>PISX010000257.1:0-330385 GCA_004024625.1 Mellivora capensis | reverse complement strand
ATAGTAAGAATCAGAATTATTTTACATATTAAAATGGTTGTTGTAATATGGCATATGTCTCCTACTCAGAAGTAGATGTTTATTGTATAGCCAATATAATTTCATGAGATTTTATGACGCTCTCATTGTCAAAACCTGTAATAAAAGTGGAAGAGTCTCGGTGTGCTCTTTTCCTTGATACCATTACATCCGTCTATCTCTGATTATCTACGTTTCACAATTAAATGAATGTTTTGCGCAAAAAAAAAAAAAAAGAAAAGAAAATTGGGTTCCTGGGACGCCTGGGTGGCTCAGTTGGTTGAGCGGCTGCCTTCGGCTCAGGTCATGATCCCAGCGTCCTGGGATCGAGTCCCACATTGGGCTCCTTGCTCGGCAGGGAGCCTGCTTCTCCCTCTGCCTCTGCCTGCCACTCTGTCTGCCTGTGCTCACTCGCTCTCTCTCTGACAAATAAATAAATTAAAAAAAAGAAAATTGTGTTCCTCAAGCTCTGTGGGGCCAGCAAACTCCAAAGCCCCAGATACTCCTGAGGGAGAGTGTCCTCAGCCTCTCACTGTTTGACTATTTTACACAAAAACCCGTCTCAGCGCCCTGGAAATAGGCCCTGGTGCCACTGATAAGCACACCCCCCCCCCCAGGTGAGAGAAAGCCACTCCTGTCTTTGCACAGCCCTGACTACAAAAGGAAGTCTCGTTTACTGCATTATTACCATTCCCTGAGCACTGCCATGTCCTATTTCTAATTCTTGTCAAGGCAGACAGTATCTCCATTATGCAGATGAGGAAACTGAGTCCTAAGCGTCAGAATTTTAGCTCCCCTCAGGTCACACAGTGAATACTTCAGAACGGATTTGAACTCTTCATCTATCTGACCTGGAGTTGGGGAACAGAGGTCGGGAAGTATGGCCTGCCTCCTGGCTTTGGCCCTCGAGGTAAGAATGATTTTTACTTTTTTTAACATCAAATGAATGAGCCTTGGGATCTAATGTATGGAATGATGACCATCTGTCAACACCACTACACTGAATACTGGAAATTTTACATTTTTTAAAAAAGATTTTACTTATTTTTTTCACAGAGAGCAAGAAAGGGAACACAAGCAGAGAGAGAGGGAGAAGCAGGCTTCCCGCTGAGCAGGGAGCCTAGGACCCTGAGATCATGACCTGAGCCAAAGGCAGATGCTTAACCACTGAGCCACCCAGGCACCCCTGGAATTTTTACATTTTTAACAAAAAAATAAAAATAACATGATACATGAAAATGACCTGAAATTCCAATGTCACAGAGTTTTACTGGAATACAGCCCTACTCATTCATTTACATCATGGCCTATGGCTGTTCCCACATTATAAAAGCAGACTTAAGTACTTTTTTTTTAAATTTTTTTTTAAATTTATTTATTTGTCAGAGAGAGAGGGAGAGCGAGCAAGCGAGCACAGGCAGACAGAGTGGCAGGCAGAGGCAGAGGGAGAAGCAGGCTCCCTGTCGAACAAAGAGCCCGATGTGGGACTTGATCCCAGGACGCCGAGATCATGACCTGAGCTGAAGGCAGCCGCCCAACCAACTGAGCCACCCAGGCGTCCCAGACTTAAGTACTTGTAACAGAGACCTTATCATCTGCCAAAACTAAATAACTAAATATTCGCTGTCGGGCCCTTTACAGAAAGAGTTTGCTCACCCCTAGTCCAGGATCACTTTGGGAGTCAAGGAGATAATGTTCTGATTCTTTTGGAATCCTAGAGGTTTGGAGTAGGCAGGTGTGACTCAATTTCCCCTCAAGACGAGGCCAGCTAAGCCACAGCCTCCCTGAGGGAGGAAGTTCCAGGGAAGTAAGCTGACTGGCATTCACGCTCTCAGTCTGGGCAGCGAGTGGGGGCCTGCGACCACCTTCTTAGAGTTTTCAGATGCCTTTGTTCCTAGGAGCTCGAGAAATTAAACATGTGAATCCTCAGCCCGGGAAAGGCAAAGGGGGTAGTGGGGATGCAATAAACAACGCAAATGGGGGAAGCGGATAGGAGCAAAGGAAGTTAGCTGGTGCCAGGACCCAGGTCTCTGTGTCATGGCGGCCTCACCATGAGTGGTAGGGAGGGAGGAGTGCGCCCTGCAGAGCATAGGTGATGGGAGGGAGATCCCGTCAAGACCTCACCGCCTGAGCCGGGCCCAGCTTCCTGTGACAAAGAGAGAGTGTCCTTGCGCTCAGAGAGAAACTGGTTTAGAGTGACAATGTTTCAGTCAACTGAGCTGGGAGGAGCCCAGGGGTGAGGCCAGATTAAAGACCAGAGGTGGCCCCACTCTCTCCAGTTACTTTTTTTTTTTTTTAAGATTATTTATTTATTTATTTATTTGACAGATCACAAGAAGGCAGAGAGGCAGGCAGAGAGAGAGGGGGAAGCAGGGTCCCCACTGACGTGGGGGCCCTATCCCAGGACCCTGGGATCATGACCTGAGCTGAAGGCAGAGGCTTTAACCCACTGAGCCACCCAGGCGTCTCCTCTCCAGTTACTTATTTTAAATTAGGATCATCTTACCTCTGAGAAATTTAGTCTATTTGTTGCTCCTGACGACAGGCCGATGGGGGACAGATATCCCCAGGAGTTGACTAGCTCTTTGCGGAGTGCCAGCCCTCCCTGTAGGAGGGGCTTCCTGGACACGGCTCGAGAGCCACAGCATTCCCACAAAGACTCGCAAGCAAAGGGAGAGCCAGACAGACAAACAACTAGCTAGAATACACACATCTGACTGAGGGAGGACTGGTGAGAGCTTCCTTCTGTCCCACACGGTCAGTGCCTTTCTTGTCCCTCAGAAAACCCTTCTTTCTCTACCTCTCTAGAAAGAACTGTGGCCTTAAGGTCAGCATTTCATATCTGGACCATGGCTGGGGCAGCCTTTCCCACAGCCTCCCCTCCCCAGGAGCCTTCTACTCAAATCCCCCACGGTCTGGGCACTCAGCATTCCAAAAGCCTGCGTGCCAGCTGCCAAGTGGGCACTGAAGATACAGAAACAAGAAACATGACTCCAGTTCCACAAGCATGGGGGAGAGGGGTTTGAGGAGCATTTGGTAAACAGATCATCAATCACTGAACAATGGAAACTCTTAGAAGAGTCTGTAATGGCAGGAAGGGCACCAAGGATGTGTCTGTCCTGATTTCCAGGGGAAGGCAAATCCATTTCCTAAATAAATTAATTTCTTCCTAAGAAAGTAGAGAACCCCAGATTCACAAGTCTTTTTTTTTAAGTACTGTCTACACACACACCCCTCCCCACATGGGGCCCCAACTCAAAACCCAAAATCAAGAGTCATATACTCTATGGACTGAGCCAGCCCGGTGACTGAGCCAGCAAGTTTTCCCTCGATTTACAAGTCTTAATAGAGTGCGCCATCTTCTGGCCTGAGTCCTGCCTACCCCTCAGCCTGTTTGCATCTGACTGCCAGGCTCGCTTAGGATCTCACACACCCGTGACTGGAAAACACAATCACTCCTCTCCACCCCTTAGAGGTGCTGGTTGGAGGATCATAAAACCGTTCTTCCACTTTAAAATGAGTAATGTTGGAGAAAGAAGAATTCTACGGCTTCTATCAAGGGTAGAGGATTCTAATTAAATCCCACTTTTTTTTTTTTTTTTTTAAACGCAGTTAGGGTCAAGATCGGCACAAAAATGGGGATGAGAGTCTGATGCTGTTCTGTATGATAATGTGAAGAAGCACTCCGAATGCAATTATGTTGCTTTTGGAGGCATATTTCTCCACCCTAACCAGGATGTCGATGGTGTTGTCAAAAACTAACGAGTGTCTGATGGGTGTGTATGTGCACACACAAGCATGCAAGTGTGTCTCAATGTATATTTGCTGGACACCAGAAGTAAATCCTTATCACATCCCTTACTCTAGCGGGCGAGTCTAGAAGAAAGGGGGCTTGGAATGCCAGTGCCCACCCAAAGCTATTGTGCTGATCCCCCTTGTGGTGTGGGGCTAGAGTGAGGAATTCAGATGTAAGGGTGCAGACTATTGGGGCTTACTGCGGCCCTTGGTTTCGGGGAGGGGATGAATGCTCCAGCATGATCAAGTCCTGTGGTAGTAGGTGGAACTTCTCTAGAAAGGAGAAGAGGTTTTATGTCCTGAGAAAGCATTCTCTTGGGGATGAGTTGGCGTCTTTAGGTCTGGATATCAAGGAAAAACTGGAAAAGAAGGGGCTGGCAGGCTTTGAAGGTACTGTGGCTTGTTTGTTTGTTTTCTTTTTAAAAGATTTTATTATTTATCCGACAGACAGAGATCACAAGTAGGCAGAGAGGCAGGCAGAGAGAGGGGGGAAGCAGCCTCCCTGCTGAGCAGAGAGCCCGATGCGATGCGGGGCTCAATCCCAGAACCTGGGATCATGACCCGAGCCGAAGGCAGAGGCTTTAACCCACTGAGCCACCCAGGCGCCCCCACTTGTTTTCTCTTTTAATGCTTTCCTCTTGAGCTGTAAGGAGAGTCTTACAAAATTTCCCATTTTACAAAAATATTTTTCATTTCTATTATGATCACCTTAAGTTCCTCAACCCTTCAGCAAGGTGCATTAAAAGTCTCGTGATACTGGTGTGGAAAATGAGAAAATGGAAATCTCGCTGCTGTGACCTGTGTTCACAGGTCAACTAACAGCATCCTGCTAGCCCACTGAGGTCGGAGGTGTAGGAAATTCTGTTGAGCAGTAGCAAAGCAGGGGAGGTTTGTGGAATAACTATGAGCAGAGGGGAGGAACTGTGAGCCAGGGGCTTGTGTTGAATGGACATTCCTTGTAAGGCACACCTCTTTCCCAATTTATACTAAAGATAAGTAACATCTGAAGCAGAGAAAGTTGATGCTTCAATTATAGATAAAATGCAATCTTTGTGTCAGAAATGCCCTTGTTGCCCACCACAGTGGGAATGAGAGTCTGATGTTATTCTGTATGATATATGACTATGGTCCAGGGAACTCAGTCCCGCTAGGCATACAGGGAATCCTGTGTACCTGACTATGGATTATAGCTCTTTCAAAAGAACCTACAGCTTTGTCTGATCAGATCCCTTTCTTTTTGAGGCTCAAATCCTCTGAGGACTCTTTGGGTACATGGTCATAGTGTCCCCTGTCTCGTCAGACTAACAAGCTCCATTTTTTATTTTGAAAAATTTTCAGCTCTAGAATGCACAGTTTATTAGTCTTCAAAGGAAGGCAGCGGTAACCTGTATTCCACAAGGGAGTATCCCAATTTGTTAAGGTCTGACAAAACATCCTTCTTCCTCAATTCATTCTGCATAGAGCTGTCCAATCATTTTCTGTGCCGATCTTACCTTTCCATCCTCAACCCCCAGTATAAATTGAAATCGAGCCCACAACAGTTCCTAAAATCTGCTAATGCCAGGAGCCTACCTGAAATTCCCAGCTGTCAGCCTGAGAAACAAATTCTCCACACACACACTTTAGGCACTTGCTGTGTGGACTCCCATCTGCTTCCTTGGAGTCAAAAGGGACAGATTTCTGGTGGTACCTGTCATTTAACTCAATGTTCTTGTTTTTCAGACATAGTTGATTCTAAAACTTTCAAGCATTAAAATCCTTATTCTTAATGAGTGCAATTAGGATTAATTAGAAATACTCTGTTTTGGTGACTTCTAATTTATAAGTATAACAGAATTTTAAATGTGTAAGCTTGGTTTCTGTGATAGCATCACTGGAGGCACAATTTTGCTAAAGATTCTTTGACCTAACTTGTACCAAGTTAGGAACTTTGGAGCCAGAATTTTGGAGTACCTTAAAGCTCAGGTGGTTTTTTTTTTTTTTTTTTTTTTAAGATTTTATTTATTTATTTATTTGACAGAGAGAGAGAGAGAGATCACAAGTGGGCAGAGAGGCAGGCAGAGGGGGGCTGGGGAAGCAGGCTCCCCGCAGAGCAGAGAGCCCGATGCGGGGCTCGATCCTAGGACCCTGGGATCATGACCTGAGCCGAAGGCAGAGGCTTAACCCACTGAGCCACCCAGGCGCCCCAAAACTCAGGTTTTAAAAACATCTAAATCTGCCCGAAGCCTCCAGTTTGCCCAAAGCCTCACCACTCCCATATTCCTTCGCTCCCAACTCCCTTAGACATTCTTTACCTAGTCTCTGAAAGCATTTGTTTGCCACTCTGCATTTTTCAATTCAACTCCCTCATTCTACAGTTGAGAAAAACAGACTGAATGAGAGGAAAGAACTTGGCTGGGAAAGCCGCTCTGGAGAGTGGAACACAATTTCCTGTTCTTTCACTGCAGTATTCTTCCTTTTAGGCAAACTTTGTACTATGGCCAAAATCAACATTTGTTACCAAAAAGAAATGGAGAATTCTATGACTTCCCTAGCGTTTCAGAAAGGAGAGTTGTATGGGAACGGGAACAATTTCCTGTCTGTGTAGTGTGTCCATGTAGGTAGAAGTTTCACTCAAATTCAACCTGCAAACTGACCGCAGATACTGGGGAACGCGACGACGGACTCTACAGCAGGAACCTCTGTTCCTAGCTCGCGTTTCTACCCGAGCCCGCAGAGAGACGGACCGGAGTGACGCGCAGCCGGCGGACAGAACTACCTACGTGCACCGCGGTTGCTCTGGCCGGAAGAGAAGGGTGCCGCGCTTAGAAGGCTCCCGTGCTGGTTCTCGCTTCTCCGCTGTTGCTGTTGTCGACGTAGGAGTGGATACCCGAAAGCTTCCGCGGCTCTGGGGTGTGAGATGCCGGGCGGAGGCCACTGCCCCGATTGCGGGTCCACTGAGCTCGTGGAAGACTCGCACTATTCGCAGAGCCAGCTGGTGTGCTCAGACTGTGGCTGCGTGGTCACCGAGGGGGTCCTTACTACCACCTTCAGCGATGAAGGCAACCTCCGAGGTATCTGTGCCGGCCTTTCCAGGGCCGCGGGTATAACCTGGGGTGGTGAGAGATTGACGTCGGAGTGCTCTGATTCCTCCCGCGCCCTCTCCGGTGTTCGCTAAACTGCCGGAGAAAGTAACCGAGGAAGCCGCAGGAGGTCAGGGACTGCCCTTCATCTGTTTTTCCTAGCACCTAGTACGGTATCTGGCATCTGTCTATCTGGAGAGAGAGAGAGAAGGTATAACAAACGTTGACCAAATGAATCAGAAACAGAGTTCCACTCAATTTACCTAGTCTGGGTGTGATGGAAGGATTGTGTGTCAGTTCTTTACAGATACGGACAAATTATTACCTCCCAGTAGTCTTTAGCACTAATTGGCAAAAACATCGTTTTTTTCTTTGCGTTCTGAGTTCCTGGCCACTGCAGCCCTCAAAATCAGCAGTCAGGAAAATTACCTGGATTGGATATGCAGGAGGGAGGGCAAAAAACTTGGGAACACTCGAAGCCACTGTGGTGCATCCTTAACCTTCTCAGTCTCTGTATTTTATACTGCTGTGGACATAAAAACCGGATAGACTTTTAACATGCAAAAATGGGTACCTTCTGTGAGACAGGGAGCAGAGCCTAAGGATATGAATTCTCCCCGGTTTTGTGGGGTGCGAGGTCAGGGATCTGGTGAATAAAGGCTAAACAAGGTGTTTTTTGTCCATTATCTTACAGAAGTAACCTATTCCCGAAGCACAGGGGAAAATGAACAAGTTAGTCGCAGCCAACAACGAGGTGAGAATCAGCCTTTTGTGATACGGTGACCTTAAAATTCTCCTGATGGTCCAGCCTATCCTCTTGCTTTTCCTGTGTTTGGCATTACTGTGTAAGGTAGAGTAGAAGAGATTGGTAATTAGGAATAAAGAATGGAGGTGGTGGGACGCCTGGGCGGCTGCCTTCGGCTCAGGTCATGATCCCAGCATCCTGGGATCGAGTCCCACGTCGGGCTCCTTCCTCAGCAGGGAGCCTGCTTCTCCCTCTGCCTCTGCCTGCCACTCTGTCTGCCTGTGCTCGCTCGCTCTCTCTCCCTCTCTCTCTGACAAATAAATAAATTCTTAAAAATTTAAAAAAAGAAAAAAAAAAGAATGGAGGTGGTTCTAAGAGAGTATACAGTTCTGATTCACTACAGTTTGGGTTTGTCAGGGCTGTGTTGGAGGTCGAGCCACGCGTTCCAGATCATACTTTGGCCTGGCTCTGAGTCAGGCCAGCCCCTGAAGAACGGTGGGTTGAAATGGGACTTTTTCCACGAATTTCTTGTGTCTTTAGAATGACCTCACCAAGTGTCACCCTGGTCATTGTAGAAAAGTACATTATTTGTGCGTCTGGTGTCAGAGATAAGTTTAGCAAAAATTGCTAGAAGCTGCACAGTAGCACCTTCGACCTCTTTGAGTTCTGCTGTTGGCTTTCTTAGGTCTCCGCCGCGTGAGAGACCTCTGCCGAGTTCTGCAGTTGCCATCGACATTTGAGGACACGGCAGTTGCCTACTACCAGCAGGCCTACCGGCACCCGGGCATCCGCGCCGCCAGGCTGCAAAAGAAGGAGGTGCTGGTTGGGTGCTGTGTCTTAATCACCTGCCGGCAGCATAACTGGCCCCTCACCATGGGATCCATCTGCGCCCTGTTGTATGCAGATCTGGATGTGTTTTCTGGCACCTACATGCAGATAGTGAAGCTCCTGGGGCTGGATGTGCCGTCTCTGTGCTTGGCAGACCTGGTGAAGACTTATTGTAGCAGGTACCTACCCGCTGGGAAACCCTGGGATGGGATGACTCCTTAGATCTGAATCATTTGACCTTTGGCTGTCTCTTTTTCACCAAAGCCCCTTTAAAGGGATTTGAGAGGAAAACCTGTTCTCCCTCCCCTGTGCCTCATATTAATAAGGTTAAGCCCATTTTACAGTTCTAAACTGTTGTCATTTCCAAATCCCTTTGCCCTTACTGCAGCCTAATACTGTAGGCAAAGTAGGTGTCAGCCTTGGCCCGGGGCTGCTGAGCTTTGCGCCTCTTGTGTTGTGCGTGGCCTGCCTGCCTGTTTGCCAGAGCCCTGCGTTGGCAGGATCATTTGTGAAGGCAGGTGAAAGGAAGTTAGTGATGGGGCAGGAGGCAGAAGCTGAGGCTTTTTTTCCTAAGTAGCTGTGTTCTTTTCTTTTTTTCCAAAAATAGGGGAGAAAGCAAAGGCTCTCAGTGACAAGTGGTGTTGCGTTCGCTGGGTTACTTCCTAGCTGGATGACTCCGGGCCTGTTTTTTCTAACTATAAATGCACATAAGGGGGTGTTGAGGAGATGAAAGGAGAACAATTAGAAAGCACTAGAATACGGCTGACGGGGATGCTGACAAACATGAGCCTCCTTGTGGGTTCTCCTGCCCTTCACTGTACAAGTAGGACGCTCCACCTCTCTTCTCTCTGCACCTGTAGAAAGTCGCTGCCCAGCGAGCTTGAGTATTCCAAGAGGAGAGAATAGTTTGCCCATCACGAGTGGACTGCTTTTCCTCCCTTTGGCAGAGCAGCCCCCTCCCCTGTAGGCATGGACATGAGACTCTTATTTTGGTTCTTTCAGCTTCAAACTGTTCCAGGCTTCCCCATCCGTGCCAGCCAAATACGTGGAAGACAAAGAGAAGATGCTCTCGAGAACACTGCAGTTGGTGGAGCTGGCAGATGAGACCTGGCTGGTGACCGGGCGGCATCCCTTGCCCGTCATCACTGCGGCTACCTTTCTGGCTTGGCAGTCGCTACAGCCTTCAGAACGTCTGAGGTGTTCCCTCGCCCGGTTCTGTAAATTGGCTAACGTGGACCTGCCCTGTCCTGCTTCCTCCCGCCTGCAGGAGCTGCTGGCTGTGCTGCTGCGGATGGCTGAGCAGCTGGCCTGGCTGCAGGTGCTGAGGCTCGACAAACGGTCTGTGGTGAAGCACATCGGTGACCTCCTGCAGCACCGCCACATGTTGGTCCGCAAGGCCTTTCGAGATGGAACGGCAGAGCAGGAAGGCAGGGAGAAGGAGCTGCAGGGACAGGGCCTGGGGCCAGGGCAGGGAAAAGCAGAGGCAGCGAGTAGTTCCTTAGATCTGCCCGAGGGCAAGCGGCCAGCCAGTCCTGCCCTTCTCCTCCCACCTTGCATGTTGAAGCCCCCAAAGCGGATCTGTCCCCCACCCCCTATCTCCACAGTCACCGGCGATGAGGACATTTCTGATAGTGAAATAGAGCAGTATTTGCGTACCCCTCAGGAAATGAGGGACTTTCAAAAAGTTCAAGCTGCTAGACAGGCTGCCACGGGGGTTCCTAACCCTCCCTGATGTGCATCCGAGGGAGCGCTCCCACCACTCTAGCAGCAGCTAGACCACAGGCCTGTGCTACCCGGAGGAGTGAGAGTATGTGAGTCCTGAAGTGGCTGGTTTTTTCTTTTTTCTCTTGTTTAAAGGTACTAAGGGACTCTGCGGTTAATTGGAACCTGGGTCCTGCAGTGGAAGTTGGGAGCGATGCAGGAACAACTGGGTTGGAGAGAATCCCATCCCTGAGAGGGATGGTCTCAAAGGGGAAGGCACACACATCCACACTGTGAGGGATGGCTTTCCTCCTGGATGGGCTGGAGGATGTCAGGCCGCCTCCTGGTTTGGATTAGCTGTGCTGCTGCAGGCCTGCTGTCCCGCCGCCCCCCACCTGCCCCCCCCCTACCCCCCCGCTGGTGTGGCACGGTTGGCATTTGAAATGGTATCAGCCCTCAGAGGACGGGAACTGGGCAACTCTTGGCCTGTGCCCATCTACAGGCACGGGTGGGTTCTTGTGTATGGGGTCATAAAATCCTCTATGTTGTAACAAAAGGACCGTGGGTGGACTAAAGTTATATAGCTCAAAGGGCTTTGCAAAATTTTAATATATTAAAACAAGAGGCATCTGCTAGAAAACATTCTATTGTATAAAACCCAAGCTTTTAAAAACAGGTTTTCTTTGGCACTTTTCATCCCCTCCCTCCCTTTTCCCCAGCGTATTGCAAAAAGCTCTCCAGTGCTAAGGCATTGGCACAGTATGTAAACAGCAGCCAGCATATGTGGAAGAATAATACGAAGCTTTTTTTTTTTTTTGCCTTTTTTTTTTTTTTTTTTGGTCTAATATAGTCTGTGCAGCAAGCATAAATAACAGGATTCATCCCAAGGTGTATGACTTTTCTCCCCTTTTGTCTTTTGCCTTGGTGATTAGACTGCGGGGATGTGGACAAGAGGGGACCTGGACCAGGTCTAGTTTTCCTGTTCCTCTTCACCAGGCTCTGCTTTCCCTCCATGTTTCACTGGGTCCTGTAGTAAGGCTGATTGCTTTTTAGGTCGGGGGGAAATATGGGTGCTGGTGTTTAAAAAAGTAGTGAAGGCACAGGCCCCATATGAGCTTCAGGGATCCTACCTGCTGCCCTGGGGGATTCAGCTTGGGCTTCTATGAGGCAGGAAGGCGGTTCGATGTTTGGGAGGTTTCTCCCTAATATGGAGCTAGAGATCAAATTTTTGGAATGGTTCTTGCATATGGCCTCATGGAGGCAGGGAAATGCTCTTTCACAGTCCCTTGGTGTTGGCAGGCAGAGACTGAGGCTATGGGGCTTGCCATTGAGCAGTTAAGTGCTTCTTTAGCACTACCTGCGGCCTTGTGGTGCCTCTTCAGAGCACTGTTTACAGGGCCAGGTTTAAGCCAGGACTGCATGGGGCTCGAAATCTAAGCACTGCTCTCTAGTTGCCTCTGATCTCTCCTGGGTGTCTGGCAGAGTCAACAGCTCAGGCACAGGGCCTCGGCTTTGTCCTAAAGCACCACCTCTTAAGCCCTGCCCTGTGCTTTGTGTACCACTCCTGTATCCCCAATTGTACACCCTTTCCCTAGAATGTCATCTCCAGGGCTGCCTTTCACACTGTTCCACCTTCTCTTGCATAGTTTATCTTAAAAGTAGCACCTATGTGCCCTGGCCGCCTGGCTCATCTGCTAGACTGGCCCCCTCCTTGCCCGGAAGCTGGGTGGGGGAGAGGCCCTAGGACCTAGGCACAGATGGCTGACTGTAGAGGGCAGTGAGGAGAGAACATGGTTCTCTGTGTTTTCCTGATATGGACGGCCACCAGCGAGGCAGGGTGGATGAGATGTGGGGAGTACCGAAGGAGCCCACCTGGGGGCTGTGCCTGTGCCAGCCTCCCAGGCCGACAGGACCTTCCCCCACTACCCTGGACAGCATAGTCTACTGCCCAAACTAGCCTGGGCTGGGAAGGAGGTGTGTATCCTGCTGGCAGTCCTGGGATCGTCGCTAGCCCAGAGGGACGGCCCTCTTGGCAGTGGCAGGCCTTTGGCCTGTCCTCTTCCCCGGCCTCCGGGACTAAAGCCCGCGGCAGCCCTGGGCACCTCTCCCTCAAATCTGCTGACGTACCGCTGGACGTCTTTGAGGGTCCCCGAGAAGCCGGTGTGTTCCGCAGCATCGCCCACCCCCGCCCTACACGGTGGTTTCGCTCTTCCAGAGACCCGTCTTCATGCAGGCGCTGCCGGCCGTGTCCCCGCCCACCCCGCCCAGGTCGTTGTACTTGGCCCCCTTGGGTGCGCCGTTGAGGCTGGCGGCGTTGAGCGGGTAAGAGCGCCGCTTGCCCTCCCGCTCGGCGCCGGCCCCGCCGCCCTTGAGGTTGTCGCGACTGGCGCTGCGGCGCTGGCCCGAGCGGCCGGCCTCGGGAGGCGGCGCTGCGCTCGTGTCGCTGCCCTCCGACGGCGTGAGCATGGGCTCGCCCTCGAGCTGGAGGCCCGGGCTGTTGCGGCTGCTGCCCGGATAGCTGTCAGACGGGCTGTTGTGCAGGCTGCCGCTCTCGCTGGACAGCAGCTCAGGTGCCCCGGCCGCCGCGCCCCCGCGCAGCACCTTGAGCCGGTTCTTGGCACCGGCCTCCCCCACGCGGTGCCCCTTGGCCCGACTCTTGTGCACTCGGCGCCCATGGTGCAAGTTGTTGGGGTGGCGGGGAGTGAGGCTGCCCCGGGAGCCCATGGGCTCCGGCTCCCCTTCCCCGCGGGCCACCACCCCCACCTCGCACACCTGACTCTGCGCTAGCTGCAGGTTGGTGAGCTTGCAGGGGCCCAGGGACGGCGCGTGGCCGCTGCTGCCACTCGGGGAGGACTTGAGGGAGGCGGGGCCCTCTCCGAATACGGGGGAACCGTCCTCTGGGGCGGCGGGCATGGCCCGGGGTGAGGCGCGGGAGGCCGAGGCCTGGGGGCAGCAGGCACGCCAGGAGGCCCTAACGTCCCGGCGCCGGGCACAATGGTGGGTGAAGACGAAGAGTCCTAGGGCGGAGGCCGCTGCCCCGTACAGGCAGCTGCACACCACCCGGGGCAGCCAGCGCTGGGACACGGCCAGAGCCCCACAGGCCCACATGGCCAGGTACAGGAAATGAGTGGTCACCAGCGCCCCCAGTTGGACGCCCGGAGAATAGAGACCGTCACCATCCTCCGGGGGCCCGGGTGTCACCACCCCAGCGCTCCCAGTAGCCAGAAGGGAACCTGAGTCATTCAGGAGGGGGCCGCTGCTCCTAAGCCTGGTGGAACCCCTCAATTCCTCCCCTGTCTCCAGGGACACCCTGCTGGTGCCCCCCTTTGGGCTCTGTGCCAGAGGACCCCTTAAGCGCAGCCCGGCACACAGGAAATAGATCCAGGTGATCAGCAGAATCAAAGACACCGGGATGTAGAAGGCTCCTAGGCTTGGACGCCACACCAGCCAGCAGCTGAGGGGAGACACACAGGCAGTGGGTGAGGGGGAGCATGTCTGAGATGGCTGGGTGGCTGGGTGGCTGGGGAGATAGGACGTGGTGAGTGGCAAGGCAGAGACTGGCTTAGGCAACATGCATGGGTTTGGGTTGGGTCACTGGCTGGGTGGGCCTGCAGGTGCCCCTGCCAGCGGAGTAGAGGGCATCTGTTGTCAGGGCGGGTGGGTTTGGGGCAGGCAGGCCTTGGTGCTCACTAGGGGTTGTGGTCCCGGTAGTTGTGGATGTTGACCGCAGCTGTGATGCCACAGATAATGAGTGGGATGCCTCCGGCGATCAGATAGAACCTGGAGATGAATGGGGTTTGGGGGTCAGAGATGGTGGGGAACCAAGGGAGTTGGAACCAGATGCTCAGAAACCTTGACTTGGGGTCTCTGTCCCATCCTCTTTCCCCTTTAAATTCTCTCAGATTTTGTTCCAGGCTCTGTAGGTTCCCAGGGGACTTGACCATGACTGTTGCAAGGGACAGAGGCCAGAACTGCTCTCTCACCTGAAACAGTACAGAAGTCAGGGTGCCACTGTGGTTCTCAGGATCCCTACCCAGGGCCCAGGGCCCTGGCCTTGTTGTCATCCCTGAAAAGCTCTAAGGACACACCCACTCCCGTGGACTTGGGTAACCTGGCGCCACCTAGGGCTTTGCCTCTTCTCTCTTCTTCGGAGAGTGCTCACCCAGGACCTTGGACCCGCCCTGCCTCCAGCCTGGGAAAACAGATGGTGCTGTCCTTCCCCTGGCTTGGCCTTCACCCTTGCAAAGCTGACCCTTGGAGGCAAGTACCGGAGCATGGGGCGGGGCGCGGGTGGAGCCAAGTCCCCTTCTTGTGGAGGGGGTGCTCTCCAGGTGAGCTCCTTGTGGAGGACACGGGCCTTCACGCCCATCCAGAGCAGTGTGGACAATGAAGAGTAGTGCAGAGTGATGCCCACCTGCAGGGTCAAGCCACAGAGGCTGGGGGACCAGGCTGCTACTGCTGAAGCCACCCCAGAGCCCCAGTCCCCAGGATTATTCTCCCACTCCTCCCACAGTCCCACCCCAGCTCTACCCTGATCCTCCTCAAGGTTCTGCCCCTGCTGTCACCCTCTCTCTTTCCACCCCATGCTCCTCTTCCACTGGGGAGACTTTTCACAGTCCCGCTGTTGGTGTCTGCCCTGTTCCTGACCTCTCCTCCACTGCAGCTCCCCACCCTCCACTTTGAAGACCCATCTCCTAGTTTCTCTACTTCTTACCTCCCCTATTCCCATGGCTCCCACCCCCAGCAAGGCTGCACACAACAGTGGAGCTGGGGCCCATTAGCATGAGACCTCATTTCTTCCCCCCCGCACCTCCCAACTCTGTGCCATCACTCATCTTGGAGTGCTCCCCACCCCCACCCTAGCCCCTTCTGCTTACTGCCTGGCAGACCATGTGGTAGTTGGTGAGTGTGATGCCTCCTGCAAAGACGGCGGAGGTCATGGCCATGTGGAAGCACAGGTTCAGCAGCATGTGCCAGCCCTTCCGGGACACATGGATGGAGCTGCCCCAGAAACAGTCTTTAATTAATGGGCCGCCCACCCAAGGTCAGGCCCATGCGGTCTCAAGGCCATTGGGAGAGCAAAGGGGGAAGGCAGATATCTGTGTGCATGCACATTTGTGAATGTGATCAAGGCCCAAGGGCAGGGAGGGCTTAACCCCCAAAATGTGTTTTCCAGCCCTAGGCAAGAGCCTACAAACATCATTGAGACCCACTTGGGAAAGGGACACTGCTAGTACTCGGACCCACAGCCTCCCCTCCGCATCTTCCCTTCCTTCAGTAGCTCCCACCTGTGGTTGAGGATGTAGGTGATGATGGTGGAAAAGAGGCAGAGCAGCAGCAGGGCCGTGCAGGGGTACACGACGGGATGCAGCCCTGCCCCGGAGCCCCCCACCGCCCTGGGGAAGGCACTCAGCTCCTGGAAAGAGCAGGAAAGAGGAAGTATTAGGAAGCAAGGGGTAGGAGCCACCCCGTGGAGTCCTGGCCAGTCCCCCAGACCATTTTTCTTCAAGCTCAGTCAGGTTTGGTCCTCAGCTTTGGCCCCTCATCCATCCAGGTGGGTAAACACTAAGTGCTGAGACCGCACTCTTGGAAAGTCAGTCCCAGGTAGTGTTCGTCATCTACTGCCAGCCAGTTCTGCCCTCGTCTCTTGCCCCTCTGGGGACTTCTCTCAGCCTAAAAACCAGAGATGATGAAAGAGGGGGAGATTTCTGCTTATAATCCAGCTGTATGCCGGCTCAGGATCTGGGAAAGTGGGGTGCAAAATGTGGTGAGGGAGAGGGACCTGGAGAAGAGTGAACGAGGAGGGTGACCAGAAAGGAGAAATGTTCCCAAATTTTTTTTTCCCCTTTAACAATCTGGGTCTCAGAGAGTACAGATGTGAAGACCAGGCTAGGGAGTTCCAGATCCATCTCTCTGGATAAATGGAGGCAGGACCTGTCTCCTGAAAGATGAAAAGGTGTGGGGGAGGACCAGAGAGACATTCCCCATGAATTCTCCAGTCACGAGGCCCGATGAGGCTGTTCTGCTTTCTGTAGTTCTCTGGGGCCCCAGGTGATCAGAATACCCCCATCCTTACCCCCGCATCATCCTCCCCCTACAATTCCCCAGTCCCGGTCCTCTCGAGCTCCCACCCCTCCCCATCCCACTCACCATGAGCACGGCCACATTGCCCAGGTGCTGGCAGTGCAGGGAGCTGACATTGGGCTGGCTGGAGCGGAGCTGGCAGCCCTCGGAACTCCAACCCCCAGGGCCCCCGGGCCCATCCTGGCTCCACCAAGCTGCCACAGGCTCAGCCCCCTCAGCCCAATGCCGAAGCGAAATGGCCACTGGCTCGGTCAGGTTGCCCACACCGCAGCCACCTGCAGGGGAGAGGGAAGTCCACCCAGGTAGAACAAGGCCGTGAGGAGGTGAGGAGGCTCGTCCTACAGCAACAGCAAGACAGCAACAGCAGAGCTGCACAAAACCCGTGGGCAGGGCAGGGTGTGGGCTGGGCTTGGGATGTAGTTAGATTTCAGTCCCGGCCCTGCCTTCTAGGTTGTCAGTTTCACCAGGAAGACCCAGGAATAGATCAAAAAGCACTGGGAGATGACCCGTTCTAAATGTCAAATGAGTGGTGGCTGGGGGCAGAGAGAGGAAGGTAGAAGGTAATACTGAGGGAGAGGGAGAGAAAGGTGAAGAGAGGACCCTTTTGGAATTCGACAAATCTGGGATATAAATTTCAATGTCTTCCAGAGTCTCTTCTCCAGAAATCCCTTCCTTGAGAGGATGTCTCTGTCCCTTATCCTCCTGGGAAATGATCAGGGGCCACTCTCCTCGGCCACCTCCCTCAGGACCTTAGGGGGCGCTGTGGGTGAGGGAAGGGCAGGCGGCAGGGGCCCCAGGCAAACACTTGGGAGCGCTCAGTGCAGCACAGGGGAGTTCAGTCCCTTACTGGTTCCTGCAAAGATGACTGGGGTGGCCACACCACGCCTCTTGCCAGGCCCAGTGGCTCCAGGGCGGGAGGTGTTGCCGTGGCTGCGGAAGAGGCGGCCATTTCGGAAGACCAGCAGTTGCAGGGTGCAGTCTGGGGGGACAGGGGGAGCCAGGGCAGCCGGAAGGGACGAGAACAGACTGGGCGGCAGCTGGATGGAGGCCAGGGCCACGCTGTTCTGGGGGGACATCGGAGTTCCTCAGAGACATCTGGGAACCCCTAGGACTCTGAGGCCTTCCGGTCCTCTCCTCCCCCCTCCCCTGAACCCCTTTTCTGGATCTGCTTCCACTCACCCCACCCACCACCACCAGGCACCTGCATCGAAGCGCGACCACCCCCTCGGCCGTTCCCAGTGCCCACCTTGATGTGGAAAGACGACAGAGAAATGCTGGGTCTCCCTGTGGTACAGCGGAAGCGGAGCTGCTGATCAGCCAGGGGCTCAGGCTCCGGTGAGGGGTTCTGGCCAGGGCCCCCAGGCCGCATGCCCGGCACCCCTGCCTCCCTTCTCTGGAAGGCTGTGCAGGTTAGCCCCACGTAGCCGTGTGGCTTGATGAGGTAGGCCTCCAGTGCCACATTCCTTGAGTTCTAGGGACAGGGAGCTTGTCAGCCCCCCCCCCCCCATTTGAGACACAGCAGCTCTCTCTGGGCCTCCTGCCTGCCACTGCCCAGTCCCTCTCTGCAGATTCACTCAGCTGGGCACCCCCTACACTTTAGTCCTGACTGGCTTCTCAAGGCCTGGCAGTGTGACGTGTGCTGTGGGGTCTCCCCAACCCCTGGCCATGGCACCCTCCTGAGACCCTTCCTCGCCTCGCACCCTACCTTGTACCTTGCTCGCCCCTTAGCAGGTACTAGTTCTGCCGCCCCGGCCAAGCAGCAGAACAGGGTCCCCTCCAACCTTACACCGCCCAGGGTACCTAGCGCGGGATCTTACATGCAGAAGATGCCCTGTGGTGGTTGTTACTCGGTTCACAGCCCACCACAGGCAACCTAGGGAGCAGGAGTCTCCGTGACTCCTCATTCCATCACAGGGCTGTAGCCCTGCTTCCAAGCCTCCTCTTACTCATTCCTTGGGCTCCTTTTCCGCTTCCTCCCATTTATTTCCATTGGGCTAGCATTACAGCTCCAGTTCCCCACCATGAAGTCTTGCATGATTCCTCCCTGTCATCGGCCCCCTCCTTCCCCTCTGCACTGCTGTGGACAACTCTGAATCGGATTCCACACACCCGTCCCGCTCGGCCTGGGCCCATGGCAGGTGCATACTTGGAGGACTTGCTGCCTGAAGACAGGAGCGTTTCCCTCCTGGCAGGCGAGGGCTGGCCCCGATTGCCTCTAAGGTCCCTCCCAGGGCTAGGCTCCCCAAGGAGCTCCCTCCCAGCTGACCCACGTTACCACGGAGATGTGCTGGGCGTGGGGGCTGAGGGCAGCCCCCCCAATGCGCTCCAGGGCGCCCACGATGCCACTGCAGGCCTTGTCCTCAAGCTGGGCCAGCCACAGCAGGTGCTCGTCCACCAGCATCAGATTGCTGGCCATGTCCACCATCACCTCCACCAGCTGGCAGGGGGCAGAGAGTCACTGAGGGCAGGAGCAAGGTTTGGGGCCTGGAGGCTGGGGCACAAGAGGCTTGAGCAAATGGAGACTGGTTTCCAAGGACCCCAGAAGCCAGGTTGAATCTCACCTCTTTGATCTGGTCGACGTAACCCAGAAATTTCTGGATCATCTGAGCCACGTAGACAACATCCATCATGTCAGAGAAGCTGGCTGCCTCGGCTGTGTATACTCGCAGCTGATGAGCCAGGGTCAGCGCGTTGGAGGCATTGATGGGCATCTGGGAAGATTGAAGGAAGAAAGGAGATGGTCCAGTTCTGCTCCTTCTCCCCCAGAACTGCCCCTAGAGGGCCCCCTTGTCTGTGCTGATGCTCAGGGCCACAGCGCCTGGGGAGAGGGATGTGGCCCACCAGCTGGGTCTAATCAAGACAGGAGGCACAAGTAAGGAATGGACTCATCAGGACTCAGGGCCGCCCACTTCTAACACCACCGGCCTAAGGATAATGGGACAGCCTCAAGCTGTCCTTGTTTTCCCCCTTCAGGCCGCCCTGGCTGTGTTTGAGAATAAAGATGCTTGGGGTGACCCTGGAGGGATCTGAATGCCCTCGAAGGAGAAAAGCTAGCTGAGAGCCCCTCACTGCTCATGCCCACAGCAAGGAGGAGCAGCAGAGCCCACAGCCATGAGGGGGCTCCCCTTCCCAGCCCCCAGAACCAGAGCTGACGGGTGTCCCCTGCCCCTCTCCTCTCCTGGCCTCACCAGCACGAAGGTGTAGAGCACCCGGGTGATGTCGTTGGTGTACAGACAGTGGGAGTAGTCCCCTGGCTCCCAGCGGCCAGCTCGGTCACACCGGCGGGAAGCTCGGGTGCCTGGGGCGCCCCCGCTCAGGGGCACCGAGGTGAAGGGGTACTGTAGGCAGGACTGGTAGGCTGTGATGCCAGCCAGAGTTCGAGGCCACCTGGGGGCAGACGCAGGAGGTTGCTGATCCCCCAGGCTCCTGAGAGCAAGGCTTCCTCCTCTGCCCTTAGACCTGGGATGCTGAACCCCTTTAGGACCCGGGGGGGGGGGGGTGGATTCAGAGAGAGGGTTCGGACTGGCCTTGGAGGGAACACGAGCTGTACCTTCTCTCTGAGTCCACGTTTGTTAGGACATAGAGCCCTGACTTCAAGCTCCTTACCCTTTCTGGGCCTGAGTGTTCTCAGCTGTCCATGGGGAGGATAGTACCTGCCCTTCCTCATGGAGATGCCCAGGGGTATATTAAAATCTGATGTTCCTTGTGGGCGAATTTCATAAACTATTAATGCAAGGAAACAAGACAAGGAAACAAACAAAACCCACCCAAACTTTTTGTTCTGCACAGCACATGTCAGATGGGGGTTTATACAAAAAGATAAGGTCTCTGTGAAAACAACAGCGAACAGTGGGGCTGGGGACTTAGAGCAGATGGGGAGCCCCACCCCCGCCCGGTGTTCTCCAACGACCCGCGGTGGGGGGATGTGTGTGGGGGCGGGGCCCGGGGCGCAGAAGGCACCGCACCTGAAGTCCCCGCGGTTGTTGGCGACTCGCTCAGCAGGGCAGTAGGAGGCGGAGGTCTCCAGCACCACAATCTCCACCTTCTTGCTGGCGTTGCCCTGCGCCGTGGACACGGAGCACTCCCACTCCCCTGACGCCCACACGCCGATGTGAGACAGGGTCAGCTCGCTGCGGGGCGGGCGGGCGGTGGGCGGGCTGCGGGAGGCACTCTCGGTGGCCGCGCCACCCTCCCTAAACGCCCCGACCCGTCCCCCCCCCCCCCCCCCCCCCCCCCCCCCCCCCCCCCCCCCCCCCCCCCCCCCCCCCCCCCCCCCCCCCCCCCCCCCCCCCCCCCCCCCCCCCCCCCCGCAGCCCCTGCGCGGCAGGGCTTCAGGGTTCCGTCCTCTTTAACGGAGAGGGATGCAAGCACATACTCCCTCAATTCCGACTGGCCTTATGGTACCGTCTTCCTGAGCTTCCATTTCCCCCTCTTTCTCACAGAGCCACTAAGACCTCCCCTGCAAGTCTATCGGAGAGACTCAGTCCCACGGTGGAGCTGAGTCACTGCATACATCGTGGAAGCGCCAGAGAAGCCTCAGGTATCATCCTTGTTTTTTCCTACCAGTCTCTATCCCCTAGCCAGACCATTTATGACTCAGCCCTGGGTTTCCAGAAACGCGCACTCTCAGGTACATGAGCAGGCTCTCCAGCCCAGGTGGGAGCGGGGCTCCTTTGGGGAGCGGGCGATGGGCACGGTGGCCTCCCCCACCCCCTGCCTTGGGCTGGGAAGGGGCAGGAGGGCTGGTACCTGGTGATGAAGGTGCAGTCGTGGATGAGGCTCTCTGCCAGGAGGATGCCCGCCTGCTCGTCACCCTCCAGGGGGGCCCGGTTGTGGTACCAGCGGATGCGAGTGTCATTGCCCAGGTAGCCGGCAGAGCACTGGAAGGGCAGCCGGTCACCCTGGAACACGACTTGGCGCAGGGATGGGATGAGGTGGTGCGTGTGCAGCTCCAGGGCCCCTTCTGTGGGAGGAGACATGGGCGTGGGGGGCCATCAGGCACCAGGGTGGGACAGGCCAGCCTGGGCAGGGCCAGGCCCCCTCTGACGGGAGCTCCCCTCAAGCTGGGGAAGAAAGGGTGCAGGAGAAAGCCTCTGGAAGTGAGAGCACAAGAGAGGTACAGGTGGGCTTTGGATGAGCAGATCAAAGTGCTCTGCACACTTGTCACCCCAAGAGGAGGACCAGATGAAAACATAAACAAAGCAGCTGCCCCCAAAGAAAGTCTAGGAGCACTGATGGCTGGAGAAGGAGCCCCAGCGGGATCTGAGGGAGAGGAGGCATGCCCTGGAGAAGGTGCCCACCACCCCATAACACTTAAGGCAGGGGGAGCCTGGAGCCAGCGGGGGCCCTTCTGGAGCGCTTCTGCACCAAGGGGCAGGTGTGCAGGGGGAGGCTGTGCTCACCGCAGCGCAGCTGGGCCTCCTGGAGGCCTCCCAGGGCCTGGGCGTGTAGGGCACTGGGGTAGGCACAGAGGGTGCGCTCGGAGAGCTGCAGGGAGCGATTCCGGGCCCAGGACAGCAGCCAGCGGAGGCGACAGTCACATGTCAGGTACTCAGTGCCAAGATCGCTGCAGAATGGGGAGAGGAGCCACAGAGTAGAGCAAGGGAGTGTGGATTCTGGGGGGTTGGGGGAATGGAGCCCTGGGAGAGACTGAGGCTGGAAGGGGCACATTCGGGGTATGTGTGCACCACCAGCCTAGCGATAGTGGGAAGGCAAATATGGCGGTGTCAACTATCGCCCGTCCCACCTACTCAGAAGGCCGGGCACCGTGATCATGGTGCTCGTGTGTGTCCTTCCTGGACAGAGAAAGGATGTAGGGCTCTGAGTCCTTGGGCTGGGAACAGATACTCACACCACCTTAAGGGCTGGCAGCTCATCAAAGACCCCAGGTTGCACACTGGAGAAGATATTTCCAGATATATTTCTGTAGGGGATAGGGGACAGGGAGCCAGGATCTTAGGGTCTTCCTGGGCCAGAGGAGGGAGGAGTGAGTGAAGGGAACGTGGGGGGCCTATGAGGGTCTGGTGCTGCCTCCTTCCTCCCAACCCCTCCTTTGGGGTGAGCCATCCCTCCCACTCCTCCTCACTAACTGCCCCTCACTCACAGTCGGAGAAGCCTGGGGAGGCCTTGGAAGGTCTCAGACGTGAGACAGCCAATCCGGTTGTTGGAGAGATCTCTAGGGGGACACACACGACATCAGCAAGCTGGCCACACAGGAGCACACGGACCCACTTGTGTGGGACACACGTGTGTGGCTGGGGCTTGTGTGGGGAGCAGGAAGAACAAGGAGATGGGCTTCAAGTGTCTCCCCCTTCTGCCCTCCCCCATACACTGTGTGGGGAGAGAGGTGCTGTGAGTGGGGAGACGAGAAGGGGCAGTTGGTGATGGGATCCAGGGGACCATCTCCAAGGATGGGGAGGGCTGGGAGGGCTTGGGGAGCCAGACATGCCACTCACAAACGCTTCAGCTCCCCCAGGCCCAGGAAGGCACCAGGCTGCACCGTGCTGATGACGTTGTTCCTCAGGTCCCTGTGGGAGGCAAGTGGGGGCCCTCACAGCTCTCCCGCTCTGGAGGCCTCATGCTCCACTGGGGCGGGGAAGCCTCATTTTTACCAGCAGTGTTGGCAACTGGGTTTTCTTCTAAATCTCCTCAGCCCTGGTGGGGAGGTTGGATGAAGGACCTGACCTCTCACACAGGCCTACTTGCCACACCCCTCCCCCCACTACCATCAAGGGGTGCTAGTCAAAAAGATGTCAGGAAGAGTAGAGAAGCCAAGAGATGGGATGGGGGTCCCTGGGATGAGGAAGCAGAACATGGTGGAAACAAGGAGCAGAGCCAGCACTGAACTAGGAGCCAGGAGGCCTTGGCCATGTTGCTCTAATCTGACCCGCCAAGGATCTCACAGGGGCTGCTATGAGAGCCATTGGAAAATGGGTGCTAGGGGCGCCTGGGTGGCTCAGTGGGTTAAAGCCTCTGCCTTCGGCTCAGGTCATGATCCCAGGGTCCTGGGATCAAGCCCAGCATTAGGCTCTCTGCTCAGTGGAGAGCCTGCTTCCTTTCCACTCTCTGCCTGCCTCTCTGCCTACTTGTGATCTCTGTCTGTCAAATTAATAAATAAAATCTTAAAAAAAAAAAAAAGAAAATGGGTGCTAAAGTCTTTTTTAAAGTCTTTTGTAAATTACTATACAAAGGTAAGACCTTCTGGAGTCCAGCATTGGAGGGTGGTATTTCCATGGCTGTTCTGTCCGCGTTGATCTCTCCGTCCAACCGGTGAGGAGACACAGCATGAAGCTGATGACCACCTGGAGGCCCACCGGGGTCTCTGACTCCAGGGCAGAACTATAAATCCCCCCTACCCCCACGGTGGCCACTCATTCTTCAGAGGAGGAAGGCAAGGCTGGGGATGGGTAGTAAAGCCTTGCTCACCTGCCTTCCCCCCAGGTCTCCTAGGAGCCCGCAGTGCTAAGGGAAAGTGGCAAGGGAAACGCAGTCTCTAGGCTGAGCTCCAGCAGGTCCACACAGAAGAAGGTGGTGCCCCTCCAGAGCTCCATGGGGCCAAGCCCCCCCCACACACACACCCAGGAATGAGGTGCAGGAGAGGCATCAGGCCAGCTTCTGTCCCAGCATCCCGGTGCTCAAAGCAACCACATGACCAGATAGCAACTCTCCTCTCTTTCATCCTCCTCCCCTACAGTGGCGGTGGCAGCAGGATTGGGGAGGGGGGACAGAGCCAAAGGGGTGGCTCCTGCCCCTTGGGGACCCACCGGTGTCCACCTGGCCCCAGCTCAAAACCAGGCTGGCAGCTCTCTGGGCCACAGGTTGAGTGTTGGCCCACTGGCTCCCCTCCCATCCTCTGCTTTCTGAGCACAGCCACCGGCAACTCACCCACTATTCAAGGTCCACCTGAGTCTCTCCTGAGCCCAACCAGCACGCTTGCAGCCCCACAGGGCAATGCAGCAGGAAGCCTCACTGCTCAGCCAGCCTGCCTTCCCCTCTGGGACCCTGGGATGGTGGCTGCAGCCTCTGGGCTTGGCTCTGCTCTCCACCCGGGGGCTTAGGAGGCAGAGTGCAGGGGTGGGGGGGTTCCTGAGTAACCAACCTGTTGCAAAGAGCCTGTACAGGAAAGAGGAGATTGACAGAGATATCTGTAGTCAACCTGTTTTCCAAGGCCCTGCAATCCTCCAGTCCAGGCTGGCGCCCTGGGCACTTGGCCTTGCCTGCTAAAGTCTCAGGGATATCTCTGGATCCTGGGCAGGAGGGGGTTAAGTAGCCACTCCCAGCTCTGGGAGAGGAAATGGGTGTCCAGGACGGGGAGGTGCCATCCCACCAGGGGGCCTGTTTTCCGCATAGCCAGTCCCAGCTGGGGACAAAAACACCCTGAGAGAAATGAAACACCCTCATACCAAGGAGTTGGCCTCCATAACCCTGAGTCCCTTGAAAAGAAGCCACCAGAAGGGGCCAGCTCTCTAGAGAAGGGATGGCTTCCATACCCAGGCGCGCTGGTGGTGCACCACCAGCAGGGAATGTGCAAGAACGAAGAACCTCGATGCTCATGCAGCATGGAGACTGGAGATGGACAGGGTTGGTGGGGGGAGCGCCCCGCCTGCTCTGGGTTGCCCCTCCTGCCAGCAGCTCCCTTTTGGTTCCCCACTCTCACAGCACCCCCCTCTGGTGCTGTTCCAGCATGTGCCCCCTGGCCCCGTTGGGGTCTGGCCATTCTCAGGGCTCTGCCTCCCCCCCGCCCCCCCACGCGGGGGAGGGCAGAGGGAAACACATTCCTCATTGTGTCACTTCCCTTCATGGGCTGCCAAGGGGCTGAGGCTGCAGCCCCCCGCCCCTTCCCTCTCCGCTAGCTGTGTTTATTCTCATTTCCTCCCAGGCCCCCCTTGAGAACCCCCACCCCGCCTGCCCCACTGATGCTCTGCAGATGGGAGCAAGGCGGCCACTTGGGCCCCAGCCCCTTCCTGCCCTGGATTTCCTGCAGCCCAGAGCCACGCTGGGGCCCTCTGAGAGGGGAGCTGCCACCAAGCGCTGGCATGCCTGCCCCCTTGCCTCCTGCCCACAAAGTGCCTTCAGGGGTGACCCAGGCAGCCCCTCGAGTGCCCAGATGGGCCCGTCCTGGAGTCTTCTCCTGAGGGGTACAGGCCAGGAGCTGCTCATTGGGCTGAGCTCTGAAAGTCTGATGATGGGATCCTGGTCCCTAAGGTAGGGGAAGCAGGTCTGGGCTAAACCCTCCCTAGCAGCAGGAGGAAATGCTATCCTAGAGCTTGGATTTTTTTCTTTTCTTTTCTTTTCTTTCTTTTTTTTTGGGGGGGGGACCAGTAAGGTCCCTATAGGTTGGTGCTTCTTGCTATGGACTCCTGTCTCAGAAAAATGCACTCTACCCAACACTGTGTCCATGATTTCAAGGGGCCTGTGGAAGCCAGGAGATGCACCCCTGCCCTAGATTGTCTAACCTGATCCCTTCACTTCTTTTTTTTTTTTTTTTTTAAGATTTAAAAAAAAAATTTTTAAGGAAGTTCTATACCCAGTGTGGGGCTCGAACTCACAGCTCCAAGATCAAGAGTTGCACATTCTACTACCTGGACCATCCAGCTGCCCCAAGATCCCTTCATTTTTTAGGTGAGGTCATGAGGGCGAACAGATGTCTCAGTGATGTGGAGTCTCTCCTCTTCTCCCTGTTCCTACAGAGCCCAGGTCTTGGAAGCTGGGAAAGGTGTGGTGTGTGGACAGAGCGTCCCCTCCCCACCACTCCTTCCCCAACCCAGAGCAGGCTACCCTGACTCAAGGCAGGCCCCTCTCCCAATATCTAGGACAGTGTGGAGGGGAGGGACTCTATGGCAGAAGTGGGGGGGCGGGGGTTCCTGAGAGCAAATCATACCCTCCATCCTTCTTGGGAAAGCTGAGCTCAGGAAGCTGAGTGTAAGATGGAGTGTGTCATCCTAAGACTAAAAAAGTGTCCTTCATAAAGACTGAAAAATTCTGCTCTCTGAAGGACACCATCCAGAAAGTAAAAAGCAACCCAAGGAATGAGAGAAAAATGTTTGCAAATCATATACCCGATAAGTGGCTTCCATCTAGAATACACAAAGAACACTTCCAACTCAATAATAAAAGGACAAAGCAGCTGAAAAAAAAATGGGCAAAGGATGTCCATAAACATTTCTTCCAAGAGCAGATACAAATGACCAAATAACGCACGAAAAGATGGTAGACACCATTAGTCATCAGGGAAATGCAAAAACCACAGTTATATCCCCTCGCAGGCGCTAAGACGGTGATCAGAGAAAAATGGGCCACAGCACGAGTTGCTGAGGGTGTGGAAAGACTGGACTCCTTCTCCATTACTGGTGTAAAATGGTGCAGCCACCATGAAAACTCCTTTGGCAGAGTTACCAAGGGACCCAGCAACTGCGTGCCCAGGGACATATCCAGGAGAAACGAGGGTACAGGCGCACGAAAACCGGAACAGGAATGGTCGCAACCCCAACGTGGAAACTTCCCGAGTGCCTGTCACCTGATAAGGCATTTGTGCTCTATTTGCACAACAGACTTTTATGGGATGAACTGCTGATCTGTGCTATAATCTGGATGGAGCTTGAAACCATTACGCTAAGTGAAAGAAGGCCAGTTATAAAAGATTACATATGATGTGATTCCATTTAGATGAAATGTCCAGAAGAGACAAATCTGTAGAGGCAGAGAGATTAGTGGTTGCTTAGGGCTGAGTAGGAGGGGGAGTGGGGAGTGGCTGCTGCTGATGCCCGGTTGCCTTCCGACATGATGAAAATGTTCTAAAATTAGACGGTGATGGCCGCAGGACTGTGTAAATACAGTCGGAGCTGTCGGAGGGCACGCTCTAAGTGGGTGGACGTTCTGGGATGTTAATTCCATCCCACGAGAAAGCTGTTGGAGAGTTGAGTTTGCACGCCAGAGCGAGCACTCATGTGTGTGAGGGCGAGCCCCGTACCACGCTTGGACAGGGTGGGGTGGCCCCAAGTCGGCTCCCTCCGGAACCCCCAGACCTCCCTGCTTGTGGGTTCAGAAACCAAATTATAGGTTTGGAGGCCGCAGAGCAGCTTTCCCTGGGCCCTCCAGGACTTCCAAGCCGGCCAGACCCCCGTGCAGGTACTGAGGGTGTGGGAGAGGATGTGGCTGGAGAAAACTGAGATGGTCCCACCCCTGGCCGGGCCCCTCTTATCTCCGATATCCAACAGGTATTTATTCAGCCCGTACAGAATGCCAGGCACTGGGGCTACAAGAGCGGACACAAGGTCTGTCCCCAAGCCCACAAGCCTCCCTTCCCAGCCCTCCGAGGCTCCCAGCCTCGGCAGCCTCTCAGCGTCTCTTCGGCATTCTTCCCCAGTGCGATCGAGCCGGGGTGGGAAGGGGTGGAGGAGGGGGCCGGGCGGCCTTGCTCACGGCCCCGCCCATAGATTAATGGAAACCACCTGGCGGGTGAGAAGCACTCCACCCCCAAACCCCCCCTCCCTTGCCATCATTCCCATGAGCATCTGCTTCTAATGAGTGCCCCAGCACCGCTGCATACCAGCCCCCGGGGCTCATTAATCTCATTAGGCAATGACAAATCATCCCCGGGCTGACCAGGCTCCCCTCACCAGGCCCTCTCCTCCAGGCATGCAAGGGCCTGGGGGGCTCGTGTCTGCACAGAGCCACTCGCTTGCTGCCATGCCCAGTCTCTCTCCCTTGGCCTCTTCTGGGGGCTGTCTGTCCTGCGGCCCACTTGGTCCCCAATCTGGGGGATTTCACTGTGACCGGGGCACCCTCGGAGCCCAGGAAGGTCTTCAGGTGGCCCAATCCCTGTTGAATGTGCATGGTGGGGGATGTGGGCGGAGATGGCCGCCACCAGATGGGTGGGCCATCGGAGAGTCCTTTTGGCACCCACGGTTCAGCTCCAGGACTGTCCCCCCCACCCCACCCCGAGGCTGAGGGAGCTCTGGGCAAATCCCATGCAACGAGGGGCTGCAATATAACATCTTCCAACTTCAAACTCTTCAGAAGAGAAGGGAAGGGGAGAGGTATTTACTGAAAGCCCACGCCTTCCCCACAACAGCCTGTCTAGGAGTCCCGATAGCCCCCTTTTCCAGGGGAGAAACCCCAGGCTTGGAGAGGCATCCAGAAAGAAAATGAGAGAGGCAGGATTCAATCCCAGGCCTCTTTGACTCTAGAAGGGAGTTCTGTGCCCTTCAGCACCCAGCCCATCTCCTCCACCCCAGAAGTCTTTCCTCTGGGGGACAGACAGGCTTGTCCATGCCTGGGGCTGGTGGGATATGGAGCAGAGGGCCCAGAGACAGGGTCTCACGCCCATCTGAACAATTCTGTACATGCCGTGGGCTGGCCGAGAACATCTTCTCAGCTGGACCCTGTCTCAGGTTTTCTTATCCCTCCGGCTTGGCCGATAGAGCCCCACAAGGTCAGCTCCACTCTCCCCAGCCTCTCTGGAGCACCTGTCCTCCCTGAGATCATCGCAGGCACATTCCTACATGGAGCCCTCTCTCTATCCCCTCTCAGCCTTGAGGCCCCTCCATGCATTAACTGGGACCAGGCTGACCTCCCCCACCACACACACTTAGACTTGACCCATTTTCAAAGACCAGAAGGGCGCTCAGCACAAGGAGGCAATGCTGGCTTTCTCTGTGGCCCAGCCCTTCCATTTCAGTTATTAGGCTAGGCCCCAACCCTCCCACAGGACTTGCTGCTCACAGACTGTGGGATGTTAGGCTGCCCTGGACTCAGCTGCCCAAGCCTGGGTGTCTGAGCCTGACAGGACAGAGAGATCAGTGTTTCCTGGCACCAACGGCACGCCAGGCCACAGCGTCTCATTTGTGATGAATAGGCCCACAGTCTCGGGGTCATCTGGTCCACCAGTTCCCAACCCCGGATAGCATGAGAATTGTCTGCATACCTTGTAAAAAATTCCCAGGCCCCTTCCGACCTGATGAATTAGCATCTCTGGGAGGGGGGGGCACAGGGTCTCTCCCCATCCCTCAGATAGTAGGCCAGTGGTTTTGATGACTAGCTCTATGTGTCTGTTCAGCCGGCGACAGCACCTTGTAACCTAACTAAACACTAATGGAGGCCTTGCGGTGAAGGAATTTGTAATTGCAGTGGACCTTCACAAGCAGTTGACTTTAAATAAAGGAGATTACCTTACCTTGGAGAACATGGGTGAGCCTCACCCAAACAGGTGAAGGACTTAAGAGCCAAAAACTGAGGTTTCCAGGAGAAGAAATTCTGTCTGGAGACTAAAGCATCATCTTCTGCCTGACTTCCCAGCCTGCTGGCCTGTCCTTCTACAGATTTTGGATTTGCCAGCCCCCATAACCACACAAACCCATTTCCTTAAAATAACTTTCTTTATAAAGAACTAATATAAAATAATTTCGTTGTGTATTTATATAAAGATTCACACACACACACATCTCCTATTGGTTGTCCTTCTTTGGAGAACCCGACTGATACAGTGGTGATCAACCAGGCTGGAGATCCGGGCTCCTCCCGTCTGAATTCCTCCAGATTCTTCCCTCCCTTAGACCTTGGGCTCAATCATCTGTCAATGAGGCCTTCCTTGACCTCCCTACATAGCAAGGAACAGCAGCCTCTGCTGCTCATAGCAGCCTCCCCCTACCGCCATTGCCTTCTCTCCCCCTTACCCTGCTTTGTTTTTCTTTGTAAAAGAAATGTGTATCTCCTGATACACATTTATTTGCTATTTTCTGGGTCCCCATGGTGGAGGGTAAGTTCCCTGAGGTCAGGCACTGGGTCTATTGTGTTCACTCCCAATGCCTAGAACAGAGCTCGGCACCCAAAAGGGGCTCGGTAAATATCTCTGGAACGAAGGCCTTGGAGGATCCCTAAAAGAGCGGGGCTCACCCTCAATATTCTGAATTCTCATCTGTCTCCTGTCCCATGCCCTGCCACGGCACGTGATTCAGCTCTTAGTCATTATTCCTTGACCACGCTCTCATTTTTCTCTGACTGCCAGGCTTTGAAAGCACATGTTGGGCACTGACTTAGGTCCCCGCTGCTGGGGAGATTCAGTACGTGGGCACGGGTGGGAAGGAAAGGACCTGCTTTTCTTTTCCATCAGGAAGTTGACCCTCATGAGATTAGAGGAGGAGAATCGGGGAGACCTGGTGGGTGTTGGATGGATAAAGTGAGAGAGTAAAGCTGGGAAGAGGTCAGTGGGGCCCCAAGAGGCTCAGAGCCATCTCGTTCGTGGTAGTGAGAAAGGACAGCGAGTCTGGGTGGTGACAGGCTCTGGTGGGGCTGGGCAAAGGGGTGGGGGCAGCTACAGTCTGTCATCATGCAAAGATCCCTGGAGAGAGCATGTGGCTTCCTGCCACTCAGCCCTCGGAGACCAGGCTTGGCCTGAGTGCAGGAATCAGAGCTCCCACAGGCCTAACCGCTTGTGGGGGATAAAAACTTTCCCGAGCTGCTGGTGGCTGAGGAGACTTTGTAAGAGCAGCTCGGTGGTGGCCCTTTCTCCCCATCTGGACCACCAGCTCTGCGAGCCGCAAGGCAGTTGGATGAGGGACCTGGTCACGGAGCTGGGTGCACTCACCACCGTCAACATCCCGACACCCCCTCCCAGCCCAGCACACCCCAGAGCAAAGACAGCACGCTCTTCCTTTCCACCCCAAACACGGGTTTGCCCCTCCACACTGCCACAAAGCCAGCCAGGCCACTGAGCTCTCCTCCCGGTGCTGGGGAGTGTGTGGACAGGTTTTCCCTTCCCCTATGAGTGGGCTGTAATGGAGACGACCTCACAAGACTGTTGTCACGGTTGAAGACCTACATTCCATGTCACGGAGAGACTGCCTCCCAGTTACCCTTCAACTGTCCAGCCTTCCCCGCTCAGTGCTGTCCCTCCTTCGGGTTTCGTGGAAACCCCAACCTACTCAATTCTATCACACATGGCATTGACGGTTTCCACTAGACCGTGAGCTCGGGCTCTTTGAGGGCAGTCTTCCACCTTATTTCTCTGTATCCCCCATCACACCAGATCCACGCCTGGCAGGCAAAATGGCAGACGGGTGGGGGGGGCAGGAGGCCTGCTGAAAGATTTGGGAACCTTCAGGGTGGGAGCAGAGGTAGGAGACAGGGCAGGGGAGAAAGCAAGGATCAGGCTCTGGAGGGACAGAGCAGGTCTCCCGTAGAGGAGACAGGACCCAAGGATGGATTCTGGAGCAGGCCAGTCGAACAGGGAACTGAGCGGCTGGTTCAGTCCCCTCCTTCAGCAGGTCAAGTGACTTGCCCTCAACTCAGTCAGGCCCCCAACTCTGGGGAAAAATCCCTTCTGGCCAGCAGAGCCCTTGAAGTCCTGAGCCCAGTGCCAGCCCACCTGGGCCCATAGGGATGCAGCCCCAAACTACGGCAGGTGGGTGGGGGCCCTGTGGATGGGATCCACTTTCCCGACCCTTAGCCCAGGGCACTAGCCCTATGGGGCTTTGTTTTTTGATTTGTTTGGGGGTGGGGTTGGGGAGGAGGAAAGAGGCTTCAGTCACACCTGATCATCCTCAGCCCTTTATGCTGGGCCCCCAGCTGGAGCAGGGAGGCAGCATCTGGCCAGCTAAGGGGCTCAGCTCTCACAGCTAAGTGCTCATTAAAGAGCGTTAATGAACTTCCCTGAGCCCCATCCTTGCCTAGACCAGCGAGGTTTCCCGTACTTCTCGCTGCTGTCACTGGGGAAGGAGCTGGTCCCTCTCTCTGTAGCCTCCACCTGATGGTCAAGTCCTGGGCAGGGCTCCCGTGGGTCTGACTCTGGGCCTTACTTAGCCAGCAGGTTCTAGGGTTGAGGGGCCCCCCTCGGCACCCAGGGGTCCTCACCCTGCCTGGACTGACTTCCTGCCCATGACCACCGGCCCCCAACTTTGCCCCCCTTTGCCCCAGCACTTACAGCTTCTCCAGCAAGGACAGTCCCAAGAAGGATCCATTCCGGAGCCCAGTAATCTTATTGTTGCTCAGGAGCCTGAAGGAACCGGGAGAACACAGGCAGGAGAACATGCTGTTACAAGCCAGAAAGTGTGGCTGGAGAGGGGGTACGGTTTCCCCAGTACAACCATGTTGTTTTCTGTATTAGTGGTGCCCCCTGAGGTTGTGCAAAGCAGGAGCCCCTCCCTCCGCTCGAGATTACAGGAAAGACCCAGTGAATGGTTCAGGCAGCCTGGATAGCCCACTGAGCCCCTAACCAGACATTTCACCTGCCCTGGGTTTCCCCATGGCCTGGATCTGACTTAGGGCTCTGCAGGCAAGCAGGCTGAGCCGGGGTCAAGGTGCAATGCCCCCCTTTACACCTTGGACCCACAGGCCTGAGCCACAGCACCCTCCTCCTGCCCCCTGGGGCTCTGTCTTTCCCAGGCCTCCAGCCCCATATCCTGAGGAGAGTGGGAGAATGGCCCGAATTGGGTCAGAGCTCCGGCAGGTGGAACAGGAGGCCTGGCAGGTGGGAGGAGCTACCCTTCCTTGGGCCCCACTCTGAAGCGGAGGACTTCACAGAAGGGGACTCTTCCCAGCCCTCAAAGGCCCTAGCTCAGAGGGACTGAGCACCCTTGCCTCCCCAAGCCTGTCTGCGGCCTTGACAGAAAACTGAGAGAGCCCTAGGGCCTGGTGGAGGAGGCCCAGGCCTCAGCCTTTGCCTCTGCCCACTCGGAGGTTCTGTTTATTTATTTGTATTTAGAGGGGGAGGAAAGGGGCCCCAAGCTACTGACTAAACCCACTCTGCCCACCCACTTAGCCTTTCTCTGCCAGACTCCCTCCCCGGGAGGAGGAAGTTCCATACCAGCCAAAGGGCTCATCCTTTGAGTTAATTGCTTATTAAAACACTTTAATGAGCCTCCCAGCCCAAACTCTTGCCTGCTCTGGGCTAAAACAAAGGGCTTCACTTCTTTGCTCTTATTGGTGGACATGGGAAGGTCAGAGGTACAGGTCTGGAAACTTCTCTTGACTGGGCAGCCTCTGGGATGCACAGTAAAGGAGATCTCAAGTGGGGGGTGGGGACAAGGCATGCGAGCAGCTCTGTCCCCAAGCTTACTGGTGAATTCGAGGTGAATGTATCAAGACAGGTGGTGAGAGGACACCAGACATCTGATGTTCCAACCAGTCCATCTTCAGGATGCTCTTGGAGAACATACAGTAGCCAGGATGGAGGCAAGAGTGGAAGGGGGGCTTCCTCCCTTCTCTGCTTTCCAGACAGACCCCTCCTGCCCATCTGGTCCCCACCTAACGTCCCTCCAACACTGCCACTTCCTAGTAGCACCTGAAGAGTGATTGTGTGAAGGGGATGTGGGGGCGATGTTGGGTTTCCAAATGGCACGTGCTCTCTCTCTCTCTCACACACACACACACACTCACACACAATCTTGACATTTCCAGAAGTTCATCACAGTTGTCCTTATATGAGTCATTAGAACTCACATGGTCCCCTTTATTCCCATTTTACAGATTAGGAGAATTTTAATTGGCATTATCCACGGTGGTAAATCCTAAATAATCATGTCAGTTCTCAGGGCCTCTAATGGTCTTATTCAGGCTCCCCCGGGGCGGGGGGGGGGGGACTGCAGTGGCCTCCTCAGTGGGGACAGACTCCTGACAGTGTGACTTTTCAATCAAAGCCCTCCTCACCTCAGCTCTGCTTCAGCTTCTTCATATACCCCCAGAGTTTGAGGCTCAGAGGTGGCATTAAATATCAAAGAGGGTGAAAGGACCCCTCAGTATTTTGAGTAACATCAGAGAGGAGTCCTGAAGGGTCAGGAAGAAAGTTGGAGAAAGGGCATGTATTTCAACCTTCCCCATGCCCCGGTCCCAAGGGTCTCTCCCAGGGACTGTCCCCTTCTTGGTTTGTGGGGATGAGGCTGGGGGGACAGGGGAGGGAGAAGGTATGGAAGGAGAGAGGGACAGGGCTGCCAGATGATCACAGCGCACACACACACACACACACACACTCACATGCACATGTGCATGCTTGGAGGAGGAAGCCAGAGAATATTACTTCTCAAACCTGATTACACACCTGTTAAAGGGAGGCGAAAAGTATCTTATTTCCTGAGAATATGTCTGAGGATTCTAGTGTGAGAAACACTGACTTAAGAAATGAAAATCTAGGGACGCCTGGGTGGCTCAGTTGGTTGGACGACTGCCTTCGGCTCAGGTCATGATCCCGGAGACCGGGGATCGAGTCCCGCATCGGGCTCCCAGCTCCACGGGGAGTCTGCTTCTCCCTCTGACCTTCTCCTCGCTCATGCTCTCTCACTGCCTCTCTCTCAAATAAATAAATAAAATCTTTAAAAAAAAAAAGAAATGACAATCTTACACTAGGAAAATACCTTCTAATAAATAATCATCTCAAAATTATCTCCAAAAGATTTTTGTTTAAAGATCATTGAATGGAGGGGTGCCTGGGTGGCTCAGTAAGTGTTGGCCTTTGGTTCAGGTCATGATCCAAGGGTCCTGGGATAGAGAATTGCATGGGAGGCTCCCTGCTCAGTGAGGGGTCTGCTGCTTCCACTCCCTCCAACCTTCCCCCCTGCTTACATGCACGAGCTCTCTCTCTCTCATGCTGTCTCCCTCTCTCAAATAAATAAATAAAATCTTTAATTAAAAAAAAAGAATCATTGAATTGAAAACAGAAAATTTAAAAAAATCCTCCAAAACCCAAACCCCTGAGATTAAAATCTGGGATCCTAACTTGGGAATCCTGTCAGGTCTAGAAGTGGTGTTGGGGTACACCCTACATTCTTCAGACTCTTCAGCCTTTAACCCTTGAACACCTTTTGCATACCCCCAAATTCTTTAACCCAGAGCTGGTCAGTGGAAGTATGATGATGTGAGGAGAGTATATAATTTCAAATGTTTTAGTAGCCATATTTTTTAAAGTTAAAAAATTAATTCTAATCATGTATTTTAGTTAACCCAATGTATTGAAGTTATAATTTCAATATATATATAATCAATATGCAAAATGATTAATGACAGTTTCCTTTTCCTTTTTTTCGGTACGGAATCTTTGGAATCTGTGTGTGTTCTACTGTTCCAGCACACCTCAGTTCAGACCAGCCATGTGACCAGCCATGTGACAGGTGCTCAGGAGCCCCGTGTGGCTAGTGGCTTAACCCTCACCTAGTTTCCTTGTGGCCCCTGGCTCCCCAGGAGGAAGTCTGGGTTGCTTGTGGGATAGGAGGCAACCAGGGTGGGGGGTGTGTGTGTGTGTGTGAGAGAGAGAGAGAGAGCAGAGCACAGGGTTGGGGACCAGCTCCTGATGGCACGTGAAGATGAGCCTTTTGCCCAGAACAAGGAACAACTCATCTCTTGGTGTCCTTCGCCCCCTCTGGCAGCACCTCTTCTCCCCCACCGAGGTAGCCACTTTTGTGCTAGGGAGGAGTAAGGTGTCAGCCGCAGCCCCCTTTTCCAGCTTAACCCTGTGCAAACCCCAGCCCAGCAAGTCTGGAAAGGAGATACTTCCCTGTGGCAGAGAAAAAGTCCTTGATTCCCAACTCTCTCTAAGCCATTCGCAAAAGCAGGGACACCAGGCAAATACCCGTTCATCCGTCTCCTCCAATGGCCCCCCTTCTTCCACATTTCCAACTCCTGGACAAACTTTAGGCAGATATCTCTATGCTCCCAGCCCCCCCAAACCCAGAATTGGATCTTTTGGCCTTTACAACGTAGATGGGGCTGAGGAAATTTTTGCTTGAGACCCAGACTGTTCAGAGAATGGCTTCAGTTGTGCCAGTGGTTTCCTCTGGTTTAGCTCTGGGAGCTGCCCCTTGTGGGTCTGGGGGTGGGGAGGGCAATGATTTGGGACAGGAAGTGCTTGGGTCTGGCGTTGTTTGGGATAGGTAGGAAGCTGGCAGTTACTGGGAGTAGAGGAAAACACACACAGGGCCTCATCCAATGGGAAGAAAAATGTTCCCACCATGCTAGGCAGTCACATGGGACAGAAGCTGGCAGGGTGGCCTCAACCATGGGGTGGGAAGGAGGGAGCCTTGGCCCCATGGTTCTGTCCACCTTCACAGACAGAGTACCAGCTTGGCCCCCTCCGAACTGCCCTGCCACTCCTACCGGACAGCTGCTTCCACAGTCGGCATCAACCCCTCGCCCTGCAACAGCACAGGGAGCCTGCCAGGTGGATTTCCTCCCCAACCACGCCAGCCTCTCAGACCTCTGACTCCCCCAGCCCGGCATCTCCAGCTTTCTTCCCTCCCTCCCTGCCTACCACTCCAACATCATCAGATTTTCACAGGGAGGGGGGGCAGGTCCTTGGAGTCCCCTGTTCTCTAACCCTTGAGTCTGAAATCTGGCCAAGGAGAGGGGGCACACTGAGTCCATTCCAGAACTCTCTCCCAGCTAGGGTCCTATTTTAGGGAAGAGAAGCAAGCAAGCAGAGTGACCACTAATGAGGCTGGAGGCCAAGGGAGCGAGTGGCTGGCGTCTACAGAGAGGCCCTGTGGCCTCTGGGCAGCCACAGGAACTCACCAGATCCCAGCCCCACATCAGAGATGACCCTGCACAGGTCATGTGGGCACTACTCCGTGGGACACAGGGCCAACGCATGCCCGAACCAAACTGTTCTCTAGTGTGCTGGAAGACTCACGCGTGTCACGCCCCACCCCCGCCCCCAACACACACATTCTGCTGTAACACACACAGATCCAAGGACCGCATGCCTGGACACTTGGGGATGCCGCTTCTGCAGGGAATCTGAACCTGGAGTTCAGGGCATCTCCAGGGCCCTCTGGGCTCAGAAGGACCTGTCTCTAACATCTGTTGCTAGCACCTCAGTGGTGTCTTAGGGAGACCATGAGTGAGGGGGTCTCAGGCCCACAGCCACTCTGAACCAGCCCGTGGAAGTGGACTCCCAGCCCTTCCTGCACGTGTAATGCCCAAGGCCTCTGAGCATTTCCACGGCCCGCAAACATGTCTGAAACCTACAAAAATCATCACTGCTTATGAAATAGGAATGCTGTACAATTGCGATGAACACTTACATAAATAACAACCAAATGTCAAACTATGTCAATGAGCAAGAATTGTTTCACTTCGCGAAGGAGGTGGGTGCATTCCTGTGTGCTTGGTATGACAGTAAGGGTCTCCCAAAAGGAAACTGCCTCTAGTCCACAGGCCCCGCCCTGACGCACAGCCTCGGCTAAAGGCTGCCCTCCTGTGGCTTCCCTTCCTTCCCAGTCTGCCCTTCACATCCATTTAGCCTGATCCCCAGGGGACTTAACTGGTGGCGAGGTCTCACAGCGCTCCCGAACTTCCTCGTCATCCCTTCCCTTGGCTGGAAGCCTATTCGCACAGCCCTGAATACCTGTATTGAAGGAGACCCAGGTAGGACCTTCCTTCCCCATGCTATGGGGGTTGTGTCTGGATATGGCCTCTGACCTCAGCCTTGAAGCTGAACTGTCCAGGCAGGGCCTGAGGTTAAGGTCAGGAAAGAAAATAGTCTTGGAATGGCTCCTATGCATGGAGCCTTCTTGTCTTCTTTTTTTTCTAACCTACAAGGGCACCCCAGCTTAACTGTGAGGAGGCAGGACCAAGAAATCTGGGCTGGGGGAGGACTAATCTGAGGGAGTCTGCAGCCTGAGAAGAGGGGCTCGGGGTATTGGTGGTGGGTGGTTGGTGTGCCTTGCTGGAGATCTGGGGCCCCAGCACCCTAGCTTGAGTGTATGGAATCAAGTCCGCTGTGATCATTCATGCCTAGGTACTCAATCAATCTTCAAGTCTACACTAATGCCTATTGTGTGCTCGGCCCTGTGAGACACAATGGTACTACGGACATCAATGAGACGTGGGGTCTACAATCCTCCATTCATGGAAGGTGGAGGGACATGTGTCAGACCGGATGGAATGTTTGTGTATATATGTGTCCACTCGATTCAAGGAAGCTGGGAAGTTACTCCCAATCCACCCTAAGTGCTTCTCCAAACATGGCCTAAAATCTCAGGCCAGGCGGAGCCACGATTTTGGGTGAAGAAAGTGATTTCTTTTCAAATCCAAAGAAACATGAAAGGATCAATTTGTTATGTCTTTTTTTTTTTTTTTTTTTTTTTTGAGAGAGAGAGATCACAAGCAGGGGAGAAGGGCAGAGAGAAAAGTAGATGCTTAACCGAGCCACCCAGGTGCCCTGTTATTAGTCTTTTACACTCAAGTATAAATTAGTCCTTTAATCTTTCTACCACAGAATTCTCCCTTTGGAGCCCTGAGGCCCTAATCCTGTCCTGCTTTGTGAGCCTGTATCCAGTCTCCACGATGAGACTGTATGGCCCCTGAGGTCAGACACCAGCTCGCTCACCTCCTGGTGCTGGTGCAGTGGAACAAAGGGACCAGGGATCAGTGTCTGGAGGTACAGAGCTCCAGGCAAGGTGGAGGTGGTCCGGGACAGGGCTCGTGCTGAACCCTGGCTTTCTCAAGTCATAGAGCAGTTTCCTCCTTCCTCCACTCCCCTGCCCCTACTCTGTCGCCCCTGCTCTGCCCCCTGCCTGTCAGTCTTGGCAGAGCTCAGTCCTGACAGCTTGGAGACAGCACCCTTGCCTCCACAGTACAGCCCTCCTGAAACTTCCCCTGCCCCCTGGGGGTGTGATCCTGAAGTCCTGTGTGGTGCAAGAGAGGGAGAGAAACACCAGGACGATCTTTAGAGACCACCTGCCCTGGGTCCCTCTGATTCTGAATGCTCTATGCAGACATTGTCAGAGGGCCCCTAAATCCACAAGTGTTTATTAGGTTATTTGCCCCTTTTCCCTGGTTCATGTGTCCATATGGAGGAAGTAGATCACTATCTCCCCTGCTCTGTCCCCAGGGATGAGGTCATCATGGGAAGAGGCTGACCCGGGACCAGGAGCCGTGGGGTCTGGCTAGTTGCTGTGTGATCTTGGGCAGGTCAGTCCCTCTCTGGAGGTTTCTTCTCAGTAAAAGAAGGGTCTGGACTGAAGACTCCCACTCCTTATATTTGATGGCTTTTCCCATCCTGAATACAGGGTCTCCTGGAGCCTGAAGTCTAAAGTTTCTGCCTCACCACACAGCAGGCAGAGAGCCCTAGGTGGGTGGGTTGGGGTAGGGGCGGCTCTCAGACTTTCCCTTCCCTTTCCAGCTGGGAGATGTCTGGCCCCTCAAGTTCAGGCTGGAACTCCCTCCTCTGTCCTCTCTCCGCCCCCCGTTCCCAGCTCCTCGGTGACAGATTGGTTCCCCTGCCCCTCACCTGCTTCCATCCATCTTGCACACCCCTTTGCTCCCCTATCCCATCTTCCCTCCCCACTCCCAGGGCTAGGAAGCTGGGTCCTGGGAGTTAGCTACACTCCACAGTTTCTCTGCTCCCCCACCCCCATTACCCAGTCCTAAAAGCAAAGGAATGTTCTGGAGTTTGGGAAGGATGGGGGCCCGCCAGAGGAGGGAGGAAGGGGAGGAGGCAGCTTTGTCTTGTCAGTGTCTGAGCTCTAAATAGAACAGAGCGCTAGGCTGAGGGAATGAAAATAAACAGCCCCTCCAAGCCGCCCCTCCGAGCAGTTAGCGCACTTTCCTTCTAGTTCCTCAGCCCAGGGCCATTGCCCTCTCCTCTTCTCCCCTGCTCTCCTGGTGGGGTGTGGGGGCAGGGATCTCTATCTCAGGAGCACTGGTCCAGGCTGTGTGGCACTGGGGAGCTCATCTGCCCTCTCTGGGATCTGGTGAGGAGAGCCCACTGAATGGAAGGACATGGATCAACTCAGAGGTGGTTGGAACTTCTTCAGGAAAGCATTCTTATCCCAGTGATTTCTCCTGTGGCATAAGCTTGGAAACTCTCTCCCTTTAAAAACATGACCCCCAATTTAAGGGTCAATTTATGGTCAGGTTCAAATTACACTGGTTTGCCTGTGCCTTTGGGGGAAATTCTCAGACTCCCCCCACCCCAGGGCTAGGGATTACCCACCACCCCCTCCCCCCACCAAGGAAGGTGATCCATGGGATAGTTGGTGGGAGTCAGTGGGAAGGGACCTCCTCGGGGATCAGAAGTGGCTGGGTTCATGCACATGTTCTGAATAATTCAGGCCAAATTACCCATTCTAGGTCCTGGAACCACTGGGATGCTGAATTATAGGGGTTGTCTTTGGAGTTCAGTGTGGTGGCCTCTCCAGTCTCTTTGGCGCAATGAGGACTCAACCAGTAAACCCCAGAGGGCTCTGGTCTCTGCCCAGTGCTTGTCCTGCGATGGGACCACGGACCCTGACATCCTGCACATGAGGGAGCCCAAAGGGTCCCCATGAGCTCCCGGAAGGGGCTGGCTGCTGCCAGCTTCTCCTGCACATAGTTGTGAAGTCCGAGGGGAACGTGGATTTTTCCTGGGCTGCTCCTTCAGGCAGGCGGGGTGAGGAGTCCCCATTGGGCGTGCTGCAGCTGAGCCCCTGCCTCAGGAGGGTAAGGCGGTATGCTGGAGTCTCCCAGCTGCCTCCCACCTTCCGTCCCCAGCCCCTTCCCTCTTTTCTTTCCTTCTTTCGCTCTGCTCTCTCCCCCTCCCCCTCCTCTCCCGCACAAAAGCTCTCTGTACACAGCCACTTCCTCTGGCTGCTGTCTCTGAGCCCAGACCTTATGAGAACCATATGGGGGAAAGAGGGTGGAAGAGAAGGGGGTGGGGAAGCTGGCAAGGACCCGCCCCTCCAGCCAGCATCTTTCCACTCCCCTCAGGCTATGTGCAAGGCAGTTGGCACACTTTGCCCCCAACTCCCCTAACTGGATCCTGGCAGCTGGGGTGAGGGGGCACTGAGGGGAGGGACCAGTCCAGAGGGAGATCTGTGTTCAAGAACCAGTTTCTTGAGGCTGGAGCAAGCACAAGGCCTTCACCTCGTGCTGTCTCTAGAGACCCTCAAACCCCAGCGAAAGGATCTGGCCACCACTAGCTGCATCTGAATGGCAAACACCCCTTCTCCTCTGTGTGGGCAGCCCCTGCCCCAGAAAGGGGAGGCGAAGTGGACAAGGGTTTGTGGGTTCTGGGAGAATCCAGGACGACCTGCACCTTGCCTGCTTCCTCCCCCACCCAGCCTGGGAATGTTCCTAGGTCAAAAGGGCCTCGGTTCTGCTGGGAAGGAACTGGGTTTTTTTAAAAGTGGCCTGTGTCCCTTGGGTCCCAAGTCCAGCCAGGTGAACAGCAAGTCCCTCACCCAAGAGGAGTGTAAGAGAACCCAACCAGCTGCTCCTGGCGTCATCTAGGCTCAGGACACCAGGCCCTCCCCTCCTGGCCTCGGTTTGCTCAGCCCTAAGACCAAGAGGCAGGGGCTGGATTTGCTGATCTGTGAGGGCCTTTTCAGTGCAGCTGGTCTAGGAATTTACGACACTGGCTGGGATCCTCTGAGGGGCTGCTCAGATGTCCCAGAAGGTCCTTGTAGGAGATTTCCTTTTGGAGTTACCTATTATCAGTCCTTTCCTAGAATAGGAATTCTCCTATTATCCCCCTTCCCCTTCCTCTCACTCCCAGAGCAGAGAAGCAGAAGGGGAGCCCCATCAGCTGCTGTCCAGGGATGGGTGGGGGGTTTACAGGGGTCTTCATCTCCCTCCCATACCCAGGCTCTCCCCGAAATTCACCATCTCCCATGAGACCTTTCCCTTTGGGGGAAAGTCAGAAAGGCCCCTGCTCTGGACAGGAGCATCGGTGTCCACAGCCACCCTGCAGACCGAGCTGAGGGGTGGGACAGATGGATCAGGAAGGGAGCCAAGAGTTCTGCTTTCCTGGAAAACTGCGAATGAAAATCCATTAGAAGGGGAAAAAGCAAAGGGTGGGGAGAGAGGGAGGGGGCACAAAGTCTACAAAAACAGAAGGCAGAAGTTAGGATAATAGGGTGGAAGGGTTTTCAGTGCAGTAAACAGGACTGGTCACGGAATTGCCCCAGAGTTGCCTGGAAGCTTTCTCTGAGCAGAGACAGGAGGCTCCTTGCAGACAGGCACCTTTTCTAGCACTTTCTTGGCCTGAAAAGTCCCAGCACTGGCGCCTACCAGGCTTTCCAAGGTGGAGTCCTGAGTCCCCTGAGGACCCAAGTGAGCAGGGTGGGGTGTGAAGGGGACTGGGACTGGGCGGTCCATTCTGGAGGAAAAAGAGGGGAGGAAGAAGGAGATAAAGCCAGAGGTGCAAAAACTGATCTGTGAAAGTCCTGTTTTTTCCACCAGGTGACAGACAAAAAGATGGCAGGGGAAATCTGTGTAGAAACACAAAGAGTAAGGAGGAGGAGTCTGGGAAGGTGTGGAGAAGGTTCTAGAACTCCTGGCCTCCTGTTTTGCTGCCAGGCTGAAGTTCCTTCCCAGCACTTCTCTTCCTTCTTCCCTCAAGAGGCATGCTGGGTAGGGTTGGGTACGCTGGAGGGGCTGAGCCCTGGGGAGAGAACCCGGGCCCAGCAATCAGGGTCAGGTTTAGGTGGAGCCTGGAGGGAGCCTAAGAAATATGTCTGTGGCTGGGATTCAGCCATACTCCAGGCTGAGGGGCCAGCGGGCTCTCGGAAGCTTCTAGGGCCCTCCTAGCCCAGCTAGGCTGCAGGGGCGTGGGGGGGGGGTGTTGGCTGTCCCTTTGGAAGGTATCTTAAGCCAGCTAGGTGAGGGGCCTGGGACAAAGAAGGGGCCCTTTCTCTGGGAGCAGTGTGGGTTGGGAAGGTGATCTAGCATTCGTGTTTGCTGACACCCTGTGACAGTATATTCTCACCAACGGTTGGCTGTGCTCACTCCTTGGAGTGGCGTCGGTGGTAATTAGCTATGGCTGGAAAGCATTAGTTACCAAATCATTCTAAGATGTACTGCAAAACCACCTTTTAATGTTTTCCCCCTCTTTTCTGCCTTCAGTATGTGTGGATTCCTTAATCCCAACAAGCAGACACACAGAGAAATGGTGTCCCACATATGTGTGTGAGTACAACCACAAGATCGAGTAGACACACACACACACACACACACACACACCCCTCTCTTGAACCTAGCTATCATGGCCCAGCGGGGGCTCACAGAGACGGGGCCCAACCATTCCACACAGCAAGCATATTTCTTCTCCAGATCTGAGTGGGTTGGGGAATGCACCGGCCTGTCTGGACCCTTCAACACCAGTGGACAATCAAAGAGACCAGGATTGAGCAGCCCTAGCTGCCCTCCCAGGCCACCGCCATATCGCAGAGCTGCTGCTGGGACGTGGGAGAGAGAGCAGACACGTTGCCTCCACCCCTCTAACACACACACACACACACACGCACCCCAGCTGGGGAAAATGCAGGCCAGGCCGCCAACGTCAGAGGCTGACCAGTCGTGTCCTGTCAGGAAGCCGGCAGCCTCTGAACTCACCCAACCAGAGGCATGACTGTATTGTTCTGGACACAATCAGAATAGACTGTGAGCCAGCCCCAAGTCTGGGCAAGGGGCGGTGGGGAAACGCTTGCCACCGGGGTCAGGAAGACAGGAAAGGGGAAGCGCTCGCAGGTTGGGTCCGGGACAGGAAAGGCACGGGCCGCTCCGGCCGGACCCTCCACTCCGCGGCGGGTGTGGAGCTGGGAGCACGTGGTCAGAGCAGGAAATCGCCGCGGCGGGCTGGGGTCGCGGAGTCTCCTGCGGTGGCGGGGGCTTCAGCCCTCCATCGGGGAGGCTTGGGGTGGGGTCGGGGTGCGGCGCCACGGGGCCGCGCTCGCAGGCAGCCGAGTGAGGGCTCAGTAAGGGCCCTGGCTGAGAAAGGAAACGGGATGACGGAAGGAGGCCGGGAGGCAGCCGCCTCCCCCTCAGCCGGCTTTCTTTCTTCGCAGTCTTGGGAGCGAAGAAGTCAATCGATTAACAGCCAAAGCTGGTGTTATACCCAGAGAAGGCAAAGAAGAGGGCAGGGTGCGGGACCCGGCGTACAGCTCACTTCACAGATGCGCGCGGAGGGAGAGGGGCCCGAGTCGAACCGTGACGCCGGGGTCTCATTCAGGCCAGAAGCGCCCCAAACCCAAAGACAGATTTTCCGACAACCCCCGCCCGCACCCGCCTTATGGAGACCGGCTGGAGGTGGGGCTGGCAGGCTCGCGGTGGGGGGAGGGGGGCGGCGGACCGGGTGCCCTCCTCCGCCCCGGGAGGAGCCAGGCCCGCGGGGTGAACCCGGGAGACTCCTCCAGTCCAGCCAAGGACGCGTCCCCGGAGGTAACGACCGCAGCCACCTTCGAGGCCGCGGGCGTCGATCTTTCCTGAGCCTTCCCCCAGCCCACCCACTCAGGTCCACGAAGTCTGCAACACTAGCGCAGGCTGGAAAGTCAAGGGGCGTGGGCGTCCCGCCGGCGCGCATTCCCTCACCTGTGCAGGTGAGTGGGCGCCCGCGGTGCCTCTCTCTGGGGCGCAGCCGGCCCCCCCTCCTCCCTCCACACCCCTGGAGCCCTAATGCTCCCCGCACTTCTCCAAGCCTCCCTTCTCGGCGCCTGGACTCAGGCCTGTCCCCGAGTCTCTGAAGTGGCGGCAACGTCCCGGTCCCCCTCCTCCCGCCCCTCCCGTCCTGTCTCCGTTCGCCCCCTCGTCGGGTCTCGGGCCCGCCGGCCGAGTGGGGGTACTCACAGGGTGACGGTGCCGTTAGGCAAAAGGCTGGGCTCGGGAGGCTCCGGGAGGTCCCCGCCGCCGCACACCACTCTCCTCCGCGCCGGGTTGGGGGCGCCGCCGCTCAGCCCCTTGGGCCGCTCCCCCGAGCATTTGCAGCTGCGAATGGGGACGGGGCAGCCGGGCGCACCCCGGGTCTCGGGCGCCAGGAGCAGTAGCCACGGTAGCAGCGGCAGCAGCAGGCGCGCTGGCGCCCCCCGCATCCTGCGTCCCGCGGCGCCCATCAGCCCATCGCCCCGCGGGGACCCACAGCTCTGGGGCCCGTCTGTGCGCCAGCCAGAGGGACCTGGGCTTGCTGGAGGCGTGCTCAGCGGGGGCCCAGGGCGTCCGAGGGCGGGGCGGGGGGCCCTGGGCGGAGGCAAGCCCCGGGGTCCCCGCCGCCGCGCCCCGGGGGCATGTCCGGCGAGCGCCCCGGCGGGGAGGACGCGGGCGCGGCTGTCGGCGCGGCTGTCGGCGCGGCTGTCAGCGCGGCGCGGGCGGCCCCCGGCGGCGCGGCCCGAGTCTCTGCGCTGCGCTCCCCGGTCGCCCGAGGCCGGGCCCCTCCGCGTCGCCTGCTCGCTCCGCGCTGATCTGGAACCTAGCGGATCGCGCCGGGCTCCTGCTGCTGCCGCCGCCGCCGCTCCGTGCCATGGATGGAGGCAGCTCGGCGCGGCGCCGCTCCCGCCGCCGCCAGCCCCCGCCCGCCTCCCGAGAGGGCGCCCTCCCCTCGCCAGCTTGCCCGTCCGCGAGGCCCTAGCGCCTTCCGCTACGCAGCCAGGCAGCTGCCCTCCTCCGAGCCGGAGCCGGCCAGGAGGCTTAAGGCCCCGCGCGTCCCCGAACTCGCGCAGAGCCTAGACTCCTTCTCCCTCCCGCGCCGCCCCCCTTCCCCGAGCCGGGACTCTTCCTCTCCACAGCCCATCTCAGCCCTCAAAGCCAACCACCACCACTTTCCACAAAACTCTCCCTCGCTCTTGCTCATCCAGCCCGCACCCCCATGTTCTGGGTCTTTCATTGACCTGTGGGTTTGGCTCGAGATGGCTGGTGCTCCCCGTCTGGGGTTGGGATTGAACTTTGTTCACCTCCCTGGCGTTGCTGACACACGGCTTCCCTTGGCCCCTGACCTGATGGGCCCCTCTGTAAGCTTGCTCTCCCTCCCACAGCCCTGCTCCAGCCACTGCAGGATACAAACCAGAGACTTAGGAAGGCGCAGACCCTCTTCTGCAGCCAGTGACCTCACCCAGCGGGGGGTGCATGTCCGTTGGCCACGGAGGGGTCAAAGGCCAAGGCAACAGGCTAGATCTGGTCTCCTACCTTTTCCATATCCTGGTGTGTGTGTGTGTGTGTGTGTGTGTGTGTGTGTGTTTAGGAAGCAGTGGGAATGAGGGAAATGGGAAGAAAAGCAGGGATCTGGGCCAGGGCGTGGAAAGAGCACTGCCTGTGAGTCAGGAGGGCTTCATTCTAGATGGCTCTATTTGACTTTGGATACAGCCTCTATTGTCTTGGAGTATCTAATCTCTGGGGTCAACATGGGGCTCTGCGTGCCTAATTTATGAATGTCAGTTGTGGTAGTTGGGTGAGTGAGTGGAAGATAGGGGGCACTCAGTTTCCAGAAGCAGAGGGATGGTGGCTTTGGGAAGTATCTGACCTTGGCAAAGGGGCATGGGAATGAAAGTTGCCCGAGGATCCTAGATGGACTGTGGTGCAAGCTGGGAATGGGGCTGGGGACAGAGGGAAAAAGAAGTGTGACCTAGTATATCTGCTTCCTCAGTTTCCCCACAAACTCTGCCTTTTCTGACCTTAATAGACCCTTCGCTGCTGAAGGACAGGCTGCCTGGGTTGGAGGATCCCTGGGCAGAACTCCTGTTCCTCATGGTTCATTGTATCGCCAAAGACGGTCACTAACTGCCACCTCCTTTCTGTGGTCTTGGCCCTGCCAGTGTGTGTGGCACCTTTTCCAGCACCATGGCCTTTCGGTCCAATCTCCCACCTCCCTTTGCAGGGAAGCGCCTTCTCTCCCTGTCAGAGGCAGGCACTGGGGCCAGACACTGGCTTCTTCACTTTCCCTCTCTGGCTCCACCAGTCTCTCCAGGCTGCAGGCGCTGGTTCCTGCAACTTCCAAAGATAAATAAATAGTGATTGCAAATGGAGTAAGAGAGAAGGGGAATGGACTCCCCAGCAGGAGCCCTCCGTAGGCGGCAGGCAGGCTGAGACTGCATTCCTTTGGAAGGGTCGAGATGGAGGCAAGGCCACAGGCAGGGTCTGCCATTCAACTCTCCTGCTCCTGGGCAAGGGAAACTTCTCAGAGAGGAGGAGGAGAGGCCTCTGGCCTAGGTCACGCAGCTTTTCTTGTCAATTCTTTTTGCTAAATGAAGACACTAGAAAGTCTGGAAAGGAATTGCCCTGGGACATGCACTCTGTGAGCTGTATAGAGGCCAAAGGACATTTAAGGAGGCAAAACATCCCTACGGGTGGGAAGGAGGTGCTGCCTGGAGACATTTATAAAACGTTGTCCTGTGCCCCTGGGTGGCTCAGTTGGTTAAGTGTCTGCCTTCAGCTTGGGTCATGGTCTCAAGGTCTTGGGATTGAGCCCCACGTTGGGCTCTGCAAGGGCTCCCTGCTCAGTGGGGAGCCTGCTTCTCCTTCTCCCGCTTTCCCTCCCCCTGCTTGTGCTGCACTTGCGTGCACACTCTCTCTCTCTCTGTCTCTGTCAAATAAATAAATAAAAATCTTTAAAAAAAAGAATAAAACGCTGTCCTGTCCTGTATGTTATCACGTTTGGCTTCTCTACCCACCCAGAGAAGTGAATGCAGCAGGAGTTACTTTCCCATTTTATGAGTGTGGATGAGGAAACTGAGTCAGGAACAGTGAAGAGCCAGGGGGATTTACCTTTCATTTGCTTTTCAAGAGCTCTTTTCTCTGAGCCACTCAAAGCTTTTCCTACAGGAAGCTCCCCGGCTTATCTGTCCTCAGAGGCTCAGGGTGGGATGGATGAGTGGCCCACAGGAACGTCCTTTTTTTTTTTTTTTTTTTGGAAGTTTGTTTGCCTCAGAAGGAGAATTCATACTTAGTCCCACTCTCAAGAAATCTGGCTAGGGATTTTGGCCAATTAAATACTCCCTGATCGTGTGATAAACTCTTTAATCGAGTAGGGATAAGGTGCCATGATAATAGAGAGGAGGCTGAATTGGTCTTATTGAAGCAAGAGAGAGGGGGCTTACCAAAAGTTTTAGTCCCATATAGGGCAGAAGAGTAACCCACCTGACTCTACTAAACCATCATTATTCCCTTCAGTATCTGAGGGCTCACGTCCACTCTGCCTCTCAAAAGAAGTTTGCCTTTGCTAGGTTCTAGCTGCTTAGCCAACCTCTCTCTGCCCCCAGATGCAATGCTGATCCAGTCCTCTTTCTCAGGGAGGAGCTGGGACTTCTTACCCCATTGGTAGACTAGCCTCTCCATTAGGAGCAGCTGAGAGTGGAAGGCTGGGGTAATGGTCAGTGCCTCCTCCCTCTGAGCAGACCAGAGCTACCACAGGAGGACGTGCACAGGAGAGCTAACAGCCACTGAGTGGTTATTATGTGCCAGGTATTTGTCGACCACCTTTTACAAGAATTCGCTCATTGAGTCCTTCCAACGGGCTGAGGATGACTGTTTTAGCCGACAGGGAACGGAGGCGTGAAGATGCCCCTTAGTAGTCTAAGGTTACAAGCTAGAAAGTAATAAAGTCAGTATTTGAACCTGGGCACTCTGTGCTCCAGAATCCAAATTTTTAATCACGATGCTCTGTAATTTGTAGGTGGGCTCTCAGCAACTCCCCCCAAAGTTTACTTCTCCTTGAGGTTTTCTCATTTTGATTCCCTGACCCTTTCTGGGCAGAACCTCTATAGATGTCCACTCACAAACCATAGCTGGTAGTAGAACCAGGACTCCCTCCCCTAGTCTAACAGGATCAAGGGTGCCAGAAACTTTCCAAAGGAGCCTCGCTGCTCAGCTAGAAGGAATGAAGGAGTGACTAAAGACGGCCGGGCAGGAGCTAACATGTCCCAGCCCCACGTGCTACTCTCTCCCCCCAGCTGTCTGGGGCCCCCATCCTGGATATTCACCTTTGAATTCTAGGTTTTCTTTTCTTTTCTTTTCTTTTCTTTTTTTTTTAAGAATTTATTTATTTATTTCTCAGAGAGAGAGAGCGAGCGAGAGCGTGGGCACAGGCAGACAGAGGCAGAGGGAGAAGCAGGCTCCCCGCCGAGCAAGGAGCCCGATGTGGGACTCGATCTCAGGACGCTGGGATCATGACCCGAGCCGAAGGCAGCTGCTCAACCAACTGAGCCACTCAGGCGTCCCTCTTTTCTTTTTTTTTAAGATTTAATTTATTTGACAGAGAGAGACACAGCGAGAGAGGGAACAGAAGCAGGGGGAGTGGGAGAGGGAGAAGCAGGCTTCCTGCCAAGCAGGGAACCCGGTGGGGTTTGATCCCAGGACCCTGGGATCGCGACCTGAGCCGAAGGCAGACGCCAAGCAACTGAGCCACCCAGGTGCCCCATCTTTTTTTTTTTTTTTTTTTAAGATTTTATTCATTTATTTGAGGTAGAGAGTGAGTGAGAGAGAGCACAAGCGAGGGGAGGGGCAGCGGAAGAGGGAGAAGCAGGCTCCCGCTGAGCAGAGAGCCCGATGCGGGGGGCTCCATCCCAGGACCCTGGGATCATGACCGGAACTGAAGGCAGACACTTAACCCACTGAGCCACCCAGGTGCCCCATGAATTCTTAGGTTTTCTAACTCCCTCTGTGCCTTGTTACCTTTCAGAAGCAGGATCCTAACAAAGACCCAGGACAACAGTAGAGGAGATAAAGGCCCAGAATTGGGTTAGTAATGCAAATATGACATTTCTCCAGGGCTCCATTAGCTTATACAGACAGACACTATGGAGGCATAGAACCTGTGACCTCCCCCCGCCCAACCCACAACTCCCTCTCAGGATGGCTATGCTGGGCAGTCCCCTGGGCTCTCTGTCCTCTTCTCTGTTCTGTACCTTCCTCTGGGGACAGTGTTGAGCTGCCTGTCCTGTTGGAACATTCACACAGGGTATTCATGAGGGAGAAACCCTCCTGCCTCAACCAGAAGGAATGAATAAGAACTGTGAAAAGCTGGGGCACCTGGGTGGCTCAGTAGGTTAAGTGTCTGCCTTCGGCTCAGGTCATGATTTCAGGGTCCTGGGATCAAGCCCAGCATTAGGCTCTCTGCTCAGTGGCGATCCTGCTTTTTCCCTCTCCCCCTACTTGTATACACACATACACACACACACACACTCTCTCTCTCTCTCTCTCTCTCTCGTTCTATCTCATATAAATGAAATCTTAAAAAAAATTTCTTTTTTATGAGAAACTACCTAGATAAATATTTGGGCCTGCAAGGGCTTCCCTTTGGTGAACAGATTTTACCACATGTTAGGTACCGGGGCATAATTTCGGGACTCCCACAGCAAGTGCTCATGATCTCTGTGTCTATTAAAATTGGACTCACCCTTGAAGTGAAATCTACTCACATTCCCCCAGATGACAGACCGCCTCCTGCACTTCCAGTTCAGGGACTAAGGGCATGGACGCTGCCGCTGCCGTTGATTTCAAATCCTGGTTCTCTAGCTTATGGATCACGTGACTTGGGGCACATCACTCACTTACTTTACCAAAGTCTCCGTTTTCTCACCTGTGAAATGGAGGATAAAAAAATAGTATTTACTTCAGAGAATTGTACTGATGTTGTCAGTTGTACATAAATGATTAAATGATGCCTGTGTGGTAGAACACAAAAATACACTTGCCCTTCGTCCTGGTTCCAGGCCCAAAGCTCCTCAAACCCTCGGTATTTCCTGAGAGATAGGACTGTCTTTTGTTAATCAGGAGCCTCTTGGATCACACCCGAGCTTATGCTTATGACTGAAGTTAGGCCTCTTAGGTAGCCTCCGGATCGGGCTGGTCACCAGAAAGACTTAGTGACTGGGGGGCTATTGGAACTTGTGTAGATGCTGGCCTCTGCCTCTGGGAAAGGGACGGGGCACTAGAGGTTGAGGTCTATAAAAACAACAGTGGGGCGCCTGGGTGGCTCAGTGGGATAAAGCCTCTGCCTTCGGCTCAGGTCATGACCTCAGGGTCCTGGGATCCTGCTCAGCAGGGAGCCTGCTTCCCCCTCTCTCTCTGCCTGCCTCTCTGCCTACTTGTGATCTCTGTCTGTCAAATAAATAAATAAAATCCTAAAAATAAAATAAAATAAAATAAAAACTCCAACAGTGAAACTCAGAGTGCTTCCAGGTTGGCGAACACATCAGGATGCTGGGAGGACCACACACCGGAAGAGTGCATGAGAGCTCCTTCCCCTTTCCCCATACCTTGCCCTATGCTTCTCATCCATTTGACTGTTCCTGGTTTGAATCCTTAAAAATAAACCCACTAAGGTAAGAAAAGTGTTTTCCTGAGTCCTGTGAGCCATAGTGGCAAGTTACTGAAACCAAAGAAGGGATCTTGGGAGGCTTGGATTGACAGCCAGTCCGTCCCAAGTATGGGGGGGCCCAAGACTCCCAACTGACACCTGAAATGGGGAACCGAGCCCTTAACCTGTGGGGTTTGCATTATCTGAGTGGAATGGAACTGTAGGACACTCAGTGGAGAACCGAGAACACCCCAGCCTAGCACACACAAGGACTCACTAAATGGTAGCCAGGCTCCTCCCCTAGGGCCTGCTGCTGTTTTTTCTTATTGGTACTGTTGAAAAAGAAACAGCAGATCCAAAATGGAGTCACTTGTGGTAAGCCCCACATCAGCAAACCAAGACTTAATACCAAGCCTAATTTTAGTCTCAAACCTACCAGAAATCTGACCTTTAACCAGTCAGTCTGGAATTACCCTGTCAGCACTAGTGAGGTAATCTAACTGATAGACCCCAGCCCTTTCCCAAAGGAGGGAGATCTTGTCTGAACCAACCCACTCTTTGCTAGGAACTTTTTTTTTTTTTTAATTTATTTGTCAGAGAGAGAGGGAGAGAGAGAGCGAGCACAGGCAGACAGAGTGGCAGGCAGAGGCAGAGGGAGAAGCAGGCTCCCTGCCGAGCAAGGAGCCCGATGTGGGACTCGATCCCAGGATCCCAGGACGCTGACCTGAGCTGAAGGCAGCCGCTTAGCCAACTGAGCCACCCAGGTGTCTCAGCTAGGAACTTCTTTTTCCCACCTTCTTCTGCCTCTACAAGCCTTCAGTTTTGTACAGACCGCATCAAGGAGCCCCGTTCTACTTGCTAGATGGGATGCTGCGTGATTCATGAATCAGTGAGTAAAGCCAATTAGATCTTCAAATGTAGTCAGCTGAATCTCATTTTTTTTCATAGTACCTACTTAGTTCTGTCCTCTCTGAGTTCATTGTTTAAGTATCTGACTCTTTCATTAGCCTGTAAGGTCCCAGAGGGAACCAGAGGAGGGAATTCTTTTATTTCTACGATTTCCGGCCTGTTCTAGTGCCCAACAAATAGAAGAGACACTTATTTAATTTGTTTAGCAAAGTGCTACTGAAGTCTTAGTCATTCATTTAAGCCACATTTATGGAGCCTCTACTATGTGCCAGATACTGTTTCTGGCGCTGAAGATACAGCGATAAACCGAAAGAAAGTCTGGTTTCGGGGCGCGTGGGTGGCTCAGTGGGTTAAAGCCTCTGCCTTCAGCTCGGGTCGTGGTCCCAGGGTCCTGGGATCGAGCCCCACATCGGGCTCTCTGCTCAGCAGGGAGCCTGCTTCCCCCTCTCTCTCTGCCTGCCTCTCTGCCTACTTGTGATCTCTACCTGTCAAATAAATAAATAAAATCTTTAAAAAAAAAAAAGTCTGGTTTCACGACACAAACATTATCGCAGAGGGGGACAGATAATATACAAATAAAAACAAACATATAACCTGGGGTAGGTGGGGAGGAGATCAATGAAGCAAAATTAAGCCGCTTAAGGAAATAAAGTGTAACGAGGAAGACCTCTCGGACAAGGTGATCTTTGAGCAGAGTCTGGACGGAAGCAGGTCCTGTGGATTTGGGGGGACAGAGCATTCCATGCTGGGGGGACAGCGGCGGTAGCAAGGTGGGTGGGCACTCTCCGTGCTCACTCAAGGGAGAGCTGGGAACCAGTGTGGTCACAGTGCCCTTCAACTTCATGTCCCCATCACCCAGGGTACTGATGACCCTGGGAGGGACTTTGAATTTTATTCTGAACGCGAGGAGCAGCCTAGAGGGCCTGAAAAAGAGGTGTCGTCTCATCTGAATTAGACTTTGACATCTCCTGTCTATGTGGCACGTGGAGGAGGACGGGCCTGGGGGGCAAGAGGCCAGCTAGCAGGCCCGTCCAGTGGCGATGCCGTGGCACCTTGGGCAGAGGGGGTGGTGAAGGAGGCGGAAAGAGGTTGGATGCTGGGTGTGGGCAGAGAGCGAGTCCGACGGGATTCCCTGACGCACTGAAGGTGGGGTGTGAGACGAATTTGTCAAGAATGACCCCCAGCACTGCGTAATGTACAAAAGCGTCAAATCACGGTGTTGTCCACCCGAAACTAATAATAGCATAGTGTGTCTACTGTGTTTCAGTGAGAGAAAGAGAAAGATCGGCCCCCTAGGTGTTGGGCTTCCACTGTGAGAAGAATGGAATCACCATTTATTAAGCGGGGGATGTCTCAGGAAGGATCAGATTGGGGGAGGAAATCAAGTTTGGCCCATCACTGTGCGCTGGGTGCTGGGTATACAATGGTGAAAAAAACCGAAACAAAACAAAGCTGTGGTCCCTCAGGGAGTTGAGAGTCTAGTAGGGGAGGCAGTGAGTGAACAGAGAAGGGCACTAGTGGCTCTATAATTACAAATTGTGACGTGGGTGAATGTGTGTGAAGGGGAGGGGGCCATTAGATGGAATAATGCGGGGGACAGAGAGCGTGTAGTTTCCACTGGGACCACGAAAGGCATTTTGGAGGGAGAGTGGATAGGCCAGCCTGGAGGATAAGCAGGCATCAGCCAGGCGAAGAGGAGGCCAAGAGCTTCCCTAATCCTGGGCCGGAAAGGCTTGGTGCCTTAGACAGAGAGACCTGTGTTGTGTGAGGCAGTGAAGGGGGGCAGGTGAGGGGGGAGGGGGGAGGGCTCTCCTCCTCCCTCCTTCCTCTCTCTGGCAGGCCTGAGGCACCTCTGTAGGCTCCTAGGCTCCTCTGAGCTCAGGCAATAGGGTGTGTCTCTCCTGCCCAGGGTCTTACAGATGAATCAGGTCTCAGGAAGCCTCTTGACTCACAGCCTTGTCAGGTCACAGAGGGAAGGCCTTTTCCGGTGGGCCGAGGTAGTCCAGCCCATCAGGGCCTAGCTTCCCATCTGGTTTCGTGGCTCTTGGGGGGTCTGTGACCTGTTTCTTCGAGGCCCCCACTCCCCACCTCACCCCGAAGAACTGCTCCATCCATTGCCTTTTCTCCCCAGAGACCCTGGAGAGGATGAGGCCAGTGACAGGGTGACACCCCTCCCTCCCTGAGCCCTGCTGGGGTCGGACTATCCCAGAAGGAGGACAGGCAACCCAGGCCAGAAGAGCATATGTGAGTATGTGAGGGTGGGGTGGGCGGAGGGGGCCGTGGAGGGAAGAGCAGGTGACAGGGGCCATGTTTTGTTTTGTTTTTTAAAGATTTTATTTATTCATTTGACAGAGATCACAAGTAGGCATAGAGGCAGGCGGGGGTGGGGGGGAAAGAGGCTCCCTGCTGAGCAGAAAGCCTGATGCGGGGCTCGATCCCAGGACCCCAGGGTTAGGGTTAGAGCAGAAGGTAGAGGCTTTAACCCACTGAGCTACCCAGGTGCCCCGGGGGCCATGTTTTTTACGAGATGCGAGATGCGTGGTGAAGAGAAAGAGTGGAAGGAGGAGAAAGAGAGTGATGTTTTTACTGAGGTGCTAAGGCCCTGAGGGCGCCTGTGCTTACAGCCGGCCCTTGGACCACACGGGTTGGACCTGTGCAGGCGTACTTCTCTGTGGGTTTTTTTACGGTACAGTAAATGTCTTTTCTCTTTTTTATGACTTTCTTAATAACATGTTCTTTCTGCTAGCAGACTTTATTGTAAGAATACATACATACTACATATAACACACACAGTATGTGCTCAGTGACTGCTGATGTTATCCGTGAGGTTTCTGGTCAACCACTAGTAGTGGTTAAGCGTTTGGGGCATCCAAAGCTGTACTCCAATTTCCGACTGTGCAGGGGGGCGTCAGTGCCCCGAACCCCCCATATTGTTCAAGGGTCAACTGTATGTCCTTTAATCCTTACCACTGTCCCATAAGCGGCTGCTATACTCTCTCACGTGGGCCTCAGACAGATTAAATGGCGTGCGTGCATGCAACCGTGCGTGAGTGCGTGTGTGTGCACATGTGTGCTGGGGCTGGAGAGGCCTCATTTGGCCTCACTCCTCTCTGTGCTCTGACAGGGTGACTCATTGATGGAGCGGGACAGGGCCCCGGCTCCCCCAATGCCCCCCGCCCCACCTGCTACCTGGCACACGATGGGTGAGCGTAGGTAGGTGTGAATCTGTGGTCTGGCTGATGACCCCACGAGGAGGCTCACGCATCTGTGCCCCTCTCACCCCAGGGGAGGCCTGCCCCAGCACTGAAGAAAACAGAAGAGGATCAAAAAGCTACTTAGTGGCTTTTCTTGTTATTCTGGGCAGGAGGAGAGATCCAGACAAGCCCGGAGTGTTGGGGGCCCGGCATGCAGGGGGACGTGGCCAGCTGGGGGCTGGTGAGATTCCAGACCGGGCTCTCCCTTTGCAAGGGATGTGGCAGGAGGCCTAGGCCGAGGCAGACCTCAGACTTTGTCCAGAGTTAAGCCTGCTTCCAGCCCTCACCACTGTTTATTAAAATTATTTTTATTAAGGTAGTACACACATATGGTTAGAAATGAAATAGCATGGAAGCATTTGTAATGGGAAGCAACATTCTCCTCCCAACCAGGTCTCCAGAGGCAGCCGGCTCTCCTGGTCTGCTTTTAGTTCTATGCTCTTTGTGGATTTGTGGATGAAACCACTGAAGGAGCCTTAGTACCAAGAGGACTTCCCTGTCTGAGGGCAGCTTTGCAGGTCCAGTTTCAAGAAGTGCCCCCTTCAGGTCCTCACGGTTGGTGGGGGGGGGGAGGGTGGCCTTCAGGGCGGTGGCTCTCCATAGATTTTCTTTTCCTTCCTTCCTTCCTTCCTTCCTTCCTTCCTTCCTTCCTTCCATCTTCCTTTCTTTCTTTCAAGATTTTATTTATTAGAGAGAGAGAGAGAGAGGGCACAAGCAGAGAGAGGGGCAAAGGGAGAGGGAAAGGGAGAAGCAGACTACCCGTTGAGCAGGGGCCCTATGTGGGACTGGAACATCTTTTTTCGGCTTAAAAGATGATAGAAGTAGGTTTGTTCACTTCCACACTTATTGTGGGGAAATTACTTTGTGTGGTTTAGTTCATTTAAGTGTAAAGTTCTTGAAAATGTGTTCACCTTTTCTTTTTTACAGATTTTATTTATATGAAAGAGAGAGAAAGAGCACAGAGGGAGAGTGAAAGGGGCAAGTAGACTCCCTGCTGAGCGGAGAGACCCGATGTGGAATGTGGGGCTCCATCCCAGGACCCTGGGATCATGATTGAGCCACCCAGGTGCCCATTTTCAAGCCCGATTCTCTGGGTCACTGTCACCCTCTTCCAACACCATGGCCCGTCTCTGCAGCACACTCTGGCCCTCTTGGAGCATGGAAGAAGCCCCTCCAGTTTGGGGGAGTCTCATTAACACACAGCTGAGGCTGATTAGCAGCCTGGCAAGTTGGATTTGTAATTAGCGCAGGACCGAATTCCCTGAAGCAGCTGTCCTCTGGATGTCTAGCTGGCCATGGGGGCGGTTTCTGGCCTGGACTTTGTCTCTCTTATCTCCCTCAGCTCCTATTCCTCTCTCTCTCTCTCTCTCTCTCTTGCTTTTCTTTCTCCTTTCCTCTCCTGTCCACTTTTTGTACCCTAACCAAAGCACCACCGCCCAACCTTCCTGGAAGGTCAAGGTCAGACTTCTGGTCAGGAGGTTAGGCTCTCTTACCCAAGACCTGGCCAGCAGCCTTGGGGCCCTGGGAGGCCCACAGTGGTCATGGACAGGGAGGTTGGGAGAAATGCAGAAAGAGGAGCCCCCTCCCTGGGACTCCCTCCTGGGGACTGCCCTTGGGAGTTTGGGTGTGTCACCAGAGTCTCAATGCCCAGGGAGTGTGAGCCAGAGTATCTAGTTTTGGTTTCACTCTGGGCTGATTTCGCTGTTTTTATGCCCCCATCCCCAGCTAGGTCTTCAGTTAAAAGCTATGGGGACGGGAGGGGAAGGCTTGGGTATCCGTATTTGGGCAGCACATTAAGAGGAAGTGGGGCCCTTCCTCCTCTCTGTGTCCAGCCTCCTAATGTGCGCAGTGAGATGCCTGTGGGGAGAGCTCGGTGTGGGCCCTTGGAGCTTTAGCAGCCTCTCGATGGTCACCCTTCCTCCTCGGCTTTAGAGGATCAAGTTTCATCTATGAAGGAAGGCCGCTCGGCTTTCCCGACAGTCCTTATCTGCTCGGGCCATCAGAGCTCCACCCCGTTTCTCCATGGAGACTGGAGAAGGCCCCGAAGCCCAACCAGGCTGGGTCTGGCCGGGGCACCTGCGTTTACTGAGCCTTTATCATCTGCCAGGTTCTCTACACAGCACTTTACCTGCTTTGTCACATTTAAAGAAAACATGTCCTTGATTTTTAATGTTTACATCATCTCTACAAGCCACGTGGGGCTCGATCTTGAGACCCCTGCTGAGATGGAGAGTTTCAGTCTCTTAGGGACTGAGCCCTCTTGGGGGCCCCCACGCTTTATTGCATTTAAATTTCGCAACAACACCATCTCTCCTATTTACCTATGAGGAAACTGAGGCACCAAGGAGCTTAAGTCTTTGGCCCGAAGCAATTTGACTGGTGAGGTACAGACGTGGGGGGATCAAACCCAGACAGACTGGTGCCAGAGTCTCGGGAGCAAGCATTTTGGCTGCGTGTGCATGTGTGCGTGCCCACCCGCAGTAGCAGCTCCCCGCCCCTCGTGCGGGCCCTCTGCTTTAACTCCTGCAGCTCCTCTCCCTGCGAGCACGTCCCGAAGGGACTGCATGATGTCTTCTGATGCCTGGGCTCCTCGAAGCCTGCACAGTGAGAGCCCTGTTCATCCAGCCCGCACCCCCCCCCCCCAGGCTCTGGGCCCCAGTTCAAAGTTCCCAGCGGCACAGTGGCTGCCAGAGTGGGCCTGGGCCTCATAGGTGAGCAGGGCCAGCTGGGGACAGCCAACAGGCGCACACCCAGCCTGGGAGAGGGCCCTGTGGCCCGTCCAAGAGACCCACGCCCCGGTGGAGGAAGAAGGTGGCTCTCCAACCAGGCCCTGGAAGAGAGACATACCCAGGCAGGGGGTCTGGCCTCTCTCCAAGTCCCCTCACCCTCAGCAGCAGGGCTCTGCTCCTGATGGGTCAAGTAGGACAGCAAAGAAAGGGGACTCTTCGAGATCTCAGCTTCAAGGTTCTTCCTGTTCCCTGGGATTTGTGGGGCAAGGTTTATGAGCGGCCCGAGGGAAAGGTGCTAGAAAGAGGAAGCAGAAAGGGGAAAAAGGAAGAGAGGGAGATGGCTGGGCTCCTCCAGAGGGCCCCCAGATGGAGGGACACCCTCCTTTCTCTGTGGAGGAGGTATTCTCTCCTGGAGGCCAGCCGCAGGCAGGGAGTCCTGGTGGACTGCGTGAGGAGGCGGCCCTGGGAAGCCCTGCGGGATCAGCAGCGGCTCCTGGAGCCTGAGGCCCAGCTGGTAATCCCCTCCCCCGAGGCCCGCCGGCCCAGCTGAGGAAAGCTGTTGGCAGGGCTGCCTCTGCACATCCTGGCTCTATCTTCCCCACACATTGAAACCATCAGGCCCGGCCCGCGGCCTCAGCCCGCCCGGCCCTGTCCGCTAGAGACACTGCGCTCGCCTCCAGACCCGGCCGGCCCTCCTCCAGGTCCCCACGCGGAAAAGGGGGGCACTCGCGCCCCCCGGAGCCAATCCCCGAACGTCCTCATAACGTTTGTCGCCTGTTTCGCTCTCCTCTCTGAGATGGTTATGAGGCCACCTTCCACGCGTGCGGCCCCTTGCTCCGCCCTCATCTTCCGTGGGGAATTCTAGCCAGCCCGCCCCGCAGAAAGTGGGAGTTCTGGGGGCCCCTCCCCGAGCCCCGAGCTACTCCCTGAAAGCAGCGGACACTCTTCAGCGCTGCGTGTTCCGGGGAAGCCAAATCAGAGGCAAACCCTGAATTCCTCTTGCTCACGGCCAATGAAAACCTTGCTTCGGTGCCTGCTTCCTCTGCTGAAATCAGATATCCTAGTAATAAACAAGTCCGAAAGGCAGGGAAAAGCTCTTGCTTCTTTCTTCTGATTAGTTTTTCTTCCCTTAAAAAAAGCACTCTCCTCTAACAGGACGCTGGCCCCAGAAACTTGAGCCCAGAGCCGTGCCCTCTGTTCCCTGTATCCCCTGTATCCCCCACATCCCCCACTCCCTGGTACCTACACCCCCCCCCCACTCGTGAAGACAAGGGGCCTGCCTCCCCCAACCCTTGGAGGTTTGGCTCTAAGGCAGGTCAAAGGGCCTTGGGGAGAAGGGTCTTTGCTGCCTGGGAGCTGGCTCCCAGCTTAAGGGGAGAGCTAGGTCCTGGGTCTTCTGTTGCCGCCAGGGGGTCAAGGGGGTGGTCAGGAATGGGAGAATGAGGCAGGACGGGGGGCCACTTATTTTCCAAAGACAGTCTTTCTCAATCCCTCTTGGGGCAAGCCCCAGTCTGCAAAGAGCCCAGCACTGTGGATTTTGGTGTTGGGTGCACAGGTGAGAAAGCCAGAGGAAGTACAACGCCTCAGCTGCGAGGGGGTCTCAGAGGGTAGAGGACTTGGGATCTTCCCTTCCTGGGGCTGTCCCAGCCTTGGCTCCGGGTCCTGTCCTTGTTCTGTCCTTGTCCTGTCCCCCAGTAAGGGCATCTCCACACCCACACGTGGCCCACTGTGCAGTGCCTTCCCTCCTTCCCCCGTATGCTGACATCTCTTTTCTCCTCTCCCTCCCCCCAAATAGGTTTTTAAGTGACTTTGCTGTCAGAGATGCTATTCTGTTTGTTTTTCCTTCTGACACTAACTCTCTGGAGAGTTTCTGGTCTAGAGAATTATGTCGAGGCTGCAGATTGCAAGAGAATTGCGCCTAATGGGGAACAGACAGACAAGACACCTTTCAAGTCCAGCCAAGTTATCCCCCCTCTTTCTCTCTCTCTCTCCCAACTTCTCATCTTCCCTTCTTGGCTTCAAAGTTGGCCCTAGTTTATGCTAGTTTCTTCGGTACAGCTGGTGAGTAAGGTCACAGATTGATTTTATTTGGGAGATTGGCAGCTGGGTCAGGCTTTGCTCTGGAGCCAGGGAGCAGGGGAGCTGGGCTGGGGCACGGGTGTGGCAGGCACTGGCAGGGAGTGCTGGGGAACCCCGGGAGCCCCAGCTTGGAGAAGGCACTCGGGTCCCCAAGGGGTGGCTTCTGCTCCTTTGTGAGCTCAGAAAACATCTTTTTAAATTCAAGAAAGGTGCCAAAAACTCCCTTCCCTTTGTCCCTAGCATATTCCATTTCAGCTCATCTGTGCTGGACTTCACGGAAAAGAGTGTGAGCTCTGAGGTCTCTTGGGCCCTTGAAGGGATTTTAGGAGAGGAACTGAAGGTTAGGGGCTCCCTACCTTGTGACTAGCCACCCAACTCCACAGGGCCACAGTGGATGCCCGGTGATACCGGATTGTGTGTACAAGGAAGCCCCTTTCTTTACCTACATGCTTCTTGAGGGGAGAGGGCAGATTCATAAAGCTTCTCGGTGGACAGTTTGGATTCTTTTGCCCTTAGTCATGAGGCTGATGTAATAGCATTCAACTGATTTCATGGTAAAGACGGTCACAGTTCCCAGAGCAAATTGGTTCCAATTGCACCGCCCTCGACACCCACCCTTATCATAGCCCTTCTGATTGGTGGGCGAGTCCTTCCTGTCCAGAGCTATGGTGCAGAGGTGTCTTGGGTTTTGGAAATGTCCCATTTGAGCTCATTTCTCCCATGTAGCCACGTGGAACAGAATCATCTGCCAGTCTGGCTCTAGAGGGAAAAGGGCACAGCTTGGCATGATCGGGGCAGCCCGTGGGATAGTTTGAATCCGGGAGAGGAATGTGTGTGTTAGGGAAACAGGATGACAGAAGGGGGAGGCTAATTCCACTCAGCCTGGGTTTAATTCTCTCCTCCCTGCTCATCCCCATTGCTTGCGGTTTCAAAGTTTGTTCTGCATTAAAGATGTGTCAGTTCTCAACAATTACAATAGACTAAAAACATACATGTCTGTTTTGGTAATACACTTCTCTTAACTTAAACCTATAAATCTAAGAATATGCCGTTTACCAATTGTTATAATAAGCCTGAGGCGACAGAAGATACCGGTGTGGTGTAGTGAAGCTCTGTACTAGGAATTAAGAGCCTTGAGTTTCTCATTCCGTCACCAACCCAGAACCTTCTCTGAGACTCAGAGCCCTGTCCACAAAGGGAGGCCACCATGTCGCTGAAATTACCCCACTAGCTTTTGTGAGGGCAAAATGAAAGAATATAGGGGAGAGTGCTGTACAGGCCTGGCATGTTCATAAAAGGGATGGGAGAGAGTTGATTTGAGTAATTAAGAGATGCAGTGGTTGGAATCTGAGGACGTTTGCAAGGACAAAGACATGCTGGATGATTGGGAGCCTTTGAGCATTAGAACCCTCTGAGGCTGGTACCAGGCAGCCAAGGGCCTGGGTGGCTGATGGCAAGGACAGAGAACGCTAGGCCACATGGTCGGTCTGTCCCGGAACAGCATGCTGTTGTGACTCAGGAACTTGCTGTGGCTGCTATCACCCATCTAATGAAAATCTGGGAGGATTTGGACCTGCTGCCTGTCATGTGTACCAAAAATCAAAGTCACCATTTTGCCAGATTTTCTCTCTGCCAAAGTTCCTGGCCTGTTGTGGGAACACTGGACAGACCTATAACTTTAGTTTCCTTGCCTTATCTGGGTTTGACTCAGCCTCCTCTGGCTTGCCTCCTTCATTGTTCTCAACCTGGAGGCACAATCCAGAGAGTTCTTTATTAAAACCCTTAGACAAGTTTACTTTTCCCAGTTCCACAGCCATCCTCGGACCCCTATCCAGTTAGCAAATAAATGAGGCATCTGGAAGAACCTAGTGGCTTTGCAAGAGTCAGCCCTATCACTTGGAAAAATGATGTTCTCTTTGGCCTCTTTTCCTGCCCTCTGAAGGGGTGAGACTCAGGGTGAGGGGCCCCTCCCAAGAAATGTGCACAGTGGAGCCCAGTACTTGCCCACAGGTTAGCCAATGCCGCCACCTAGAGGCCACATAAAGTAGAGATTCTTGCGGCAAGAGGTAATACTACTTTCCTTTAGTGATTCCTGAAATGCCAACATTTCATTTTCTTGCCTTTAGAAGTTCAGAATTCTTCTCTCATCCACAGTGTGGCTTTGGCTGCATCTCTGAGCCAGGGCAAGTCCTCTTCTAAAGCTGGGCTGGCACCATGTCAAGTGATGGGCACAGCGGCTACCTGTTGGTTTCAATGCCTCGCTCTTGTTATACTCACTCATTACACCAGGTCTTAAAAAATAAATATTTTAATTGCTTTGTAATCGGCACAGATAGTATAATTCAAATACATTTTTATTTAACACACTCTGAAACATCATGTTATAGCTCTGATTGAAAGAATACAGGCATCATAATGGTTTTAAGTTTTACAAAATTACATTCAGCAGTAGCAACAGGTTCTGAAAGTTATTTCATGAGATAAAAGACTTGGGTTTTGAGTTTCTGAGAATTGTGCTTTCTGGTTTTTGAAGCTCTTGCTACTTTATTAACAACCAAGAAGTTGCAAAATTCTGGCTTATCAGTATAGCAAGGGAGGTAAGGGTATAGATGGGCCTGGAAAATGCTCTGCAGGGGTGGGAAACTCAAAGCCAGGCCTTGTTGAAACTGTGAGCCTGAACTGGCTTTGAAGGAATTTCTGGGAAGCAATGATATTCGCTGGTCTTTGATAAGAAATCACCATTAAGAGGATTATGGTGTAGAAGAAATCACAGCATTAAATTCTCCTCACTGGAGAGCCCAGGGGAAAATGCTCAAAGCCCTGTCTCTTGACGAGGATGTTAGAAAGGCTCAAACCCATTTATGTTACATCTGTCATTTTCAGGGTCAATACCACAAGGTGGCCAAAGCCATAAACTCTCATGAGCCATGATTTGGGTTTGGAGCACTGCCTTGAGCCAGTTCCTAAAGTCACCTGTACTGCCATTCCAGAGCACAGATAAATAGTTACTGGGTGGGGTGGAAACTGGGGACAGCAATCACTCTGCTCCAGAGCAGCAAAGACAATTAATTACTCACTAGGGGTTTGTGTGAAGAGAATTTTCTATGAAAGGGGACGACAAATGCGAATCCCTCACTCTGGTGATTACAGGGATCAGTGGCCACATTTTAACCTGGGGAAGGCATTCATGAGTTGGTTGTTTTTCCTGGGTCAGATTCAAAACTGAACTCAATTCCTGGCTATTGACTTGGTATCTGTTCTGCAGAAATGTCTGGATTTCTGAGATCCAATCCAAAGCCACTACCTGAAGTGAACTTCTTGGGTGAGATACTAAGTACAGATGGTTTCCACCCACACACGTCATCATCAGCACGCTCTCTGAGGGTCACAAGGAGAGCACGGCTGTAACATAGGGAATATCGAGATGGAAATCCAGGCGAGGGCACAGTTCATCCTCCTGGACGGCCCCGGCCCATCCACCACTGCTGGCTGTGCCTGGCCTCAGTGTGCCTGCGCCACCTCCACTGGAGTCTTTAGGTCGGCTGCCGACTTGTCCAAGGCAGGCTTCTTGGAGTAATCTCGCTCTCCAAAAATGGTGCTTCCTACTCGGACATTCGTAGATCCTACTTCAATCTGTGGGAAAGAAGAGAATGTATTGGGGCCGAGTTTGAAATAAGGCAGCCAACGCTGAAGCCATGCCTGTTGCTGTGGCTCATGAGGGGGTCTATGAAGAACGATGATAATGCAGCTGAAGAGGGCTATAGGGCAGTGGTTAACCTTGGGATGATCCTACCTCCAGCGTGTGTTTGAGAAATCGGTAAGCATGTCCATGGCTATCACCATGATTAGGGAAGACAATTGCCGCTTATCTCGGGCCCGAGAGGCCACACTCTGACTGAGACACGGTGGCACAATGGACAGGGCTCACAACCCACAGCCCTTCCTGATGCTCCATGATTAGCCGGATGAGAAAGCCTCCTCCTGGGGTGCCTAGGTGGTCAGTCAGTTAAGGGTCTGCCTTTGGCTCAGGTCATGACCCCAGGGTCCTGGGATAGAGTCCTGCATCAGGATCCCTGCTCAGGGGGGAGCCTGCTTCTCCCTCTGCCTGTGGCTCGCTGGCTTGTGCTTGCTCTCTTTCTTTCTCTCTGACAAGTAAATAAATAAAATCTTTATTAAAAAAAAAAAAAAGAAAAGAAAATACCTCCTCCTGATCGTTTGAGCACAGGATCGAATTCCATTATACTTATAAACACAAAGTATTTTTGCACTGTTTTGGTTTATGCAATTTTCCTAGAATGCAACTACTGGATGCACAGAGTCAAGTTTCTACTTTGATTTTTAGCACTTTATCAAGTTATTTACTATTCCAAAAAAGCATATATATTAAACTTTAAAAAATTATAGTTTAATTTATTTTATTTTATTTATTTTTAAGTAATCTCTATACCCACTGTAGGACTTGACCTTATGACCCCAAGATCAAGAGTCATGTGCTCTACTGACTGGGCCAGCCCCCTTCTTAGTTCTTTAGAATCCACTCAGGGAATCGTATTGAGTTAAAAAAAAGCTATGTGTCAAAGCTATAATTTCCATACATTTAATTTCAAAAAAGAAGGGGGTGGGGGATGCTGGAACAGGTGAGAGCCACTGTTACTTCGGACCCTATTGCTACGATGAGGCATTTTCAAAGGTTTCTCTGACAAAAACCGCTCCCTGCTGTGGCCTTCTGGACCCTCCCCTTGAGGTGGATAAAGGCCCCCAGGGGGACACTCACAGCATGCTGGAAGTCCATGGACATGCCCATGCTCAGCTCAACCTGCTCAGTGGGGATGCTCAGCTTTTTACACAGCTCCTCTCGGAGGGACAGTAACGCCTGACAGAAAGACAAGTGTGACATTTATTTCATTCCTGCCTTCTCTAAGGATGCCTGAAAGTGGCTGAATCTGAACATCTCTGCCAAAGATTATCGATTCCTTGTGGTTTCAAGGCCTGTCAAAATTTTCAGAAGTTACCAAAAGAGTTTTTTTTTAGCAAATGCTCCTACTTTCAAAAAAACAGAAAAAAGCCCCCGAAAACAAAACAAAAAAAATCATCAGCCATTGGAAAAGGAAGAAAAGAACTGGTTTTCTCTGAGGACTGTGTTTTAGCCAGGTTCAAGTGGGGTTGAGAAAGGTCTGTGGGGTTTTGGAAACCTATCTTCTCCTTCCAAGAAGAATTCAGAAGAGGGTCATAACCCCTGACAGGCAGTATCTGGGATGTCTCTGAAGTGTATCATGGCAGCCTGTCCTGCAACAGCATTTCAGTAAGATGCTTCCTTAACATGCGAGCAATACCCCCATCCTTGGCCCCCAGTACCTGGAAGTCTGGATTTGGTCCTTGACTAAGATCATGGCCAAAACTTCCTATGGTCATGAGCCCCACGAATTCCAGGCTGGGGCACTTGGCATTTATGTGTTCCACCACGGCTACTGTCTCTGAAGGCAGAAGGCCATGTTTACCTTCACAAAAAGGAACAGAAGACACTTATACCAACATGTCTGAAGTAGCCAGAGGAAGGCTTCATTTCCATCCCTTCCTTAAAAAGGAGGTGACTTTCGGGCTAGGGGACTTCTTGGGGAAAAAAAAAAAGGATCCTTCAGTCCTAAAAAGTAATTTTATTTTGGTGGCCTTTGTTTATGTTGCTTCCCTTCTGGTCAGGAATTGAGTATTAATCATCTGAATCTCAGTGATCTGAGCTGAGAACAGCAAGAGCAGAGGGAAGAGAAAAAAACACTGTCTTTCTTGGGACACCAAGAAGACTCACATTGTCAAAATGCTAGATTCACCAGGGAATTCTTTTCCCAGCTCTGGTACATCTATTGTTTCATTAATTTATTAGAGCTGTAAACATTTTAAAATAAAGTATGTATCACAGTTTTTACTAAGTATTTGTAAAATTTAACGGAACTTACTAATTAACAAATGGAGGAGGAATCGGTAGCAAATGATTATTTGTTATGCCATTATAAGGAATATGGATGTTCTCTTTCCCTCATTTATCAAATGGAGATGCTATGAATGTTCACTTTAATCTTTAATTACAGCCTAAAATAGCCAATTATCAAGAAATGCTATCACAGACTTCACGTGGAGCCAGTTCCAGACAGACCTATCCTGATAACATATAATCTAGGTGCGTGTAAAAATAAAAATTGTTACAATTTACAAAACACTTTTGTGTCAGGCACATGTGCCAAGTTCTAAGAGCTCTTCACTTAATACAGTAACTATGCAATAAGTACTCTTACTGTCTCCACTCTAAAGATGAGGAAACTGAGGCACAGGGAGGCTCAGTGCCTTGTCCAAGGTCCCACAACTAGGAACTGCGTAACTGGGATTTAAAGCCAGGAAGCCTGGCCCGAGGGACTATCTGGAGATAGTCTGCATTGTGTTCCTTCTTGTTACCGTCTGGCTAATCCTGGGGCTCTGCTGGTCATAAGCAGACGACCGGTCTGTGAACACTTACTGTTAACAAGTGCTAACAAGTGAGATGTGCAGGCTTCCCTGCCAGCAGCTCTGCCCACGTCATCACTTTCAATCCTGACAACACCCTCTGACGTAGGCACCACTGTGATTATCAAGGTCTGCCAAGGCAACTGAAGTACAGAGAGGTTAGGTAACTTGCCTGAGGTTACAATGCTGGACAGTGCGGGAGCTCAAACCCGAGGTCCGATTTCAAAGCTCCCGCTCTATTCGCTAGGTTACACTGTCAACCCAAACCCCTTAAAGGTATTCACTAACTGGCGCTCAAGTGACTTCCTTCTTTCCCCTCCCAATGTAACATTAAGTAATGTTTTTAACACCCGAGTGTAACACCGGTAACTGCCATCTCCTTCAGGAGTAATGGATTCCTAGGAGTTTTCAGGAGATCGAAGTTACAGTCCCCTTCTTGGCTTGTCCTATTCTGGGCCACCAAAAAACTAAGAATTAACAAACCACAATGTAAGAAAGAGTTATACGTGGACTGGCTTAGATGTCATTGTGCCATCTAGATCCTACAGAGAACAGCTTACTTAAAGGCCTGTGATTTCCTTCTAGACCCTTAGCTATCAGATCCTTAGGCCTGTCATTCTTCCTGACCTTCAGCCATACTAAGGGGAAGAAAAATCTACAATTCAGGTCAGGTCACTTACTCTCCTCTCCACTGGTATTAACCTGGACCATAACCTTTAACCTTTCAGGAGAACTTTTTTTCTGCCATGAACTGTTCACTTTGTCTGCCAGCTTCACAGAATCCACTGTTTCCAGCATGAAGAGATTGGGGACAGCTGAAACGAGAAAGAGGCAAGGTAATTCTTTATTCACCGTACTGTAGCAGACAACATACAACCAATCTTTTTGACTTGGTGGATGGAAGAAAGAGAACAGGACAGACTTAGGCTCAGACTTATGAGACGGTTTTACGGGATGTCAGTTTGAATGTCAGCCCACTGCCACCTCATCGGAAAGGACCCATCAGGGAAACAGTGACCTGCTGCAACCAGGAGGCACATGAATTCAAGAGGGCTGGAAATCGTGCAGATTCCCAAGAGCAGGCTTGATGGGACTATACCTCAGTTCACATGCGCGAACCCCGTCAAGATGACAATAAAGAAAGGATAACTATGGAGGCCCAAGTGCTTCCCTGGCAGGATAACGCCATGTTCTTAAACTGTGGGACAGGGGTGCTCTCGTTCAACAAGGACGACAGAACAGCAGCCGAGGGAGATGCTGACATCATCGAAACCATCTCCTTTCCCAAAGATGCGCGTGACGTGAAATATCGCTCTTGCCTCAGATACATAGCGAAGACAGATGCAGCAACATCAGCAGCTTGCTCTCGTCAAACAGGCAATTTGCTAACCAGTACACACGCATTGCTGCTTTTCAATCTTTACCGTGGTACATTAAGCACTATTATTACCTCCACCTTACAGATGGGGAAACTGAGGCTCAGTAAGGATAAAGTTTATTCAAGCTTACAAAACTAACAAATATTAGAGCTGTGATTTAAATGATGGCAAACCCCATCATATTTTTTTGAAGATTTATTTGAGAGAGAGAGAGAGAGAGTGTGTAAGTGTTGAGGGGGAGGGGAAGAGGGAGAGGGACAAGCAGACTTCCTGCTGAGCAGGGAGCCCAACATGGGGCTTCATCCCAGGAACCTGAGATGACCTTAGCCAAATGCTCAGATGCTTAACCATCTGAGCTACCCAGGTGCCCCATGTTTTTTTAAAATTTTTTCACTTATTTATTTGTGTATGTGTGAGAGGGAGAGAGAAAACAAGAGCGCACAAGCAAGGGGAGCAGCAGGCAGAGGGAGAAGCAGGCTCCCCGCTGAGCAAGGAGCCTGATGCGGTACTCAATCCCAGGACCCTGGGATCATGACCTGAGCAGAAGGCTCAACCAACCGAGCCATCCAGGCATCCCATGACTCCATATTCTTTTTTATTTTTTTAAAAATTATTTATTTATTTGAGAGAGAGAGAGAGAGATCACAAGTAGGCAGAGAGGGAGGGGGAAATAGGCTCCCTGATGAGCAGAGAGCCCAATGTGGGACTCGATCCCAGAACCCCGAGATCATGACCTGAGCCGAAGGCAGAGGCCCAACCCACTGAGCCACCCAGGCGCCCACATGACTCCATATTCTTTTTTTTTTTCTTTTAAAGATTTTATTTATTTATTTGTCAGAGATAGAGGGAGAGAGAGTAAGCGAGCACAGGCAGACAGAGTGGCAGGCAGAGGCAGAGGGAGAAGCAGGCTCCCTGCCGAGCAAGGAGCCCGATGTGGGACTCGATCCCAGGATGCTGGGATCATGACCTGAGCCGAAGGTAGCCGCTTAACCAACTGAGCCACCCAGGCGTCCCATGACTCCATATATTTTTTTTTTTTTTAAAGATTTTATTTATTTATTTGAGAGAGAGACAGTGAGAGAGAGCATGAGCGAGGAGGTCAGAGGGAGAAGCAGACTCCCCATGGAGCTGGGAGCCCGATGCGGGACTCGATCCCGGAACTCCGGGATCACGACCTGAGTCGAAGGCAGTCGTCCAACCAACTGAGCCAGCCAGGCGTCCCAGACTCCATATTCTTAATGCTGAATTTGTTCGTAGGCTACTTCATTTAAAAAAATATATACTTAAAAAAGAGACCAAAAGCAGATATGCTTGATGTGGAGAAAAAAAAAAGCAATATAGATGCACATGCAGTAAAAATTCAGAGCCTCTCACCCTAGAAACTACCACTATTACTACTGGGCTGAGGATTCTTCCAGATCTATTTTAGTGTATTTCCATCCAATCACATACACCCCCTCACCAGATGTATAATTTCTTGTTATTTTTTGGAATAACATATAGATGGGATCATACTGGTTTCCACCCCCCCCCAAACTTTCTAAGTAATCTCTACAGCCAACGTGGGACTTTAACTTATAACCCTGAGATCAAGATCCACTAACTGAGTCAACCAGGCACCCCGGATCATAGTAAATGTTTTATGGGTTGCTTGCTTCCAGTTAGCAATACATGTTGGAGATTTTTTCTACATTAGTACCATAAATCTACTGGTACTTTTAACAACTGCAACATTCCACAGAACAGATGATCACAATTTCCTTAACACTGTTCTTATTAACCTTGGTTTTTTTTTTTTTTTTTTTAACTACAAAACCAGAGCTTAGAAACAGATCTTTGTGCACATATACAAGTTGCTATAGGATACAAAGTACAATTAAAACTGTATTAGATACTAGAAATCCAAAAAAGTCCTACCATTTTAGAATCTTCCTGGCAAAATGTGGAATGCTCATTTATTCGTGCTCTCAAAACATTGGATATTAGCAGACTTAATCTTTTGCAAACCTGATTGGTCAAAGTATTATTATTGTATTTTGCATTTCTCTTATTGAGGGTAAGCATTTTTTGTTTGATTACTGGTCTTTTATATATTTTATCCTTATAAATGGCCTGTTCTTAGTTTCTCTCTATGTTTTTCTTATGCATTAAAAAATTCTTTAGGGGGACGCCTGGGTGGCTCAGTTGGTTAAGCGGCTGCCTTCGGCTCAGGTCATGATCCCAGCGGCCTGGGATTGAGTCCCACATCGGGCTCCTTGCTCGGCAGGGAGCCTGCTTCTCCCTCTGCCTCTGCCTGCCACTCTGTCTGCCTGTGCTCACTCGCTCTCTGATAAATAAATAAATAAATAAAATCTTTAAAAAAAATAGATAAACAGATCAGTGGAACAGAGTAAATAATCTAGAAATAAACCCATGGATAGCTGATTTTTTATAAAGGTGCAAAGGAATGCAATGCAGAAGCTGCTCTCGGTATGAGGCTTTCTCCTTATACTAAGAATTAAGATTTCTCTTCCCAGGGGCACCTGGGTGGCTCAGTGGGTTAAAGCCTCTGCCTTCCGCTCAGGTCATGGTCTCAGGGTCCTGGGATCAAGCCCCACATCGGGCTCTCTGCCCAGCAGGGAGCCTGCTTCCATTCCTCTCTCTCTGCCTGCCTCTCTGCCTACTTGTGATCTTTGTCTGTCAAATAAATACATAAAATCTTAAAAAAAAAAAAAAAAAAAAAAAAAAGATTTCTCTTCCCAAAAAACTCCAAAACACAAATGGTGAGTTAGGACTATTCTAAAAGCTGTTCCTTTTGCCACAGAAAGTAGTGTAAGTAATATAATGGTAGAGAGATTTTGTCTCCATATTAGATTTTATCTTACCCATCAATTTGTTGACATTTTGTTTCTGTAGGTGGCCAATGAAGTGCCATTTGATCTCAGGACACAAAGACAGAATCTGCAGAGAAAAAGGTAACCATGTTTGACTTAGAATTTATGAAGGCCTTGCTGGTTCAAATACCTTACCCACTCCCTTCTGTCTTTTCATGTCTATCCAACAAACCACTATCATCATCGTTAGCCAGGCTCCAAAGGATACTAAGAGAAAAACCTAAAGCTTCTACTCGGTTTCTCTTGCTTGTTCCCATCAGCTCCTTCCTTCTTTTAGATATCATCCATTAAAGGGGAACTGATTATGGAGTACCTGGCTGGCCCATGGTAGAGCACATGACTCTAGATCTTAGGGTCGTGAGTTCAAGCCACACACTGGGTGTGCAGCCTACTTCAAAAAAACAAAATAAAACAACAACAACAACAACAACAACAACAAAAACAAAGAATGAACTGATTAAAGCTTTCAAACCTCAAAAGGACCCAGGATTATAGCAAGCTCCTAAATTACCACATCCAAAAAGCTGCGGAGGAGAAAACTATAGTCTTAGTTTTAATAAAGAAAGAAAATCTAGCTGAGAAATATTTGGGGTTCAAGATGATTACAGACATTTCTACTGCCAGCTGATCATCCTGTAAAACTCAACCACCAAAACGAGTCTAACTTTCAGCTGAAGGGCCAAGATTAGACACAAACTCCAAAATTCAGATATCCACTTACTTTAGGATTTGATGCTTTTTCTAGCAGTTCTTGAACCTACAGAGTAAAAACAGAATGAATCAGAAGCCTGGCAATCATGACTCTTCCAAAGGCAGACTGGAAAAGGACTCTTACATAGTTCTCCCCGAAAGTACGCTGGCCATGACTGTAGGCTTCAATCACCATGTCTGCAGGTTTGGTTTTGCTAACTGCTACTAGCCGGGGCTGGATGGCTGGGAGATCCTGCCAAGAGGGAAAGAGAAATGTGAGTGAATGTTTAGGAAAATTATCCCAGTAAGTTCTGTAAGATGGATCCCATAGAGTCAACTGGCATAGGTCTTAACTTGACATTAGGTAAGCTCTGTTATTTCAGTACTGGAGGGAGACCAGTATCAAATGTTGACTGAATGTCTTTCAAATGTATGGCATCCAAATCTAGTGTGTTAGCTACTTTATTTATTTTTTAAAAGATTTTACTTAATCATTTGAGAGAGAAAGAGAGAGTGAGAGCTTGCATGCACAAGTGGGGGGGGGGTGCGGCGAGAGAGAGGGAGAAGCAGACTCTCTACTGAGCAGGGAGCCTGATGTGGGGCTTCATCCCAGGACCCTGAGATCATGACCTGAGCCATAGGCTGACACTTAACCCACTAAGCCACCCAGGCGCCCTGTGTTAGCTACTAGAAATTCTATTCTCAGGAGAACTGGGAAGGTAAGTAAAAGCAGTATTTCCTTAAAATACAGTCTTTAACCAACTGCATCAGCATCACCTGGGTACCACTCCAGACCTACTGAATCTGAATCTCTGGGGCTGGAGTCTGAGCATTTGCTTTTTACACAAACTCTCCAGATGATGCTCTTGCACACTAATGTTGGAGGTTTAAGAATCACTTCATTAAGGGAAGGCATTACCTTCTCACTAGAGGGGGTGCCCCTGCTGGCTTCTGAAACTCCACAGTTAAGTTTTGGAAACTCATTCTGGTCCTGATATATTCATGACATGTATTAGGGAGAATCACTGAGAATCACAGAACATCAATGCCAGCAGGGAGCTTAAAGCAATGAGAGCTTATTCCATTGCCTATGGCAGATGAGGAAACTCCGGACCAGAGTAGTTAAGTGACTTAGTTCAAGGTAACATCTTACTAGTAGCCAAGGAAAGACTATACTAATCTAGGTTTTCTGCCTCCAGGACGGAATTCTGAATTCAGACATCATCAATGCTTGATCAGAGAAACTCTGACCTTTCTGTTCAGTTATGTCTCACTCCACACCATTCAGCTTAAACTTACAAGGAGGGGAGCAAATACTGACGCTTGATCTAATTAAAGTCCAAGAGGAGACAGAATATAAGGCGGGGCGGGGGGGGGGCGGGGAGTCTCCCTTTAAACTGCTTGGGATTGGATGTCAGTTCCCTCCTGCGCCAAACGTCCTAGGGCAGCTCTGGTGTCGACGATTACTGAGCAACTGCTAGCTGTTAGACGTTGTCGCACAAGCGATCTCAGGAGACCTGGCCCTCTCTGGGTACTCTTGGGGACGTCTTCTCTTGCATGTTCTGGGCACCTGACTGGCGCTGCTCCCGTGCGCTAAGGCTGTTGACTCCTAAACAAGGCGGGTGGGCAACGGCCGCGATGTCGGGGACATCATTTTCTCGGGTAGTGGTCACCTTCTGCGGAACCAACCTCCAGAAAACCTGTCAGACTCATCGCGAGGTCGCTGAGGAAACCCTTCGCTAGTCTTGCGGGGGCTCTGCAACCCGCGCCGACGCCAAGGCGGCTGGAGGGCTCCCGCCCCGCCGGGAGACCCCCTCTGCGTCACCGTGACGACCCATTCCCATGCAGGTGTCCCCTTCTCAAAGCAGCCGCCCACCGTCCCCACGCTGTCTCCGTCCTCACCCGCGGCCGCCGCGCCACCGCCTGCTGCACGCGCTCGTTCACCGCCCGCAATGCGAACCCGACTCCCAGCTCTGCCGACATGCTGCCAGCTCTCCACATCCCCAGGGACCTACGCCGAGGGCGGACCCCCACCGCCCCGCACCCCCAGGCGGAGATCGCTTTCCGGTCCCGCCCAGCTCGCGTCTTGTGTGGTCCAATCGCCGCTCACCACCGAGTCGTCTCACCCAATCGACACTGGGTCGGGGGCGGGCCGAGGGCGGGATGGCGGGAGGCCCCGCCCCGCGGCGCCGGCCATCTTGGAGAGGCGGCTCTGGCCTTGCTGGGCACCTGCGGGCTGGGCTCTGGACGCTGGGGCGGGGTGTGGACGCCCTCTGGAGGGGTTTCGGTGCCCCCAGGCGAGACTTCCACGTTCACTATGCGCCTGAGCCGCCGCCCCCACCCCTGTGGGACCTTTCTGACGGGAAAAAAAGAAAAAGCGTGTTCCGAGGTTCTCAACCTTTTCCAAGCCCGCCCCCCCCCTCCCCCCATTTGCGCTTCCCTGGCGTTCAAAGAGCTGTGAACGGAGATTTCTGCGCGGGGACCAGGACTTGAAGCTGTTAGAGCGGGAGACGTGGCTTTGAGTGTCTCAGATGAGTCTCATGAGGAACCGATAAAACTGTTTCTAAAGAACACGGCCTGATGCAAATGTATGTTTATTTCTTCTTGTCATCCTTGAAACAGTGCTGTCCAATAGAAATATGCGAGCCACACAAGTAATTAGGAATCCTCAATGGGCGCATAAAAAGTAAAACATTTTCATGAATACACTTAACTCAGTATCTCCAAAGTAAGGTTTCACTATGCAACCAATAGGAACACAACTGAATTTCTTTGAAAAGATTTTATTTTTAAGTAGTCTGTACACCCAAGTGCGGCTTGAATTTAACAACCGGCAAATCGAATGTCCCATGCTCTACCCATTGAGTCAGCCAGGCGCCGTGAGATTTTGTTTTATTGTGCTTGATTTACAAAGCTCAGTGTGTGGTTTTGATTTACAGCCTGCCTCAATTCGGGATCAGCCTGCCTCAATTCGGGCTATCCGTATTTCAAGAGGTCAGAAGCCGCCTGCGGCTAGCACTGCCTTACCCGAGGAGGGCACAGGCAGCTTCCGACGGTCTAGCATGACCTCTGCACACAGTCAGTCCAATTCTTGAGTGTCCGCTGTGCCCAGCTCTGCGAGGAGGAGCCAAGCAATATAAAGGCTAACACAGTAAAATACGAAGTTTGATAGATGGCAAAATAGTAGGTGCTGTGGGTAGGTAGAAAGAGATCAGTTGTGCAAAGGAAAGCGGGTTTGGCTGTACAGTTGAAAGATTTTCAAGCATTTCAACTTAATGAAGTGGGATGCTATTATGTTGGAGAAAAGGCCAAAGTTTGTTCCTCAGGTTGTCTTGGGGCCGCTCGGCTTACTTTGAATCTTCGGGAAGTAAAGGGCAATATTCTTTCTTCTCTCACCGTCTTCCCAGACCCCAGGAACTGAGATGAAATATCTTATGTTGTGCTCTGGGGAAATCACTTTGAAGCAGAACCTAGGGTACTTGCCATCAAGGACTACTTTTTGGGAAGTTTCTCTTTTACTGGATACAAGTAACTGGGTTATCTGTAAATTAGGGTTGCCAAAGACATTAGTAGTAATTGTGTTCAAATAAAATGGCTCTGGACTTGATAATTTCTACTCCTGACTCAATGACAATTAAAACATAATTAGAACAGCTTTTCATGGTGTGAATAATTTGCTGTAGAGATAGCAAGTTGAAGGTGCTAGGCAGCAGTCAGTGCCGGGAGGAACAAAAGGGATTACAGTAACCAGGACCCTGGTGAAGAAATGTATAGAGGAAGGATTGGGTGAACATGACATACTTAAAGTGATAGGGTACTTCAAACACATTTATTTATTTTTAGAGAGGGAGCACGCAAGCAGGGAGGCGCAGAGGGAGAGGGAGAGAGAGAACCTTTCAGCAGGCTCCACACCCAGCAGAGCCTGGCTCAGGGCTCCATCCCACCACCCTGCAATCACGACCTGAGCCAGAATCAAGTCAGACACTTAACTGACTGAACTGCACGGGTGCTCCTGGAAAACATTTTAAAAACCATAACTACTTCATCAGATTTAACGGATGTACATACAATCCAGGGGATAGGTTATTATGACAACAAGCAGGAGTCCTCATTTAATAGATTTCATTTACTAGGTCAGGTGTCTTCTTTGAATTTTAAGGTCAATCTCCCCTACCCCCATTCCCCATATTGTACCTGTGTGTGGCTTCCAAAAATGCATCCGAAGAGTGACTTAAGATTTCAAGTTAATAAGGAAAGATTAGGTGCCAAGATTGGGTAATGGTGGTATAGGGCTGATGCACATTCAATCTTGGATTCCTCACTAAACTGTGATCTTAGATAAGTTACTGAAGCTCTCAACTTTTCATCTATAAAATGGAGTCAATATCTCCTTCAGAGGTGCAATGGGGATTAATGGAGAAAACATTTGTGAGACAGTTGGCAGAGTGCTCCGCCAAGGCAAGTTTAAATGTTCAACAAGTGGTAGTTCCCCCACCCTGCTTATCTAGTCAGTCAGCATCCATAAGGGCATTTCTCTGTAAAGATAACTTGGGGGGAGACCAGGATGTGTAAGACAGGCTTTACTGTGGATTCATTTTTTTTTAAGATTTTATTTATTTGATAGACAGAGATCACAAGTAGGCAGAGAGGCAGGCAGAGAGAGAGGAAGGGAAGCAGGCTCCCCACTGAGCAGAGAGCCCGATGCGGGGCTCGATCCCAAGACCCTGGGATCATGACCTGAGCCGATGGCAGAGGCTTCAACCCACTGAGCCACCCAGGCGCCCTTGTGGATTCATTTCTAAGATGCTTTTCACCTCGAACACTCTATAACTTTATGAAAATGGAAGTAAAGACAAAAAGATCAGGGTGACCCCGGTCTCATCATTTCACATTTTTCAATGTCTTTAACTTCTCAGCTATGCTTTGGAATTAATTTTATTCCACTTTTTTTCTCCTTATTTTCGTTTTCAGTTTCTTCTTTTCCACTTCCTGGGACATCAACCATCTCATTTAACACTTCATTCTTCCCTAATCCTTGAAAAATAGAGGTCTGCAATCACTTCATCACCTGTAACTGTCTTCAAATTTTTCCCCACAGTTTGCACGGACAAAGAGGAAGAGAGAAAGATTAAAAAGCCAAATACCCAGAAGAACAGATTTTATAAATAATTTTATAAATTTAGTATAGTTATTCACCATCAATGTCATCAAGTATTTAAAACATGCACCTCTGTTGTCTGACGCCCTGAATTATGAGAAAAATGTTCATGGATCTTAAAACTGCTTCCTTCTGAGCTTACTGTGATTCTTTTGGGAGATAAAAAAAAGATAAAATGATAGAAAATTACAGTTGCCTGGTTACTTGGCTCTAAAGAGAAATGGAGAAATAATGCCCATGTCCTAATTCAAATGAATTGAGGTAGAGAAGCCATGACAACAATCCCTCAGCAAACATACTGTCACATTTGGCTTTTGAAATGTGAGCATAGATTCTAGAACCATAGACCTGGGCAGAACCTTTAGAGAACATTTGATCTTTCATATAGAAAGAATGACATTGAAACTATCCCAAACAGCACAGACTCTCCCCAATTTCTGAAGACCATCTGAGAAGAAAATATTATTCCTATCAATCCCTGGGTTTCTTTTTCCTTTTTTAAGATTTTATTTAACAGAGAGAGACACAGCAAGAGAGGAAACACAAGCAGGGGGAGTGGGAGAGGGAGAAGCAGGCTTCTAACCAAGCAGGGAGCCCGATGCGGGGCTTGATGTTGGGCTCGGTCCCAAGACCCTGGGATCATGACCTGAGCCGAAGGCAGACAGGTAACGACTGAGCCACCCAGGCGCCCCTGGATTTACTTTCTATTTTGCACACAACTACTTCTCCTGATTTCAAATTTTAGCCAATCTTACCTTAAGTGAAATCTTTTAAAATACTCTATTGTGCAAGCTAATTTCCTCTTCACTGGTCTCCGAGGAACTAGGGAATACCTAGCCAACCCTTGTGCAACTTTTATAAAGTGAAGTCATTAAATTCCCCTTCCACCTTTTATGGGGTCAACTCATGGGTTTTATTTTTTTTAATTTTTAAAAAAGTTTAATTTTTGAGAGAGAGAGAGAGAGAGAGAGAGCAAGAGAGAGACAGACAGCATGAGCGGGGGGCGTGGGAAGCAAAGGGGGAGGGAGAAGCAGAATCCCCACTGATCAGGAAGCCTGATGTGGGACTCATTCAAGGGGGACCCTGGGATCATGACCTGAGTCGAAGACAGACACTTAACCAACTGAGCCACCTAGGCACCCCTGGCTTTTTTTTTTTTTTTTTTACTTTTTAAATTTTGGTTTTAACATTTTGTTTTGCTAGCCTCCTTTTTTTTTTTTTTTTTTTTTTTTTTACCAAACTGGAGCCCCAAACTGGGAATTCCTCTCAAGAGGGCCAAACCTGCTTCATTTGTACATAGGACATTTTTGTAGATTAAGTATTCTCAGTACTATTTGCTGCATTCCAATATTGTTCCCTTTTTCCTCTCTGCGCTATGCAACCTGTAATCTTACTCTGTTATCCCATTTGTTTGATTTTCCACTTAGTGGTACCCACTGAATATTTGTGTGCTTTCTAGCCTGTTTTCCCAGATGACTGAAAACGTCATACATGGCAGACCCAGTGCTAACCCCTTCACGCACAGAATTTCATTTAATCCACTCAACCCATTTTATAGATGAAGAAAGTGATGTTCAGAGAGGGTAAAGAATTTATTTAAGGGGCGCCTGGGTGGCTCAGTCATTGGGCGTCTGCCTTCAGCTCAGGTCATGATTCTAGGATCCTGGGATCAAGCCCTACATCAGGCTCCCTGCTTGGCAGAAGGCCTGCTTCTCCCTCTCCCACTCCCCCTGCTTGTGTTTCCTCTCTCGCTGTCTCTCTCTGTCAAATAAATAAATAGGATCTTTAAAAAGAAAAAGAATTTATTTAAGACCATACACATAGGGAAGTGGTCAAGCAGGGACCTAAATCATGACAGTCTAACCCCAGGGACTACATTCTTATCTATTCAACTGTAAGTTCATATTGTGTAGGTAGTGGCTCGCACACCAACAGAGAAAGTTTGAGAGCACCATTAAAAACCCAAGAAAGCCTGGGTTTGGGTTGCCACGTTTGGCAAATAAAAATACAGGCTATTCAGTTAAATGTGCATGTCATATAAATAATTTTTTATTATGTCTCCTGCTGTACTTGAGACATACTTATACTAAAAGTTATTAGTTGTTTATACGAAATTCAAATTGGACCAAGCATCATGTATTTTACTTGGCAGCTTTAAGCTGGGCAACTTTCCAGAGTAGAGACTGGGACTTTTTTTTTTTCTTTTTAAATATTTTATTTATTTATTTGTCAGAGAGAGAAAGAGCGAGCACAGGCAGACAGAGCGGCAGGCAGAGGCAGAGGGAGAAGCAGGCTCCCTGCCGAGCAAGGAGCCCGATGTGGGACTCGATCCCAGGATGCTGGGATCATGACCTGAGCCGAAGGCAGCCGCTTAACCAACTGAGCCACCCAGGCGTCCCGAGACTGGGACTTTCTGACTGAACTGGTATCAAAATGAGTTCTGGGTCAACTAAAATGATCTCTACCCTTTGGGCCAGAATTGCAGCAGTGAATGGATTCTTTAAAATGATCAATTTCCATAGCACCTACCAAGAATCATGCCATGTTTACAGATTAGTTGTTTATTGTTTCTACATTAAAAATGGGATATTCATTTGAATATATTTTTAGGGCGATCTTGCACTCCATGCACTAGGGAGGGATGTTTTATTTCTTTGTATTACCTATCCTAATATTAGGTATCGCTAAATTTCACTTTAATAAAAAAGTAAATACAAAGAAGAATGATTTTATTTATCAAGACTGAAAATAAAACAGATATAAATTCACACCTTTAGTGTTATCTAAAACAATACCTCCAGCTATCAACCCAAGGTAATTAATCCAGCACATTATTTATAGTGATTAATATAACAAGAATCATTTCTCATTTACAAAGGGGGTCATTAAACCGCTGGGGCTCTTTGAAAGTAGAATTAGTTTTGACTGTTCAATCACCAGCTTACACAAAAGCAGAAATAAAAAGAAACTGAAATACAAACACAAACTGATTGACTATTACTTCCTTTCTAAGGAAGCAATAGGAAGAGTGGCTCGGACCCTACCGAGTAGAACTAATGAAGTAGCCCGTTAAGTTCACAGACACAGAGCAGCCACTAGTCAACATACAGGTTTATTCTCAACTGAAGATTGAAGTTTATCTTCAATCAAACTTAAAATGATAAGTAAGACGACCTTACTTTCACTACTTACTCTCTGTAAATGGCAAAGCCAACAGTGCTAAAAGATATATAGACCCAAAGAAATTACAACAGATCATTTAGAAAACTTTTTTTGAGTCAATATATTGCCAAAATTCTTTCAATTATATTTTTCCTCCTTCAAGTTAATATGACCACAGATCCCTTCAAATTTATTTTATTTTAGTCTTATAAAAACTATTAACAAACTTTGGCTTCCTTGCAAATATTCTGTCCTTATATTAAAAAAGTGATTAAAAACAGTACGAATATGAACCACTTCTGTAAAGTTTAATGAGAAACATTCAACCAAGGTGCCTTTTCCTTGGAAAAAATCCTACAAAAACGGAATTTTATAAACAGTTACGTATTTTGATAGAAGTTCCACTTACAAATAGCAGCCATGACTTTACTGCCTACAGAAGTGTAGGCTGTCACATTTTACATGTTTAGGATTCCAATGTTTTAAGATCAGATTTTCTAGTGAGTGCTGAAGACACAGAGTCGCACAGATTGGTTAGTTGTCCCGTGCTGAGGAAACTGCTGACTTCCATGATTTTACTATTCGTTCAGGCAGGTGCAGCTAACCGTGGAATTTAAACGGAGGGGCACTATGACATTTCTATTTTTTGTTCAAAGAGGAAGCAACATTAGCATTGAGGGAGGCAGGCAGGGGCAGCAGGATTTGACTTCGAGGCTCTTTTGTGGCTCAAGTTTATCAAGTGCAAGGGACAAGCTGTCACAGGATGTTAGTATTGGGCTTTCAAGAGAAGCACCTGAGCCAACGTGCTATTGAGAGGTGGAGAGATCCTTGCTTTTTATTCTATTGAAGTAGTGTTTTCTGAGGCGTAGGCAGCAAATCTCAGAGTAGAGGAAGCAGAAAAATATGTATGGGGATACTAGATATCATGTGTCATGTTGCTCCTAACAAGGGATTAATGGCATTGAAATGGGAGGAGGGTGAGTGGATCTTAATAACGGACACCTATGTTGGCCTTGGGAGACTGTCTTCTGCAAGCACTTCTGAGCACATTAAAATCCATCATTGCCAGGAACAGTTGGCTGCTTGCACGAAGTGTGACCAGGACCACTGGTGTGAGAATTCTTAAGTCCCAGAAATGAGAACAGGGAAGGACAACACTTGAATTAAGAGGAGTTAACATGTTGTTTCTACCTAAGCAGGCTGAATGCTCCCCAAACTCTCGATAAGCCTGGTGCTACCTGGGAGCAAGCTGGCCCGAATTCTGGGGCCATCCAATAAAGCAGAAGTCTGGGCACGGGACCAAAAATGAGGTGGGCATCCGTACCAGAAGGTATGGTTCATAGTTTCACTGAGGGAAAAGGGGTACCGTGGTAGTTTCTTTGGTAGTGGTGGTGGGGAGGGCAGCTAATAACAAGGCCAGACCCTAAGCCAGAGTTTGTCATGGAGAATACCAACACGCTTGCAAGGGAAATGGGAGTTAACCTCACAATCTGGTACCCAGCTCATGGCCTACATAAGCTGGAACCCACCTCCTCCCTCTGATTTCAGGACAGAAGAAAACCTTCCTTTCATGGTTGGTCTTTTCCATCCCAAATCTCCCAGAATGACACAAAATTTTCCTAACTAGAAATGGGAAAAAACAAAACAAAACAAAACCCAACCAACAAAAAACCACCCCAAACCATTTGAACAGATTTTGATGCAGCCCTTCCAAGCCAGGGATCTGGGCATGAGCTCATGACATGTACCCAACAGTCTCTGGAGGTAAAACATTCGGTCTGACCCGTGTGGCTGCTGGCGCCCTAGACTTCAAAACCCATGCTACCTAGCGGGCTCCCTTTTTATCACTCTTTTATCACTTTTTATTACTGCTTGTAGGCAGTAAGACTAGAAGGTCCTTCAGGTGTCCTTCCTCCGCCCCCAGAGGGGCTCTTGGACAGAGAACCTCCACGGTGAGAAAGATGCTAGGTCTCAAGGAACACATGCAGTTTGCCAAGCAGGTACCACGCTCGCTGAGAGACAGAGCGACCCCCTTCAACAGCTAGTAAGACACTTGGGTTGTTTGTTCCTATCTTCCTAACGCTAAGTGGAATCAATGAACAGATTCAAGAGGGAAAAAAACAAAAAACAAAAAACAACCAAAAAAAACCCAAAAACCCCAAAAGAACCAAATCACAGAACAGGTGAAGAGTTTTAAGAAGAATTGTGGGTGATGCCCAAACCCGGACTCTGGAATGTAGTCAGAAATCGCTGCTTTTTAAGCCCTGGGGTGAGGAGGGTAGGAGAGAGAAGCCTGCAAAACCTAGCACCAGTGCTTCCTTGTGAGGGCTCGAGAGAGCGCGCTGCCAAAACAACTCCCATGTGCCGCCAGAAATACCAGCGAAGCCCATCCTTCTCGGCAGCTGCTCCCCCCAGCTCCGGGCAGACTCACAAGCAGCCGAGCCTCACCCACAGGCATCCTTGGAGGCAGAGTTGAGAAAATTGGGCTGCCTTTCCCCAAATGGGGGAAAGCAAATCACCTGGAGGCAACACCCTCTCTCTCTCCCTCCGTAATGATCGAATCCCTACTTACGCCCGGCGTCCAAGGGCTAAAACGAGTGTCTGGAGGGCAAAGGTCAAACCCATGGTTGGCCCAGCTTAACAGAAGTCACCTGACCCGCTTACCTGAATAAGACCCCAAATCATCAATCCCAGCCCTCCCTTCCCAGGAAGGGGAATAGATTTGAATCCATTTCTTCTTTTTGCTCCACAGAATGTGGAAGAGAGTCAAAGCAGGTAGTGTGGGAGGGAGGGACGTCCTGGTTCATCATTCAAAAATAAAGATCTCTTGTAAGTGTCATCCGAGGTTGTATACAAAAAACTTTCAATTCTCCTCGGGGTCTACGTCCAAGGGCTCATCATCGAAACTCAGCTTGTCAGCCAGCCCCTCGAACTGCTTGCCCAGACCGCCCGCAGAGTCCACGAACATGTTCGGGATGTCTTTGCCGAAGTAAATCTTGCTGTTGGAAGCGATGGCTCTGTACTTCATCAGCTGCAGGTACTCCGGCGTCAGCTTCAGCTGGAAGAAACAGAGCAGAGCCCAGGTGGAGCCCGATCCGGGACAGCTCTGGGGGGCACCCTGCACAGAGGGTGCGCCCCCTCGACTCTTCCAGGCCTCACGGCTCTCCGAGTGACAGGGCACTAATGGATCTGCGTGGTCAGAGCTGCCAGCCTGAGGAGTTTCTGTTTCACACGATGATACAACTTCTGCGGCAGCTCGGCTCAGGGGATGGGCAGCCCCCGTGCCTCCCAGCACAACGGCCATCCCTTCTGGCCAGGAGGGCCTCTGCCGGTGGCGGCCATCCAACATCCGGAGCTCTCAAACAACATTAGTGCAAGGCCAAATAGACCTTCCCCTCCCCAGGTGGCCCAGGGCTTTACCTTGTTGGCTTCGGCCAGCTTCATAGCTGTGTAGCACTCCGCGTCAGCCTTCGCCTTCTCCCGGGCCAGGAAGGCAGCATCTGTGGGCAACAGGGCACTGAGTGCAAGGCAGAGGCCACCAGAACACTGGGCCCTGGGCCTTTCCCTGCCTGCCTCCGTGACCTCAGGGAGACTGCCCTTTTGCCTCTGTGCTTTGGTTTCCTCTGCAAAATGTGGAAAGAGGTGTTTTTCCCTATTTCACACGCCGTGGTTGAAAATCAACCACGATGAGGAGGTGCCTGGACGGCATCCCCCTGCAGTGGGGACTAAAGATGAGCAAGGCCGCTGCTGTGCCCAGCAGCCTCTCTGACAGCAGGCTCTGGAAGAGTACGGCAGCCCGGCGATGCTTCCCGTTTCCCTGCGCTGACTCCTCTTGCCGCTTTGTGTGGAAGCTGCGTAGGGCCTGCCCCCACCTCGAGCCTCAGAGCTCTCCACCTCATGCCTCCTGCGGGGCTCAGCAAAAGCCCCAGGAGCCCAGCTGGAGGTGACCCCATCTAGAGAAACAGCTCGGTCCCTCTCCAGCTTTGTTTCTTTTTATTTCCATCGCTCATTTCAAAAAGGTCCTCGTTAACAGTGAGGAAGCTGGCACAACTCTAAATAAGGCCACTACACACCGCGGTCCAGACCAACACCTGTTTGGACGAGACCTATTTTAACCTCCACCACGCGAGCGCGCGACACTCTTCCTCAATCCGCCCAGACGCGCTTTCTGTCGAGCTGATGCAAGAGTTTTGATGCTTACTCCCTTGCCTTGGGAATGAGGCCAGCCTCCCGTGAGCGGTATCTGTAGCCAAAAGCCTGGGAAGGACAGCCAGGGTGCGGGTGGGTTCTTCCTGCCCACCCCCAGCGCGACCCCGGTCGGAAGGAGGGTGGAGTCTGGCAGGGGTGCTGGCTGCAGGGGGCCATCAAGTGGTCTTAGCACCTGATGACATGTTTTTATAAGAAATAAGAATGTCTTGTTTTGCCAAAAGCTCCCTAATGAGGAGCCACTGACCTGTAAAATCCAAGCTGGCTCCTCACCGGGCCTGCTCAAAGCCTGACAGGCCTCACAGTGAGTCCAAGTGGGCACAGCGGTTGGAAGCTGGGCCTCGAGGGCCCATTTTTGTCCTAGAATTTGCTTGATTTAAGGCACCACATGAAGGAAAGGGTAGGTGGTGGGAACGAGCTGAGGGCTTAGGGGCAGGGAACTGAAGGTGAACAGAGTTCAGGAAAGCCAGCAAAGAAAACCTTCTCCAGCTCCAGTGCTGTTGGTGCCGAAAAGGTGTCCCCTTCACAGCTGCCTTGGTATCCACGACAGGGGGGGCCAAGAGCAGACTTAGAGGCCGCAGCTGTGGTGTTTGCGGACGTGCACAGGGGCTAGGGAAGGCACAGGGAGGAGCTGCTGTTCCGGATGCACCTCTTTGCTCACTTCCTAGGCTCTGAGACCCTTGCCAGACAGCGGGGACTTCCGTGATTTCCTTTTTCCTTAGGCCTCACATGAGCGCGCCTAGCCGCACGCAGTGGACGTCTGCTGAGTGAGCGAACGCTCTCTGAAGTGGAAAACTGACGCCAGCCTGGCCCATCTCTCCCCCAAAGTCGACTCAAAGCACAGAGAAAAAGTGATTTTCCAAAGAAATCATCACATCTTAGAACAAAGATGAAAGAACGAAGGAAATGACTGTCTCACCCCCTTGTCACCAGGTGGGGCCTGAGGAAACCCTGGGCATTCACTTCACCTGTGCTCACCTTCAATTTCTGAAATCTTCTTCTCCGTCTCCTTCTCCATCACCTTCTGCCCATAGGTGATTTCTGCGACCTGAGCCACTTTTTCTGCCTCTACGGTAAGAAAGTTGAGAAAAGGCTCAGAGCTCTGGTATTTCAAAAGCTGGACCGTTGACCCTTCCTGAGTCCCTGATGCAGGCTGGTGGGTTAGCTCAGAAGGAGAACCCTTCGAGGGGCACAGGTGGGCTGTACCAGTGAGGGTGGTACCACGACATCGGCACAAGACAGTAAACGGAGAGACCTGGGCCCCGAGACGGAGGCGAGAAGCAGGCCCTCACCTCTCCTGTCACAAGGGTATTTCTTCTGATGGGAAGGCTAAGGAGCAAGATACTCTCCGAACAGTTTCTCCCTGCCACTTCACCTTGGGAAGCAGTTAGTCACTGCTGATAATCCAGTGTAGTGGTTATGAACCAGGTTCTGGACAGAGTCCCTGGGGTTGAACCCCGTTTCCACCAGTTACTTGCCATATGACCCTGGGCACATTATTTAAACCCTCTGGTCTTTGATTTGGGAAAATGAGGTCAACGACAGAACCTATGTCACCTGGTGGTTGTGAGGAGTACATGCGAGCACATGTAAGTGCTTATAAAAGTATATGACCCATGATGCCTGCTTGATCAGCCATTCTTATCCGTTACGCATTAAGAGAAAAGGTTCCTTTCATTTCAGACAGAAGGAGAGACTCAAAACACACTGCCCCTGGCTGTGATCTGACGACTTCCGCGTTGCTTCTGGGAGTATGAATGCCACTCCTGCGCCCGGCAAGGGCAAGGGTTCGGAGGGCTGTGTGATCTAACGGTGCCCGAGGCTACCTCTCCGCTTCCCACCACCCCCTCCAGCCCCCTTCGCCCTGTGAGGGGATCACAGAACCACATTCAGACCAATGAGGGCTTTCTTCCGCTCCGTCTCAGCTTCCTTCTCCACCACCTTCTGTTTCTGCGCTGCAATGAGAAGCTTTGTTTTCTCGCTTTCCCTGATTGGGGGAAAAAAAAAAAAAAGCTGTGAGGCCGCCAAGGAAGAAGCTTCTGTGGAACTTCACTGTCCCCTGGAGAAGCCAGACTTCTGCTGAGGAGAGGCAAACTGTGAGTTTGTCCTCTCTCTGGAAGGCTGTTGAATGTCCCAGGGAAAAGCAGGTCTCTCTTTCACCTCTAAAATAACTCATTTGTGGGAAATAAAGCATAATTTACTTTGGTAAAATGCACCTGCCTGCCCACTTAACCACCTTTCGCTCCTGTCGTCTTTGATATGAGCCAGGAAGCACAAACAATGCCCCCTGGCCCTCTGAAAAGCAGCACTGCTGGGAAGGGCTCCTCCCGTGGCTCTCCGCCACAGTTACGGAGCCCGGGTGACTGTCTGGACGCACCTGCTCCATCTCGCAGAGTGATGGGCTGTAACGAATACTCAAGAAGGGCAATGAGCTCCTGCCAGGGCTTCGGTTAACTCTGGGACGGGATGAGGTTGTCGGGGGGTGGGGGAGAGTGGTGGGTATAGCTTGGGCAGCGGAAATACTCACATCAACTCGTAGTTTCTGCGGATCGCCTCAGGGATATTGGGCTTGGTCACCCGCACAGCCTGGAGAAGGAGAGAAACAGCATGTCATGGGAAGGTGAGGGTGGCGAGGGGCAGAAGCAGCTCCCACTGGCCCTTCATCTTCCTGCACAAAAAGGACATCCTTTGGAAGGGGGGATGACCCTTCAGCAGAGGGGGCTCCCACTGTGACCATGCTTACTTGGATGACAAGCCCGGGGGCCATGGATGTCAGGTCCTGTTGTAAAGCCAGCTTGAGGTTTTCATCAATCTGATCTGGAATCAAGAAAGACAGCAAGAGTTGTTACACTGTAGGCAGGGTGGAGGAAAGGATGGGGGTACGGGACAAACTACAACACCAGCTCAAGAATGCACCAGACAGGGACGCCTGGGTGGCTCAGTTAGTTGAGTGGCTGCCTTCGGCTCAGGTCATGATCCCAGCGTCCTGGGATCGAGTCCCACATCGGGCTCCTTCCTCGGCAGGGAGCCTGCTTCTCCCTCTGCCTCTGCCTGCCACTCTGTCTGCCTGTGCTCGCTCTCTCTCTCTGACAAATAAATAAATTAAAAAAAAAAAAAAAAAAAAAGAATGCACCAGACAGGCCAAAGGGTTTTCCAAGGCAGAGTGCTTATCAGAGCCCAGAAATCTGAAGATCCTTGGCACATCTTTCAAAGCAACATGCCTCTGCAGCCGCTCTATGCAAATTGGATGTGAGAGCATCCTTTTCCTGTGGCCTCCACATAAAATCACTGAGGCTGTAGAAAATAGCAACCTAGGGGCGCCTGTGTGGCTCAGTGGGTTAGACCTCTGCCTTTGGCTCAGGTCATGATCTCAGGTCCTGGGATTGAGCCCTACATCAGGCTCTCTGCTCAGCAGGGAGCCTGCTTCCCCTCCTCCTCTCTGCCTGCTACTTTGCCTATTTGTGATGTCAAATAAATAAAAAAACAAACGTAAAAAAAAAGAAAATAGCAACCTTGCCCAAAAGGAAACTGAGCTTTAACAAGAAAAAGGACAAACAAGTCTTGCACATTTCTTGAGTCGGGCAGCAGCCTTTTCCTAGACAACAGCGACTAAAGAGAAGCCAGGCACCCTGTTTTTTCTTTCTTTTTTTTTTAAAGATTTTATTTATTTATTTGACAGACAGAGATCACAAGTAGGCAGAGAGGCAGGCAGAGAGAGAGAGAGGAGGAAGTAGGCTCCCTGAGGGGCAGAGAGCCCGATGCAGGGCTCAATCCCAGGACCCTGAGATCATGACCTGAGCCGAAGGCAGAGGCTTTAACCCACTGAGCCACGCAGGTGCCCCAGGCACCTCGTTTTCAAGAGGAAGGAAGGTGGAGTGGCTATGCTAGGTATTTAGCTGTTGAAATCCAGTCATTTGAGAAGTTTTTAAAAAAAACTTAAAAAAAATAACAGACTATGACGTCAATGAAAGCCCCAAGGAAGGCTATTTCCATTAAGAATTCCCATCAAAGAACACAGTGGGGAAAATGAAAATTTATGGTTCTGGAAACGAGCCCGAGTCTTTTGATAGTCGTTTGCTTTGGCCCTGATTGCTCTGTGTGGGATTCACACGGGAGCTGTTTCATAGGCAAGTGTAGGAAGAGCTCTGACAACGCCCCCCCGCCCCCTGCCTTGTGGCTGGGATCCCACAGCCCCCACAGCTGCCCTCTCTGGCCGGGCCTTCTCTTCCTGAGCCCTGCCGGGGAGATCCTCAGTAAGATATTGGATGGCGCTGAGAAGACTCCACGGAAACAGGGTAGGACATCCAAACTGAATCACCTCCCTGTCAGCTACCACCTGCTTTAAGAGGCTGTTTTTGGTCTCTGGTGCCCAAAACAGGGGCCTCTGAGGAATGGTAAGTGGAACTCCCTGCCTTTAACAGATGCCCAGACCAGACTGAGGCCCATGGAAGTTCAGTGATGTGTTCAAGCTAGCTAGGAGCCAAAATAATACACTTGTTTAATTACTATGCTTTAAATTTTAGGGCTGTTTTATGCTTTAAAACAGCACTATCTTCAACTGTCTAATCGGTAAGCAAGAGATTTTAACGTTTCCACACACTGGATATGCTCTCACAAGCCTCTTAGCACGAGGGAGAAATGCCCCAGAAGGCAGCACCTCAGACCTGGTATGAGTTTAACAACTTGACAGCCATAGATAAACATCACACTTCATATTTTCTTTCTTAAATAGGATACCAACCAAACTTTGAGATGTTCTGTGCCCTAAGTTAGTAATAAATAGTCATTTATTAGACCAAATTACATTTGACTTAAAGCAGACAACCGTGGTCTTGGGCTCATAACTTTCCAGGAAAATCTGGAAGAAATATTTTGCCACAGGGCGCCTGGGTGGCTCAGTGGGTTAATCCTCTGCCTTTGGCTCAGGTCATGATCTCAGGGTCCTGGGATCGAGCCCCGCATCGGGCTCTCACCCCCACTCTGTCTGCCTCTCTGCCTACTTGTGATCCCTATGTCAAATAAATAAATAAAATCTTAAAAAAAAAATATTTTGCCAGGTGGTTTATTATAAAAGTAATATTGATAGTAAGTTGTTTATACATTATAGTCATGCAAGTTTAAGTGCAGATTAGGTTGCATTACACAGACTGTTGCAGGTCATTGCTGAACAAGAACTACGTAATGTTTTCATAAGACGGGCATAGAGGAGGCGTTAGCGTAAGCAGAGATGAGAATTACACAGTCATGTGGGAGGGAAGTCAGGGCCATGAGTCCTGAGAGGACAGACACAGCTAGTGGAAAACCTCCCACGTTCTAGGAATGGGATTAGAGACATGAATTCCTCCTTTACAGACACAAACAGGTTCTAAGCAAGGCTGTGTTTTTGCTCGAAAGATGTAACTTTAAAAAGAAAGAAAACTGCAAAGCAATTACATTTTCCCAGCTTCACTGTACAAGAAGTTTCACTAAGCTACTAAGTTTATCTCTCGGGCAATATGAAGTTTCCTTTTTTCTTTTTTTCTTTTTTAAAGATTTCATTTTTAAGTAATCTCTACATCCAATGTGGGGCTTGAACCCACGATCCCGAGATCAAGAGTTGTGTGCTCCACCGACTGAGCTTGCCAGGTGCCCTGACAGTAGGACGTTTTCTATTGCAAAACAATTTCATATTTTCATCTTCTCTTCATGGAAGTTACAGTCCTTTGTCTCTCACTGTTTCAAATGCTTTAAAGTGTTCTTTTAATGGCACAATTCTAAAACCAGGGCTACTAGAGAGAAAATTAATGCTATTTTTTTTCAAGGATTTTATTTCTTTACTTGACAGAGACAGACACAGTGAGAGAGAGAACACAAGCAGGGGGTTGTGGGAGAGGGAGAAGCAGGCTTTCCACCGAGCAGGGAGCCCAATGCGGGGAACAATCCCAGGACCCTGGGATCATGACCTGAGCCAAAGGCAGACGCTTAATGACTGAGCCACCTGGGCGCCCTGAGAAAACTAATGCTATATATATTTTTTTTAACTAGGTGTTTTGTTTTTTTTTTTAAATTTATTTATTTGACAGGCAGAGATCACAAGTAGGTAGAGAGGCAGGCAGAGAGAGAGGGAAAAGCAGGCTCCCCGCTGAGCAGAGAGACCGATGCGGGGCTCGATCCCAGGACTCTGGGATCATGACCTGAGCCGAAGGCAGAGGCTTTAACCCACTGAGCCACCCAGGCGCCCCAACTAATGGTATTTTATAAAGTGCTCTCAGTTTGAAGTTAAAAACAAAGAACAAAAACAAAAACAACTAATAATAGCAAATTCACAGAATTTTTCTTTAAAGCATACTGGATTCAAACCCTGTAAAGTGAATTTAGATTTATTTTCTACTGCAGAGAAATTAGATGTGATTCTGAAGATTTCCCGAATCAGAAATATGTGCAATGGGCTCTCTCACTGAGCTCACAGGCAGCACCAGGGGTCCCTCCCTCTTCCTGTCTACTCTGCGAAACATTCTATCAGGGTTCCTCTTAATGAAGATTCCAGGGAAGAGACAATGTCTAGTCCGAATATCAGGAATAGTTTTACTATCATTTACTCTCAGCACTGGCCATTAGAAAACTTCTGGCAGCAAGCGTCAACAGAACACTTAACCACAAAAGAGCTCGAACAATTACTGAATTGTTTCTTTCTCTTGTTGCTGAAGTCAGGCTATGTTTACTCTGACTGGTTAAAAAGGTCAAAAAGTGTGTACTTAAGCACGTGGATTCTTTTAAGTGTTTTCCTATTCATCTCTACGCATGCAGGCTTAAAGAAACTAGGAACTTTAAGCAGCTGTAGTCCTTGTTCCACTTCTAGAATTAAATGTGAACCCTATTGTCCTCCTCACCTCTCCTGGAGGCCCTTCTTTCAGTGTGGCGGACGGAGAAGCACTCTGAAGCGAGAGCCAGGAGAGGGAGGGTCTAGCCTCAGCTCTGCTACGAAATAGTTCTAAAACATTCTCTTTGGGCCTCAGTCCCCTCATCTGAAAATGAGGTTTTTAGGGTGGATAATCTCTAAGGTTCTTCTAGAATGGACTCGGTCTTCATTACAGAAGGCTGTTTTAGGGACAGTCAGAATGCTCTGCCTTCCAGTCCTCTGATTTGGGCCAGGAGTCTCCTAGTCTACCTGTACGCCTGTGCCCAAGGCTCACCTGCTTTCATGACCTTCTGCCACTGTCATCAACATTTTCTAGAAGTTCTGCTTGGGACCAGTTCCCGGGCACTGGCTTCTTTGACACTTCCTGTCCCTTGGAACCCATCCTCCCCTACGGTAGCTCAGAAGTAGGCGGTGGGGGAAACAGTGGTGGAGGCATGCTACGGCCAGCAGAGGCTTTCTTACCGAAGAGCTCTATGTAGACCTCCTGAAGGGTATGCACACTGCAGAACTGGTTCAGCTCGTGGTGGATCTTATTGAAGATGAGGGCCTTGTCGTAGTCAGCAGTGTAGTTCTTCACGATGTCATACACTGGGAGGGAAGGCGGGACTGCAGTCAGAAAAGGCAGGACTCCCTTTCTCAGACACAGTGGCTCCCCCCGCCTGAGGTGCTGAGACAGACCTGGGGTGGCAGTGTGGATGGGGGGACATGTTGGGCAAAGCAAGTCAGTGGTGAAGGTCAACTGGAAAAACATACCTGCATTTGGGACCAAGAAGTTCACCACTTCAATTCGGTCAAAGTAGATCATCACACCACCACTGTTGGGGGAAGAAGGAATAAAGAAGTCACCAGTAGGCTCTGGAACAGAGTGCCGTCTCTAGGTGATGGCATCAGGTGTGTGACCTGGCAGAAAAGGAGCAGAGGAGTTCACGGGAGGCCAGAAGGCACGAGATCTCCAAGTAGGAATCTTCCAAGCTTAGAGCAAGAACACCATCTCCTGAGAAACCACACCTCCTCAAAGTATCTCCATAAGGAGAAAAGTGAAACTTCTGGGGGCCACTAGGAAAAGGATAGTTCGTATCTGTTGAATCTGCAATGCCTTTTGATTAAATCAATCCATTGATGGGAAAAGAAAAGTGAAGGATTTCTCAGCATTTAGAAGGCCACCGTGGGACTTTATGGTCACTGTTTCTCACTTTGTCTTCACCATCACTTTGGTTCAGCACTTCCCTTTCCCGGCAAATATTCATAATAAATAATTTTAAGCATACAGAAACGCTGAAAGAATAATACAATTCACATCCATATATGAACACCTACATTTAGCAATTGCTAACATTTTACCTTACAGATTGCTCTTTTTATGCTGAACATTTCAAAGTGAGTTGCCGTCATGACACTCTTTCTCCCTTAACATGTTAGTAAGCCACATGCACTGAGGTATAATGACATCCTTCTATGTCCCAAATCTAAGAAAATTAACAACAATTTCTCAACGGCCTCTAATACCAGATCCTTATTCCAGTTTCCTGTTGTTCCTGTTAGAGACTGAACTGTATGCCCTCCAAAAGTCCATTTGCCGAAACTCTTAAAAGCCCCTTGTCACTGTATTGAGTGAGACAGGGCCATAAGGTGGTAATTAAGACTCCATGAAGTTATAGGGGTAGGTCCCCAACACGATTGGACTGGTAGAGGAAAAGAGGCAGACACCAGAGATTTTCTGCCTGCGTGCACCCAGGAAAGGCCACATGAGGACACTGCAAAGTCACCATCTGCAAGCGAGGAAAAGGGGCTTCACCAGAGACGAAGCCTGCTGGCACCTTGGACTCTGTTTCCATTCAGTCTGTGGCCCTCTCTTATCGCTGCCCGAGCTGACTCATCCAGTCTCCCTGTCTTTCATAGACGGTATTTTTGAACCAAGTTCTAATTAAGGCTCACCATGCCTTTGTTTATGTCTTTTAGGTCTGCTTTCCAACCCAAAGCTCCTCCCTGTGATGCCACCAGGTCAGCTGTCCCGTGAGATGCCCTAATTCTGGATTTGCCTGAATGTTTCCTTGTGGTGGTGGTTTGTGATTCTATTCCAATTTGGACCTTCTTTACTTTTTACCCAGACCACTGGAGTGGTGTTCTGTTTGGATTTCCAGACCCTGAGGTCAGCCCTTACCTTTACAACATTCCCCAGCTATCAAGTCATTTATCTGCTAAAAGCTTTTAGTGGATCTTCACTTATAACGGAAAAAGCCCACACTCAGCACAGAACTCAAGGTCCTCCTGAACCTGTCTACCTTCTGTGATTTTCCCTATGGCACCACACGTCCTAGTCAAATCAGAACCAAGGGAGCAAGGAGGCAGGGAATTTGGTAAGACCACCGAGAAGGAACGCTTCTCCTTTCACTGTCTCTAACAGTGAGCGCTAACAGCCAGCCCTTCCACCGACATAGGCTTACCCTCTTCACCCCGGGGAGCTTACCTAGTCCCACAAGGCACATTCTTCACCTCATCTGTCTGCAGTGTGGTCTAGAAACAGAGGAGACATAAAATGGTTGTAAAATGGGCCATGAGGAGTAAAGTAACTTAGTTTTGGAATCCCAATCGCCTGGTCCTTGAGGTTACCTGGGTTGACCTTTGGCCTTCTTAAACAAGAATACTCTGTCTAATCCTCTTTATTTACACAGGGTGCCTGACTCAGAGGAACAAAGGTACCTACCCCAGCTTCACTGTAAGTGAATCACCATATGCACAAGCTGTGTAATAATGGTTTAGTTTAAAAAAAAAAAAGAAGAACTTGGATTAGAAGTCCTAAGATCATCTTTATCTCTACTGTCCTCCTTTCACTAGTTTTGAAACTAGAGGATTCTGTATTTAACCTGGCTCAGCCCCTTCTCAGCATTACTGTGAGACCCCTAAGATCCTGGGCACAAATGCACTCTGAAAACCATCAAGCACTGGAGATGGCAAAAGAAATGAACAGGGAGAATGCTGGTGTCCCAGGATATTTTCCCGAGTTGGTTCAAAAATCATCCTCTAAATCTTCTTATCCCTCTTAGCTGGACATACTTCAAAGATGGCTAGTCTATCTGAGCCAGGCCTTCTATCTGTTATAATTAATCCTACTCTTCCTTTAGATGTCATCCCACTTCACCAAGTCCAACTTTCCTCTCCCTCCACCCCTCAAATTATGTTCACATCTATGAAGTTCAAATAAGAACCAGAAAAATTACCATGTTTTATTTCCATTTATCTGGGTAACCTGTGATTGAAAACACAGAGACCCACACATCCTACTTTTCCTTCTTTATCTTCAGAACATTCTTCTCTGGCTCTACCTTGAAGTGAAGAAATAATTCTCAGCTGGGGCCGATGGGTCAAGGCAATGACCCCATTCAGCCATTTCAACAATCAAACAAAGCTCCAGAGTATGCAGTTCATGGGGCCTCATTCTTTCTATATACACGATGCATTACATATATACATTCCTTGAAGAGGCATTTACTCATCTAATGGGAAATAATTCCAAATCATATGTTTGCCAACACCCCAAACCTGCAGAGGCCCAAACATGCCCCACAAGCCCAGTTCACCTGCACCGACTTATACGAAGTGATGAAAGGAAGCATGAGATGGAAACCGGGGCCGCTGGTCGAAGTCAGAAGGGCTCCACCTCTGCAGAGGGGAGAAAGACTGTTTAGCAAGAGCTAGCAATGACAGCAATTACTATTTGCACCCACCTTCTCTACACCCCCATAAACATCTCATACAGAGTGACATGTGACCGAGCCATGTCCATAGACCCCTTCCTCTCAGCTCAACCCTAATATTCTAGGAAGCCTGATGGTAAAACATAAAGCCATTATTCATGCTTTCGAGGCAGGAAAAATAGGCACATGGGCCAAGTGGAATGAAGACAGCAGGATCTCTGGCAATCCTTAACAGAAGGGGAAGTCTATTTTACTGAGTTTGTGGCAATCCTTGGGGGGCAGTTAAGTCCGGTAATACATTTACCGACTAACTGCACTAATATTGGAGTCAAGGGACATGAACAACCAAAAGAATGATTTTAAGAACGCTTTAAAAATCATCTGCATACCTTTTTTGGGCAGTAGGGTGACTTTCACAACTAAGTTATATGTAAAGGGTAACAAAATTAAAAGCCTTTTTTGGGCACATATAAGCAGCAGGTGGGGAGAAATAAAGGGGAGAAGGGAGCCCAATGAAACTTTTAGAACTTGCTATTGGCAATCCGGGAATAAGCATCTTGGGCACATATAAGAAGGAGTTCATAACGGCTTAAAGCAAAAAACTTGGGTCACGGAGGTTACTGAGAAGAAAGCAATCCAAGATTTATAAGTGCTTCTTTGCTTTGCATTATGAAAAAAAATTATTAAAAAAAACAGCAATAAACAAAGATGCAACGGGCTCCTCTTATAATATAAGAATCTCTACTCTTGGGCTTGCCTTGATTGATATAGATCAGTCTGAAGGATTCCTTTTTCCTGAAATGGTAATTTTCAAGAGTGGGTATAAACGAGCAGAGCAGGCTAGCTCCTCAAGTTTCCATCAAGAACTGGTGCTCTTGGGAGGTAACCTTGTGGCACCAAGATTCTGGGGAGGGATGTAGGAGAAAACAATGTTTCAGAGAGGATCTGCAAGCACTGGTTTCCTTTAGATTTTGTCTCTAAATCTCTAGACACATTTATTGTCCACCACCTGGCATCAACTTAAGACAATTAAGTTTTACATTTACACTTATATATGCATATAAGAGTGTGTGTGTATGTCCCCTTCATGGTCACTCACACCTCAGCTCCATCTAAAAAGACTCCTTTATTCAACAGACACAGATAATCAACAGAATCTGCTAGACAGTAACTAGGAAAGAGACATTTAACAGGGAGTTGCAAGCTTCTGTCTCTTCCTTACCTGTAATACACCCCAATATGTCCCTCTTCTATCTTGTGCACAGCTGAGAAGAGAGATGCACAAAAGAAACTGGTAGCCACAGCCACAACTGCTCCCAACTGAGCCATCAGCGAACCTGTATCCTAGGGAAAAAGATGCAGGAAAACGTGTGTGGTCCAACACGCAGGAGAAAAGTTACAATGGGGAGAGCACCTCACTAAGCTGAGCTCCCTGAAGTGGCTCAGGCCCAGCCTGTTGTACTATGAACACAAGGCTAGATGTCCAACTCTCTTCATCCTGTTCTCCGGCAACATTCCCACTCCTCCCCCAGCTGTGGGATCATATTCCCTACCTCCCCCAGGAGGCAGTGGCTCCAGATACAGCAGGGCCCCAAGAGAGAACCAGTGCCAGTTGGGCAGCGTTCAGAACACAATCTTCTCTTCCTGTGAACACGAATGTGCTGTCACTGGAGTCACTCATGCTAGTAAAAGGGAAGAAAGGCAGCTGCAGTATGTTGCCCAAATTACAGAGGATGTCAAATGACAGGCAGTTGTGGCTATGTAATTCTGGTCAGAGCCTCCCAGTCCTAATTGCCTGCCATTTCAAAGGAAACCATTATTTACTCCTTGCAGATGCTGGAGCGACAGAGTCAGCATGTGAGCAGAGTTCACATGATGGGATTCTCTGGCCTTTCGTCCACCTTCCCAATTACTCCTTTGGATCTAAACCGGGGAGGGCTCCGAATACACCCTCCCACACAGTTGCCTGGCACTTTTGCACCTGACAGGTCCCCAAGCCCATGGTTAGAGGAGAGAGAGGGTTCCCCAGGGTGGGCTGACTAGAATCCTGGGTCCAACTGCGTTCAAGCACCAGGATAAGAAAGAGCTGGCATCTAGAGACTCATTTCCTAAACACTGAAGGCTCTGAAAAAACGATGGTTGACAGCAAAGTTCACAGTCAGGCGTGCCTGGGCCCACCCGCGCAGGGCGTGGATTCTGCCTCCCCGGGCTAACATAGCTCGGGCTCAGACGTCTACGAGGCGCTTATTTTACCGTGGCGGACTCCAGCTACCGATCTGCAGCTGCGTCCTTTCTGCAAACGCCCCTCCCCGCCCCCAACCCGCGCCCCTTCCCTGCCCTCTTCCGAGAGAGGGTCGCGCGTCCCTAGCGCCCCTGGGGCTCGCGGGGAAGGGACGGAACAGAAAGGGGTTGCTTTCTCGCTCCCGAGGGAGAGAGGCTGCTGGAGCTGGGGCCCCGGAGAACGGCTGATGAGCTTCGGCCGGGAGCCGCAACTAGGCCCAGTGCGCACACTAAGGGGCGGGGGCCGCGTACCAAGCTGTCCCTCCAGGCGCTCCGTACTCTTCCGAACCCCCCGTGCAACCGTAGAAACCGCCACGCCCTCCACACGCTACTTCCGTCCGGACCCGTCGCTTTGATGACGCCATTAGTTCACGCGAGAAGAACACCCCTCCCTTAGGTCGCCAGCCCCGCCCCGCGCTCCGAGCTGTCAGAGTCCGCGCCTGGCCGCCAGAGGGCGTCCGCGCCTCGGCCCGGCTCGTCAAGACCTCCGTTTAGGGTTTCCAGGTTGGGGACCGGTGCCGAGTGCTCGGAAAGTGACGCGGGGGAGGACGCTCGTGGCCACGGGTGCTGAGTGCCGGAGGGTGTTGCTTTCCGAGGTTCTAACTTTGGAATTTGCTCTGGATTCCCTCCCCCGCCCTCATTGGGTCAAGTGTGTTGTTTTTCGGAGCAGGTACCCGCGAGTTGCAACCGTTGTTGCGCTCTGCTCGCGCTTGCCTATGGCGCCGCTGAACAGAGCACATCTTTTAATGCGTGGATTAGCTCCAGTGCGTCGTTCATCACACACAGTCCCTATTTTGAATTGCCCTTTATACTTTTCAAGGAGCCTTGGTCTTTGAGACCCCCAGAGCACCATCCAGCCGCTTAAGAAGGAATTATTATCCCCGTTTTAGTGAACAGAACCTCGGGCTCAGTGAGGTGCAATGGTCACGGTGGATGACAGTCTCCTCGACGCTTCCTTAACATCTGGAGCTTAACTGCCTTTGTAACACCTGTCCGCAGTCCACAGGGCTGGCTGTTGCGCGCGGTCTCCCCCAGGCTGGACTGTAGGTTTCCTTGAGGGCGAGGACTGCGTCATCACTTCCCGTACGTAGGTACTCAATAAATGCGGACTGAAGGCGCAGTGGCTCCGGGAGCAGGATCTAGGTCTCCTGTGTCCTAGTCTAAGGGCATTCAGTTGTCCGCTGCCTTGGCGGTTCAGCAGCATCACATTGGGACATTTCTAATTCAGCCACTGAAGTTATTTTGTTTGCAGCAGAGAAAGAGTCCACTTAATTGCAGTGCTCAGTAAATGAAAAGCTTTTGCACAGAGAAGATGGCAAGATGGTGGTGGTGGTCAGATTCAGGACACAGGGAAAGGAAAGCGTAGGTTTTCCAGGCATCTCTGCTTGGCATTCACCCTGCGTTTGTTCTGGGTGAGTCTGTGTTGGGATGTTCAGCATTGTATGGTTAAGGCTACAGGTGGGCTGCCTGGGCTCTGTGTGCCCATCTCTGTCAATGAGGGCTCTTGTCTCCCCACCCTGTCTCTACAAATCCCCCCTCCTCCCAGCTGGCCAGTCTTCGGATTGATCCTGTCGATACCTAAGAGCTTTTTGTCTCCGTGTTCGGTATGTAATTCAGCTGGGCACGCTTAATAAGTTTAGTAGTCAAGTGAATGAGTCAGAGAAATGGAAATATTGGGGTTTATCAACCCAAGGAATGGGGCTTAGCCTGCAACATAAAGGATTTGAGTTAGTTGTAATTTAAGAATTTCCTGACTGTTAAACTTTGGAATGAGCTATGAGTAGAAGTTGTGGGATTCTGTTCCCAGGAAGCTTTCTGCCAGGCCAGGGTTGTTCAACTGTGGTGTTGCCTAGAGGCTGAGGAGGAACTTCAGTAGATGATCTAGCATTTCTGAACATCCCTTTCTTGAGGCTCCTGTGATTTTTCTGACAATATCCAGCATTATCAAGCAGATAACCCTGGGATGATTTCTTTTAAGTGGTTGAGTGAAGATACTCCACAGTCAGACTGCCTGGGTTTAAATCCTGCCCTTTCACCCCACCGCACGCCTCTTACTAACTGTATGACCTTGCAAAATGATTTATCTGTCTGTGCCTCAGTTTCTTCATCTGTAGAATGGGGGTAATAATAGTACGACCCTTCTAGGATTGTTGCAATAAATGGCAGATCAAGGAAGGAACCCGCGCGCGCACACACACACACACACACACACAATGAGATAACACCTCACACCTGTCAGACCGGCTAGCCTCAAAAAGACAAGACATAACAGGTGCTGGCCAAGTTGTGGTGAGAAGGGAACCCTCTTGCACTGCTTATAGGAATGCAAATTGGTATGACCATTGTGGAAAGCAGTATGCAGTTTTCTCAAAAAAATTAAAAGTAGAAATACCTTATGATCCAGTAATTCCACTACTGGGAATTTACCCAGAGAAAAGGAAAACACTAATTTGAAAAGATACAGGCACCTCTATGTTTATTGAAGCATTATTTGCAATAGCCATGATATGGAAGCAGCCCAAGTGTCCACCGACAGATGAACGGATAAAGAAGATGTGGTGCATGTATATATGCAACGGTAACATTCCTCAGCCTTTAAAAAAGAATGAAGGTTCCAGATGCCTGGGTGGCTCAGTTGGTTAAGCGTCTGTCTTCGACTGAGGTCATGATCCATGGTCCTGGGATAGAGCCCCACATTGGGCTTCTTGCTCAGTGGAGAGCCTGCTTCTCCCTCTGCCTTTGCTGCTCCTTCTGTTTGTGCTTTCTCTCTCTCTGACAAATAAAATCTTAAAAAACATGAAGTTTCACCACTTGTGACAACACGGATGGACCTGGTGGGTATTATGACAAGTGAAATAAGTCAGACAGAGAAAGATAAATGCCATAAGATTTCACTTATATGTGGAATCTAAACAACTAAACAAATGAGCAAACAAACAAAAAGCCAGGCTCTTAAATACAGAGAACAAACTGGTGCTTTCTAGAAGGGAGGTGGGTGGGGGGATAAGCGAAATAGGTGAAAGGGATTAAGAGGTATGAACTTCCAGTTATAAAATAATTAAGTCATGGAGATGAAAAGTACAGCATAGGGAACATGGTCCATAATACTGTTACAGTGTTGTATGGTGACAGATGGTGGGTACACTTATCACAGTGAGCACTGAGCAACACACAGAATTGTCAAATCACTGTGTCATGCACCGGAAACTAATATAACATTGTATGTCACCACTGCTTCAAGAAAAAAAGTACACACAATGTTTGGCACATTTTAAGTGTTCAATAACGTTAGCTGTTGCTGTTTTAAATAGCAAATTCCCGTAATGTGTTCTTGTCTGTTTGTAGATTTGCAATATTAATGTGACAGAAGGTGAGAGAAGGATAAGCTTAAAGTTATGTGGTATTGAGTAATAACCAAATGAAGGCTTATCAGAAGGAGAGATAAGGGACTCTGAAATGCGGCTTCAACAGATATTTATTTACAACACAAATTTCATAAAGCATTATCGAATGCTTTCCACGTACCAGGCCCTACCCTGTTCTCATTTTATATAATCTTGAGGTCAGCCCTTTTGAGTTCAACTCCTTTCTAGAGGAGGAAGTTGAAGCTTAGAGAAGTCAAGGGACTGCCCCAGAGCATAGAGCATGTAAATTGCAAAGCAGAATTCAAGTGATCCCAAGAAGATCTGTTTCATTATATAGTAAATGAATGAGAAAATAATGATTCAACTTAAAAATGCACACACACAGAGTTACCGCATTTATCTCATATGTTACCTTTCAGGAATGCAGACCAATGGTCTACAGAATGCTACAGAAATAGCAAATACTTTAAAATTTGGCCAGTTCATTTTGCAGTCGTGGGTTGTAGTAGGATAAAAAAAAGTACTCCCACCCCAGTCACCCACCTCTCCTTATCTCTGGATTGCTGTTTGTTTAGTCCTCTTACCAAGCTTGTTGTTGGTGAAAGCCAGTCCAAAGTGAAAAAAGACCCCTTTTTAAAGATTTATTTTTTATTTTTATTTATTTGACAGAGAGAGAGAGAGAGAGATATCACAAGTAGGCAGAGCAGCAGGCAGAGATAGGTGGGGACGCAGGCTCCCCGCTGAGCAGAGAGCCTGATGCGGGGCTCTATCCCAGGACCCCAAGATCATGACCTGAGCCAAAAGCAGAGGCTTAACCCATGAGTCACTCCGGCACCCCAAGACCCCTTTTTTTGCACAGAGCAGAATCATTAATAACCAGGTGAGCCCCAAAGGAGCCAGGCAACTCTTAAAATCTTGGTCTTCATTTATATCACAAGATTGGAAGTTGCTGGGAAAAGTTTTTCATTTTTCTTCTTTATGCCTCAAACAGGGAATAAAGGTCTTTTTTCAGGATCCCAGTAAGATTTTGGTGAATGTGGGAGAAGAGAAGTAAAGAACTATATCCTTAAATGATGATGAAGGGGGTTACTTCCAACACTCTTCTCGTATTTTCTGTTGGAAAAACCAGGATTGGTGCCTTTTAAGAACAAAAGGATATTTGCTCGGGGCTAATAGTGTTTCTTCAAAGGAGTTTGGTAAAGAGATCAAAGAGGAATCATGAAAATAAAATGAAGTTGGAAGTCGGTTGGAAGTCACCTAAAGATCATTTTGTGATGATATGTTTTTACAGCTTTATTGAGGTATAATTGACCTACAATAAAGTGCATATAGAGTATACAACTTAATAAGTTTTGACATACGTATACACCTGTGAAACCATTACCACAATCCAGATAATGAACATATGCCTCATGGTCCCACACATTTCCTCATGCCCCTTTACAGTCTCTCCCTCCTGCCCCTCTCCATGATCCAGCAACCCCGATTTTCAACCAACAACTGATCTTGTCACTATAGATTAGTTTTCATTTTGTACAATTTTATACAAATGGAATTCATACAGTGTGGGTTGTTTTTGGGGGGAGGGTGTGTGTCTGGCTTCTTGTTAAAAAAAATATATATATATATATTTTTTTTAACCCAGAATAATTATTTAGAGATTCATCTATGTTGTTGAGTGTTATCAACAGTTCATTCCTTTTTACTGTTATGTTTTATTCCATGGTCCAGCTATACAACAATTTATTTACTCATTCATCTGTTGATGGACATACACATCGTTGCCTGTGATTTTAATACAATCCGTTTATGTTACTCATGGAAGAACAGAAGGCAAAGGGGAGGAAGTCTCCAGGGCAGGGACTTGGTCAAGGTCCACAGTGCATTTGGGGAGTGAGCGAAAGCAGCCTGCTGCCCTGGGAAATGTCCAAGAGGCCTGGTGGTTCGAAGTGTGGCTTGGCTTCTTTTGCCTGGGATGATCATTCTTTTGACATCTCTGAATCCATAATAATATTAGGAGTTAAAAAAAGATTGTATGCATTTTGTCTGCATATATTTATCTGTACCTCTCTTTGTTTCATGGATAGACTCCTTTTTGCAGTAGACAAAGAGGCACATTAGATACTTGGCATGTGAATCTTGGAAGTTAAGGGAATCCATGTTCCATTCTAGGCCAGTCTTTTTCCACCTGGGGTCCTCATTTCATCCCTCCTCTGTCCTCAGGGACTGAGAGCGTTCCATCATCTCCCCACTCTACCATCCCTTTGGATGTGGGGTGACGACTAACCAGTTGTGTTGCAAATTGAAGGGCTAGGTCCCCTTAGACGTACTTCTCCCACGAAAGGCACCTCCCACTGCAACAACACCGCAAGCCAACCACTCAGCCTCTACCTTAATCTGCCCCATTCATTCAGTCTCCTGAATGTTCTCATTGTTCCTTGAAGCTGCACCCCTCCTCCCCAAACACTGTCCTAGTTCAGGGCTTTATCTTTTCTCACTTGGATTATTATAATAATCTGCCTTTAGGGGCACCTGGATGGCTCAGTTGGCTAAGCATCTGCCTTTGGCTCAGGTCATGATCCCAGGGTCCTTGGATGGAGCCCTGCTCTGGCTCCCTGCTCAGGGCAGGGAGTCTGCTTCTCCTTCTCCCTTTGCCCCTCCCCCAACTCCTTGTGATCTCTCTCTCTCTCTCTCTCAAATAAATAAAATATTTTAAAAAAACCCCTAAAACCTGATCCTATGGAGAAAAAACTTCCATCTCTTAGCTAGTCATATACGATCTTCCGTGAGATGATTCCCCTACCTACAGGTCCAGCTTTTGTAATATTATTCTCTGGCTTTTGTGTGCGTTTTGCCGGACCAGCTCTTACTCATCCTTCAAGCCCCTTCTAAATGCTTCCTCTTCATGTTTTCGCAGCATCCGTGCCTCCTTCTCCTAGGGCACCCCTCCAATATGCTGAAACATTCTGGTTTTGTCCGTCTGAGTCATGGGATGGAAGCTCCTAGAGGGCACAGGATTCTTTTTATTTCTCTTTGTGTCACCCACACTGACCCTGGCAAGTCTGGCGGAATTCCTAGTATATAAGCAGCTCTCCATACGTACTTGTTGAACAAAGTAGTAAACATCATGTGACCCTTTGGGACATAAAATGCGCTTTCAGTTACAGGAGCTCATCGGAACCTAACAGTCCGTGAGGATAGTATGAAGGTCACCCGGTCTTACAGGCCAGTGAGCTGGGTAAGTCACTTCCTGGTGTGATCGTTGATCCAGTGTTCCCCTCTCCCCCGCGCTTGTAAATTTGGAAAACGTGGTCGTCGGTGTATCAGGATAGCAGTTTAGCTCAATTCCATACACTTCTATTAAGCACCTACTAGCTGTGAGCTACAGTCTTACATGCTGAAAGTTATTAGGAGTGAGATTGGCCACCTGTGCCTGCTAATGTCCAATGGCAGGTTTCTCAACCCTGCTATTAACACTGTAGGCTGGAGAGTTCTTTGGGGTTCTTTTGTGGGGGGAGGCTATCCTGTGCTATCCTGTGGATCCTCTAACCCTAGATGCCACTAATGACTGTCCTCCTTGCCCCTACCCAGTTGTGACAATCAGGTACATCCCCAGACATTGGCAAATGTCCCCTGGGTTGGTGGCAGGGACGTGACAAAATTCCTCCTAGCCAAGAGCCACCGTTGTATGGCGAGACTTAGAAACAGGGTTTGAGAAAGAAAGACCAGGCTTTTCCAGGCACGACAGATGTTGCCCCGGTGCCGTTCTGCGTGGGCCAAGAGAGTCTGGTGAGCGGGGTGTGGCCGGAAAGGCCCTGAATGTGGATGCAGGGAAGCAGAGCCCAGGAGTCAAGGGGGGGGGGCTGGCATTGCTGGTAGGGCCCTAGAGAACCTATGAGGATAAATCCCCTGGGGTTCGGGCCGGGAGAGGTGGAAACATTTGTGAATGGGTACGACATGTAGATCTCAGCTAACTTCCTGAACTGAATTCTAAAGAAGGAAGATCTGCCTTGGGGAGCAGCTGGGCTATAAATCCTAGAGGGGAGGACTTTAATGCCACTTAGAAATCAGGCCTGAAACACCCATAATGTTTGTCAGTCCACATTTTAGTGTTCTTAAGTAAGTGTGCAGGGTGTGGGGGATGAAATATGGCAGGTATTTGATTTAAAAAGCCTGCACAGATTTAATGTCCTGATAAAATATATTAAATCTTTTAAGGTTTTAATGAATCTAGTATGTGTTTCATAAATCAAGAACTCTGCCAAGGCGTCTCCTGGTTTAATAAGAGTAAACTAGGAAATTGCTGTGAGCAGAAGCAAAATACATTTATATCATGTTGAAAAGTAATAGAGTTTTAAGCTGAGGGGGTCTTCCTGGGCTTTTTAAGCTGTTTGCTTATTACATTGCTCCAACTCCTTCAAATATTAAACCCCAGGCAAACACGTGCTTAACCGTATCAAGATGTGAACTAGCACAAAGGTAAGGATTATTTGTAAGAGAGCAGAAAACAAAGCCCGTGTTTCCTCACCTGGAGACCTCAGACCAAGTTGATTTCTGCCCTGGAACCTCTGGCTTTGTGTGTATCTGGGTTTGAGGAGGTTGGTTAAAAAACATTAACTGTTATTAAACCCCTTTTCCTAAATTCCCTCACCCCTCCATCCTCACCCCCTCAACACATTCTCAGGACTGAAGTGGTAAGTGCATAAAATACTTCTAGAACTTTACACCTAACTGCCGAGTGGCCTGTTAGGGCTGCTGGTCAGACTGTCCAGACCAAGCAGGCAGAAGCCTCTTCCCCTTGTCTTAAACCCGAGGGCTGTAATGTTTGCTTTTGTCCCCCTGCCTTCCTTTTTTTTCCAGAACTTCCCCAATCCCACGGCTCAGGCTCCCACAGGGGCGGGGAAGAGGTGCACTGGGGTGTGGGTGTAACAGATGGGTCTCTGTGAGCAGGGCTGGAGATCGAAACCCCTGTTACTCAGCTTCCTTTGTGGACAGGGCAGGTTCTGGGTGAGATGGGTGGCTCAGGGCACTGGGGGGAGGTAGTGATGGAGGAAGAAGTTGGAGGGGGGAGGCTGGAACATTCCTGTGCACAAAAGCTGGCAGGGCTTGTGAGCTCTGCAGGGGAGGGAGCCGGCCCCATAAAGCTCAGTGTGGAGAAGCCTGTCCGACCTCATTAGCTGTCATGGGCAACAATACTGATCTGGCAATAAAGGCGATTCCAAACCTGTTGGTCATTAATCACCCGCCTGACAGTTGCGAATGGAAGTGGAAAAACCTCATCCCCCTCTACCCTTCCCTTCCTCCCCAGGCCCAGTTCTGGGGTTTCAAGTTACCTCTCAGTATATATGGAGTTCGCTGCTGGGGGCTGGTTTCTTCCCCCTTGGCTTTTCACGGGGACTCTTTCAGGGTGGAGAGGCCACAGGTTGGCCAGAGCCTGGCAGACCGCGGTTCTGCACAGAGACAGAGGAGCGAGGAGGAGACAGGAGGTGGCTTCAGAGGTCAACCCTGGGCTGTGACCTCCCTGGGATCCAGGGCTGGGCCTTGGCAAGTCTGTGGAGTTGGGGAAGCCTGTCGTCAGCGCTCGGCCTCATCTTTCCACACCCTTTCCCTCGTTCCCTGTTCCCTGGCATTCCCCTCTCTCCCTCCTCCAGCCACTAAGTGCCAACACATTTCCCAGTAAGTTCCCTCTCCCTCCCCTTCCTCGCCCCACCCTCTGTTCCCAAGTAAGCTAAGCAGGTCCTGCGCTCAGGAAAGTTTTCGTCTCGGTCCTGTACGTCTCACCCTGAATGCAAGCCCGCGTGCCTTCCCAGAGGCGCGGGTACCGTGAGCTTCACCCATAAGGGAGGCAGGTGGTGAGCTGTGACTTTGGCGATAGCGCTCCAGGGCCTGCGGAGCCGCAGTCAGCGCGCGGGTCGCGGGGTGGGAGGGAGGACAGGCCCCGGCTGCGCTGGCGCCCCCACCGGCGGCTGCTGGGAAGTGCGCCTCGGTTGCTGGTCGGTTTCGGGCCGTCGGTACCGGTACCGGGAGGGGAGAGCAGAGAAAAGCAGTGTGCTAGAGAGAACATCTCCAGACCGGACTCGCTGAGGACGCCCACAGCCTTCCAGCTGCTGGCATGCTCCTCAGTGTCCTTGAGCCAGGCTGCCTTTTAGAGCGAGGATGTGGGGGCAAGAGGGGTGTGAAGAGTTAGCCAGGAGCTCCTGAACCGGTAGCCTGAATATAATTGGTGTACTTCTTGGCTCTTCGGATGGGCAGGCACAAGACAGAGTAAACTGAATTCTAACAATCTGGCAGGGGGGAGAGATTGCAACATAAACTTCTCAGGGGTCTAAAATAGTCTCGTTTCCTGGACTTTTCTGATTCCCATGGGTTCCCACTGACCCTGGCCATGCCCACATCTGTTGGCGCTGCTTGTTCTCCCCAGGGCAGGGGGCAGAATCATGTGTCCACAGCACCGATCCATCCAGACTACTCCGACAAAGACAAATTCCCATGACAAACTAATAGAAGCAAAATGGAAAAAAAGGACAGACACGATAATAGTTTTTTGAGGCCTATTTTCCAATATCCTTTATACCCCTTTTTCTTTTACTCCCTATGGCTGTCATTACCCCCCCCAGCTGTGCATTAGAATCACTTGAGGGGCTTTTACAAAATTGTGATGCTTCCACCACATTCTCTGATACTCTGATAAAATTGTCTGGGGTCAGGCCTCTATGTGGAGTTACTGTTAGAAGCTTTTGGGGTGAGTCAAATCTCAGCTGGGTGGAGAAGTCCTGGTGTAATACCTTTAAGTTCAGCATGTCTATTCATACCACACAGTACCTTTGCTCCTGAGGTTTCCCGTGCCTGGAATGCTCTCCCCCTTCTCTCTGACTGAGGACCCAATCAAAGGGAGCCACGCATGTCAGGGGCCACTCCTAAACAATACTGACGTCATTCAAAAGGGAAAAGCAGCAAAAGACGCCCTTAAGAATACACCGTGCACACATAGTGTTTTTATTTAAAGACTAAACCGTTTGATACAAAGTATACGTGCTCTAGGAGCTCTGAGAAGAGAGAAGTCAGGGAGGGCTGGGGTAATCAAGGAAGACTGTATGGAGGAAGGGGTTGGGGGCTGAGCATTGGTGGGTGTGCAGGGTGTGGGTGAGGGGACAGCAAGAGTTGAGGACTGTAGGCAGAGGGCATGAGCCAGAGAGTATTCTGGAAGCTGGAATGAAGCAGTCAGGTGCTGGGGACAAGGACAAGTTCTGCTTGATCAGATGGAAGGCTTGGCCTCCTTCCACGCCCCCCACAGCGTGACCGTAAATCGCATGCGGCCAAGTATCCCTGTGTATTGTTCAGCTGTGTGTGTGTGTGTGTGTGTGTGTGTCCTTCTAACCATCGGATCTGTCAGCAGCTGGAAGGCAGGGACCATACTCATGTAACTTGGGACCTGTCATTCAATTCCATTTAAATTGATTCAGCTCAACTTCATTCAATTCATTGTATATTTAGTGAGTGCCAGCTCTGTGCTTTTAGGCTTCAGTTAAATAGTTCGAGGCATTGGCACTCCTGAGCTTGGATGCTAGCAAAGGCATGTGAACAATGAACACAGTAAATAATATATAGATAAATTACACAGTGTAGTGAAAGGCGGTAAGTACCACAGAGAAAAGAAAAAAGAGGACCAGGATAAGGGCATCAGGGATGAGTGTGTGTGGGTGAGTAGGCATGCGTGCCTAGGTGTGTCGAGTTTTCACATGGAACGTATTAAATAGAAGGTTAGACCAGGTCTCACCGAGGAGGTGAGAATTGATCAAAGGCTTGAGGGAAATGAAGGAGTTGACCACATGGCCATGCGGGAGAGAGGTTTTCCAGGCAGAGGGGTCATAAGTGGGAGTCTGTCTGATGTGCCCAGGGGAGGCGCGGAGGCCACGAGGCTGGAGCCCACAGTGCTGGGACAGGAGCTGCGAGGGGAACAGGGCGGGGGGCGGTGACTGACTCATGTGGGGTCTCAGAGGACACCCTGTGGGCTTTGGCCTTCACTCCAGGTGAGACGGGAGCCCTTGGAGGGTTTCAAGCAGAATAAGTGACGTGATTTGGCTCTGGGGCTGCTGCATTGAGGACAGAGGATGGGGGGGTGTTGGGGTGGGCTGGAGGGCAAGCACAGCAGCGAGGAGACCTACCGTGGGATTGACTGTTGCACACACGGCCAACTCATGCTACTCGGCGAAAGACCATCTTCAAAACATTCACAGGCAAAGGCTGCACATTATGCCTGTATGTGTTCATTAAGAGCTTTATTAGAAGATGATTATTTAGATCTTTGACTGATGGAATAAGCCTGACCATCCAGCTTATGCACCGGGCTTGGCTTCAAGAGACATTTCTCTCACCTAATCCACACACAAAGATTTGCCATTGTCTGTAAAGAATGTGACCGGCTTTGGAGATGGTTTTCAAAGAACGCCCAATCCTTTAGAGCAAGATAAGGTAGTAGAATATAAATGTGGATCGTTCCAAAGTAGCTGTTTTGGATGGGACAGTATTTATTTTGATACCTAATTCCTGCTATGTTCGTTAAAGAACATTGTTACTTTCTAGCGTTTCTCCTATATTTCCCCTACGAGAGAGCAGAAGCCTGGCCCTCCGCACATGCCATGCTCAGTAAGTAGTTGAGGAATGGAATTAAGCCCTGGGCATGCTGGTTTGTGCTAATTTGCAAGGCAGCATTAAAAATTCCGTTTGAATTTCCACATCCAACTTATTTTAAGGAGCACGCTACCCTTTTTCCTCAATATAAATGAGTCATGTGTGTTTGAGAGATGTCCGTTCCCTTCCCCTCCTAAAAAGCAAAGGTGACCCCTTTCCTGTGATTTTCTTACAAGTCCGTTTAAGTGAATGGGCCGTCCCCCCGGGGTGGGGGCGGTAATCAGTCTGTCACCCAGTAAACAACCCCGTTGAGCAGCCTCTGTGAGTGTTAGTCACTGAGAGAGCAGACAGGAGAAGTAGAAACCACCATCTCTACCCTCGTGCTGTCCCCAATCTGTGGCGAAAAGCAGGAACCACAAAAACAAGAGGACGCTTGCAAAGACATGCTGGTGGGTGATTGGAGGGAAAGGGACTCTTTAGTACCCTGTCTGCGCATCATTTGAAACTTTTCAATCTATTCAAATATCCATTATCTCATTTCATATGGCCCTCCCAATAATTCTCTGAAGTAAAACCGTGGACCATTACAGCTGAAAGGGGCCTTAGGAATCATCCCTTTGATCCAATCCCCTCCCTCTACCAGGAGGAAACTGAGGCACGGATGTGGGATGTGCTTTGCCCTGAGTGGGGGCTCAGAGGGGCTAGAAGTGGAAACCCAGTGTCTTGGCTTCCCCTTGGCTCCTTTACTGAGGGAGTGAGATCAGGTTATGGGATCGAAGTCAATGGAGCACTGAATGAGGGTGGGGGAACAGGCTCATTTGGGGTGTGGGGTGGTGGGGGGTGGTGTGGGGTGGGGATTGTTGGGGGTGGAAACAGCTAGTGGGAGAGCCCCTAATGGTTTGCTGCTTCAAAGAGGAGAGGCCTATGCAGGGAAGGTGTGGTGGCTTATGGAAAGGGGTTTGGAAGGTTGGGTCACAGCTGGGGCACCTGGGCACAGAGTCTCAAGAGGAAACATTAGCTTTTAATGATTATTTTCTGAGGCTGACCCTCCCACAGCTAGGGTGGCAGGGCCAGGTCGATCTGGAAGGTCAGGGATGCCTGACAGAATGAAGGGCGGGGGTGGGTTGTAATTACACGGGGCCTCCTCCATGAGCTGAATTCCTCAGCATGGAGCATTTAAGTACCGACCACTGGGCCAGAGCCAAGACTCCAGACCTGGGACCCCACAGGGGAAAGTGACCTGCTCCTTCCTGTGACTCAAGCTTTGCAGCCTGCAGCAGGGACCAGCAGGGGTGAGGCCCTCAAAGCCGCCCGAGGCCGACCCACCGTCCTGCCCTGCCCCTGCTCCAAATGTAAGGAACAATGAAAGCACAATGGAGCCCACACTGATGATTCTCTGAGGTGTTCCAGACATGCTTCAGAGGGCCACAGGGTGTGAGGCCAGGTAGGCGGGACAGATGCTGTAGCCGAGGGGGACCCAGGGGATCCCGCTGGATGTAGTGATATGGTGGACAAATGGCAGGGGACTTCCAGCCATATCAGTCCCTGGGTCAGGACTGCTACCCCGCTGTGGGTTCCTGGCCAGGGCATTTAGAGCTTATCAACCTTTATCAAATTTGACTCACGTGCAGATATCTGGGGATCTTGTTCAAAGGCAGATTTAGAGCCACAGATCAGGCGTGGGGGCCATGGTGATGTGGCTGATGTTAGGGCCACCCTTGCAGGAATGAGGCTTTAAAGGGGGAATTAATGACAATTCAAATATTCAAAGCCCTCACCTGCATAATGGTCTTGCTAGTGCTTCTACCTGAGGGCTTCCATCTTTCAAACAGTTTACATATTTTCTGTCTCTTCTAGACATTTCTAGTCCCTGACTCTGAGCTGACCTCTCTTCTGAAAGCTGGAGGCACTGACCGCCTCCCGCCGCCCATTTAGCCCTTAGCAACCACTGTCCAGGCTGTTCTTCTATGTCCGTTTGCTATTTCCCCAACTAGAGCTCTGGGTGCCTGGGTCTCACCTCCTTCCTTGCACCCCCAAAGGACCAAGTCACAGCTGGTGACTAGAGCCAGGTCTCCGTGAGCACAGACTCCTTGCCTCGAGCCCACATCTCCTTTTCTCTGTGCCCTTCGTCACCCTGCTCAGCTGGCCTGCAGAACCCTCGCTGGGCCAGCCTCTCTGTCCCTATTGCCAAGGACTCTTGTTCTAGAACAATAAGATGGATTCCGTTCCTCTCCTAAGAGCATGTTGAGTTCCGGAATGGGGGTAACAGTTCTCTTGGCAAAGGGGAAGCCTCCCAGCCAGGCGGGCCAAGGGACCATTGATCTGAGTCCAGTGAAAAAGTGGCTTCTCGGGCTCCCTGGATCCAGGCCCACTTCTAGACAACTTCTTCTTTCAACTCTCTTTCATGTGTTTTCACTTCACAAACATGCCAGTTCCCAGCTGCCCCTGAGAGACAGCGGTGATGCTGGTGGGTGGTGGTGGGGAGACCACAGCAGTAGTCAGAGGCGCTGGTGGGGTGGGGAGAGGGTCGCAGGAGCCTCCGCCGGATCCGAGGCCTGCCTGCTGGGGACTGAAGTCATCTTGCAGGTCTGCTATAGAGTCCTAAGAACTCACTCCCCCGGACTCGTGGGATCACACAGTTTCGCACATACTACAATAGAGGTGTCCCTGTAGGGCAAATTCACACACCGACATCTTATCCCTTTCTTCTGCCCTTTATATCACCCTCCCTCTCTCTCTCCCTCTCTCTCTCTCTCTCTCTCTCTCACACACACACACACACACACACACAAATACTTAACCAATTAAATCTGTTGAACGCTATTTGCAGATGATGGTGTGGAATTGTGCTGGACTTGTGTCCGGCCTCATTAAATGTCAGCATTAACAATACGGCACTTGGCAATCAAGGCTGCTCTGTGTCTGTTAGTCATTAATCACCATCTGACAGTCCTGAATTGGAAACGAGGAGCCTGTTCACATGTGCTCTGTGTACCTAGTTACCCTCTTGGTAATCAGTCTCGGAAAAGTTTTCTTTGACTCCCCGCCCGCGTGGAGGGCCTCTGTCCTGGCAAGGGGGCACAGGGTCATTAGGCTCTGTGCTCCCTTTTCCCCCTCCTTCTCCTCACGGGGAAAAGAGGTTGAGGTCCTAAGAAAACAGGGGGGAGAGGAGCATATTGTTTTTGGCCTACTCTTTACCTCTTAGGCCTGTCTTATGTAGCTTTGTTTTTATATTCTGGCCCAATGGCCAGGAAAATTCTTTTTCTCCCTCAAGGAGTCCTGCAAGACAGCAGGGAGGTCGGTTCTGCTCCAAAAGCTGGTACGGTAAGTTTGCAAATGCGCCCTCTCCAAGCTGCTCAGGTGTGGACCTCTGTCTGCTAGATGGGGGTGCTTGGCTAAAGTCGGGGTTGGCTTCCAGCAATGTGGGTCCGAACGTCCACAGATTTGCTGGGTCCCTTTGCAGAACTGAGAGCAAGGACTAGTTTCTCCTTGGGGTCCCTTCTTAGCACCTTCTTACAGCCTTATTAATTTATAAGTTTATTCAAGAAATTTCTGTCGAGTGCCTGCTGCCTGATGGGCACAGACTGGACATTGTGGTACAGCAGTAACACTGGGCATGGTCCCTTCCCTCGTGGTTGTGGCTTGTCGAGGGTGAGATAAGGATCAAAGAGAGAGTTGGTACTGAGGCACGGTCACTCTTTAAAGGACTGGCTGCTAGGTCCTCCCTGGAGGCACAAACCCTGGAGCTGCCACTCCTGAGACAATGTTCATGTTCCAGAGCTTTCCTGACCAGACCCCTCGATAGTCTGATGTCCCATTCCCGGTAGCCTTGCCATCCATCTACTTAGCTGTGGGCAGTTCCCAAACAGGTTTAGTGAGCACTGCTGTCTTAAGAGGGGTATCTTCTCCCTCTATGCCATTCGTAGCACACTTTTATGTTCTTTATTTTTCAGGACTTTGCTCCTTAACTCCAAGAAATGAGTCAAGGGGGGATGGGGAATTGCAGCCACCATGGCAAGTTGGTAGAGGAAGGAGGTCACTGGCTGCTCATACCTCAGTGGGCATCCTCTGCCTGCCTTTGGGGTTTTCCATGATAGTTAAGGTCCTCAGAGTGCACCCTGTGCCCTCAGGACCCCCTCTTCTATTCTGGGCATGGGGACACCAATGAGAGAAGGGGAGGCTTCTGGAGCAACTGGCCACTGGGCCACTGGTAAAGCGTGTGCATCTTTTTTTCTTTTTCCTGATTGTTCTTTTGTCCCTCTTGTTCTGTCTTTGAGTTTTACCTCCTGGGTCTCTTCTTTCATCAAACTAGTAGTGTCTTCAGCTCAAAGATGTTGACAACTGCTTAAGCTCTTTAGCTCTTTTCCAATTAAATGGAATTTGGCAAGTAGTTATGGTCTATCTCATGCCTGGCATTGTCCTAGGATGTGAGTGTGTATAAAAGACCCTTCTTGCCATTAAGGAATTTATGGTCCAGTGAAGGGTGATGAGGGGTCCTCGCAGACAGAAGGACTATCCGAGAGATAAAGTGAGGGGTTCAAGAGATTCAGAGCAACGGAAAACTGCAATCAACTGGGGTAAAAAAAGGAGACCTGGGAATTTGTGAGGGGGGGGGATAGGATTTTTAGGAGGAAGGAACAACACCTGGATGCCAGAGCTGGACGTCTAGGAAACAGTGAGTCGTCATGTTTGGCTCCTGTGAAGGTTCCGGCAGGGGTGGGTGGAAAGGTGTTGGGGCCATTTTGTGGAGGACTGGATTGCTAGGTTAAAGGTTTGGCCTCAATTAGACTGTGGGGAGCCAATGAAGGACTGTGGGTTTCCAAGGGTAAGAAACACATTCTCCTGTATTTCATTAAAATATATTTCTGGAAGAGAGAAAGCCGGGTCTCCCACAAGGTTCACTCTTGGGCAAGAATCTTGTAATTATGTGTTAATTTGTGTCATCATTAGTCCAATAGCTGTCTCCATCAACAGCTGCCCATATCACAGTTCCAGGAGTTAGAGAACCTCAAACTTGGCGCCAGAGCATCCCTGAAACTCCAGGGAGAGGTCCTGTTAGCCCCAGACCAGTCTCCAGTCTCCCTCTTGCTTGTCAGGATGGTTGTTGGTGCCCTGGACCGTGGAGTGACTGGGTGGTCAGTGCTCTCCCTTGCTTCCCTTCTCTTCCCAGCTCCTCTCCCTTCTGGTTCTTCCCAGGACTTGGGCTGAGTTACTGAGTTTTTGTTGTTCCATGGAAGCACGGCTACAAGGGAAAGTACCTCTACCCGACAAGTGCATTTAGAGCATTTGGCTGATGTCCAAGTGTGGGTTTCCCCAGCCTGAGACGCTCTTCCTTCTTTACCTGGCTGACCCTGCTCAGTCTTCAGGTCTCAGCTTCATGGTCATGATCCCATAGAGGCTCTCTCTGACCTTAGTTCTAAACAAGGATTCCTTGCTACACCCTCTCTGGGAGTGCTGTAAAAAACGCTCTGCTTTTCCTTCATTGCTACTACCGCAATTATAATCCTACATTGATCTGTTTGGTTTTTTTTTTTTTTTCTTATTACGAGTCTATAAGCTTCATGGAGGCAGGGGTTGTGTGTCTTTTTACGCATTACTGCATGCTCAGAGTGGAGCCCAGTGCCTGGCAGGTAGTAGATGCTCAGTAGATGGTACTGAATGAAGGCACTGATGGTGCTGGGTCCATCTGGGGGCTGGAGCACCTGGCCCCTGACCAGGCCATTGTAAAAGCTGGGTTGGGGCATGTACCCAGTGGCCTGAGGGGTGGGTAAACTATGGGCTTTCCCCCCTCTCTTCTTCAGAAGGAAAGGAAGAGAAGAAGACGTGGAGTGAGGAGAGTAGGTATGGCTTGGTATTCTTGGAAACACTCTCTCTCATGGCCTGGCTCCATGGAATCTGCTCCACAAGAGATCGTGGGTGACGCCATTGGTTACAGGGACCCTGCTTCTCCTCTGATGGAGTCCCCGGACCTTGGAACCTAGCTTGAAAAAGGAATCTATGGGTGTTCCAAAAAGAAATAGCACATTCCTGATCCTAACTCCCTGGCACTGGCCTGTTCCTGAAGGATTCTGAGCTTGGAAAGACCAGAGAAGTTTTGGGCACCCTTCTTTCACCCTAAGTGTGGTTGAGCTGTAATTTGCTGGGGGAAATAGGAACGCAGAAGAGGAAAGGAAGAATAGAGCACTTCAAGCAGGGCTGGTTTGAGGCAAGCAGCTATTGGGGTGGGTGGGAGAACGCTCTTCTTTCCTTCTCTCCCCTCCTTCAAGGTGCTCTCCCCACTGAGTGAGCTTGAGGAGGCAGAGTGGAGGGCGAGGCCCTCGAGACATGAGGGAGGGAGGGAGCAGGAAGCCTCTTTATCCTTATGGCGGTTCTCAGGCACGGCTGGGAGTTACAGCGGATGGCTGTGGTTGTCTCCATGACTGGGTGTTGCTCCAAATGAGTAGTGTCTTGAGACCAAGGATGCCAAGTCTTCTGTCCTACGCCAGAAGGTCCTGCTCCATAAAGAATTGTCTTGCTCCAATGTCAGTCTTGCCCTCTCTGAGAAGCAGAGCAAGATGAGTGAGGAAAAGCAAGGACTTTAAGGCTTTATCTTGCTGGGGCCTTAGACACCCCGTGGTTTCTGTCTTCCGGGCTCCTGAGGTCCATGGAGAAAAGGTGGACATGCCTACCCTGTCCACTGGAACATGTGACATGGCGTTCAAGGAGAACCTGGGTGACTGTCCTGTCTGGCGCCCTCTCAGCCCTCCCTCTGTGCCCCTCAAACGTGCCAGCTCACAAAGCTGTCCAGCGGGCTCCGCTCACTCACGCCAGGCCTTGCTCAGCTGTGATGGTTAACTTTTTCCATATGCTGGGGCTGCTCCTGTGTCTGAAAGTGAGGGAGGATGGGCGAGAGGTGCGTGGCCGTGGGGATGTCCGAGGGCTGGTGGGAGAGGTTGTTTGGGGGGCGTCGCTGGGAGGGGGAAGTGTGGGGGGAAGTCAACGGCAACACGTTCTAGCCTGTTGGGAGGACGGCTGTTGGCACCAGGAGAAATCCATCCAGCGGAGCCAACCCTCATTAATCATCCGGGCGGCTGAACTGCCAGCTCCTTTCAAGATCTTTCAAGAAGGGTTTTCACCCAAAATAGAGTTGAAAATGTGCTGGGCCCTACTCAGAATCTCATCAGTCTGGGCATTATGGGAAGTGTCAGGCAGGCTGTGACAGACAAGGCCCACTCTGTTCAAGGGGTCCTGACTCCCACGGCCTGTCATATCAAGCGCCTGATCAAATTTGACAGCTTCATTTGTACCTACAGAATAGATAAAAGGGGCTGTTCATTGAAACAAATGGAGGGGAAGGGGTGGGGGGGAGGGAGGTGAGAGGGAGTGTGTGTGTGTGTGTGTGTGTGTGTGTGTTGGGGGGAGGAACGGCGTTGGGGGTGGGACAGAGAGGACAGTGATGTGAGCAAAGGGTGCAAAGGAGGTCGCCTCCGAGAACATTTCTCCAACACTCCCCGAGAAGGGGACGGGGGTCAGGGAAGACAGGTGAGTATCAGGAAGTGGATGTGGATGTGGAAGTGGATGAAGGCCCCCCCTGTCACTGCGACCACCTCTGTGCTCTGGTCCCTGATGCTGTCACTGGGGCCCGGAAGGTGGGCCCTGGGAGTAGGGGCACCCAGGGCGGGTGGTTGTAGTTGGATGAGCAGGACCAGCATATGGGATGAATATTTCCATTTCCGGCCTTGAACTGGATTGTGCGGAGTCTCCCTTCCCTCTGCCGCAGCCCCTTCACTGTGCTTACCTGTGTTCTGTCCGTGCGGAGGCTGTTGTCCCTTCTTTGCAGGGGTTGGGGTTGCTGGGCTCCACCCCTGTGCTGCTGGTGGTCCCCGAACTCCGACTCCCTTAAGCCAAACTTGCCTTCGTGCTCCCTGCCGATGCAAGCCCATGGAAGCCCACGGGTGTGAGCTGGGGGGGACATCCTCCCGCACGGGCCAGCTTTGGGCTTTGCTCAGGCCGCCCCACTGGCCTCAAAGACCTCTCCCCTTCTTCCTCTGGGTGCCAGGTGAATGGAAGAATCCTTCCAGCTCCCAGGGTGCTCAGGTCGCCTAGCCCTTCTGTGAGTCGCCTTCATGGGCTGATGTCAGACCTTGTTTCACATTATCTGTACATGTTTGTATGGCTTTCCCTACTAGACTGTAAACACTGATGGGAGGGGCCGTGTCTTCCCCTTCTTCCGTCCTTCGGTAGCGCTTGGCACAGGTAACAGGTTCTCAGGAAATATTTCCCCAAGCATGAGTGCGCTGCAAAGTTCAGGTGTGACCGTCAGGAGGTGAGCCCGGGATCAGAAAATTCAAAGTTCTTTTCCAACCTGTAGTCTTTAGAGAAGGGGGCCTGAAGTTGGCAAGGCTCAGCCTACCCTGCCCCCACCCACGTGGAGCCTCTGGGAGATTTAGAGAGAATCCCCCTGAGACGCTGACACAGCCAGGCCAGGTGTCAAGACCTCGCTTGCTCCCTTGGCCAGATGCTCTCGTGCAGGGCACCAGCCTCACAAGGGTACGTGGAGGCCCTTGTGGCTGGAGTACAGGTTTTGGGAGTCGGAAAGACTTGTAGGGCTCTTGCTTCTAGGGCTTATTGGCTTTGTGACCTTGGGCAAAGTGTGTTCAATAATAGACTCACCGAGGAGAATTGCTGCCACAAGTAAATGGAGCCTTGTGTAGAAGGTGCTTAGCACAGTGTCTGGCGCACAGTGAGCACTCCATCAGTGACGGAGAAGGAGAGGGCCGTGTCGGGTCCCTGTGGCCGAGACTGTTTTCCTTTCAACGGAGAGCACGTACAGCTCATCAAACAGCACTGGTTTGCCAGGGACCATTGATCATTATCACGTTCAGTCAATCCTTACCTTTCTTAAGTTTCCCAGATGAAAGCATTCCTGGAGTCCAATACATGGGAGGTCCCTGCCCTTCTCGTAACGAGTGCTTGTTCATATGCTGCCTCAGTGCTCCAGTAGGTGGTTCTTTGCAAGCCACCCGGTGGAGATCTCAGGACTATGAAGTAGGTAGAAGGTCACAAATCTCTTTGAACTTCGAGGTCTCATAGCTCTGAGATGCCCGTCCTACCTGGGGCAAGGCCACATTGTCCGGCAGGAGCACTCCATCCCTGGAGGCACCTGTTTCCTCTGGGTTCGAATGCAAACTTTCTCCAGGTAAACAGGGCTCATTGGGTTTGGAAGGAGTTTCTGTTTATTGAGGCCCGAGGAAGCAGGGTGGAGATGAGCTGGAGGGCACGGGCAGTCGTGCATGCTTCCATCTCAAGCACAGACTTAGTTTCCCCCTGTGTAAAATGGGCACAGGGAGGGCAGGATGGAAGCTGGTCGGTGCTCCGAGGCAGCACCCGCGTGGCAACCCCCTCCAGCTCTCCTCTCCTTCCGGGCATGAGGGGGTGGTCAATGTCCTCCTGTCCTCGCATTTAGGAGGGGCTGGGTGATTGGTTCTAGCCAGAGGAGTATGAACAGATAAACAGAAGGAACATATGCCATTTGAAACATATAATTGTACAAGATTCTTCAGCTCTTCCCCTGCCGTGGTTGAGAATGTTCCTTTATTAGTCATTGGGCCCCATTAATTATGTGCGACCCTGTGATGATTTCTGATGTCACCTTGGTTAGACAGTCCCTGGTTATCTAACAAAATACGAATCTCAGTGCTTCTGTGAAGGAATTTTGCAGATACAATGGCAGATCCTAATCAGTCAACTTTAAGTACATCAAAAGGGAAGTTGTCTGGGGAGGGGGGGGATGGGGGATGGGCCTGACCTAATCAGGCAAGCCCTTTAGCAGAGGGGCTAGGCTTTCCCTGAATTTAGAGACTCCAAAGGGCTTGTGTCAGTAGTTTCAGCCTTGAGTTTCCCTGCCTGCCCGACAGACTTCCGGCTTGCTGAGTTAGCCACCCCAGTTGCGTAAGCCGGTGCTTCACTGTAAATGTCTTCCTATATTACTGGTTCTGCTCCTCTGTTCAAACCCTGATTGATACAGAGATCTTTGGCAATGATGGAGGTGAAGGAGAAAGGAGAACTAGGCCTTTGTCGTGCTAGATGCCCCTGAAATTCTGGCCTTTGTTACTGCAGCGTAATTTGGCCTATACCGACCATCACAACAATATTAATAGAGCTAGCTCTTGGTCCATCTTATATTTTAGCTGGCACATCTGTCTCCTCCCGGAATGAAGGATCCTTGAGGCAAGGCCCATGTCTCTCTCAGCTTTCTAGACCCCAGAGAAGACCACAGTTCCTAGAATGCAGTGGGGACTCTGTAATGTTTCCCCAGTGAGTCAAACCCCCAACACTGAGCAGCATCTCGGCCCAGAAGGGCACCCAGCACAGTCCCAACCCATGCAGGTACACTGGCCCAAATGTTCTGATGGGACAGATCCCCGTTGTCTATCCACCTGTAGCATCTAGCCTCCCTTTGAAACAGTATGAAGCTATTGGCTTAGTGCAAAGAGTTATAATCAGAACTGTGTTTGAATCCTGGTCCCACAGCTCTTGAACTGTGAGACTGTCGGCTATTTGTTTAACCTCTCCCAATTTTGGTTTTCTCAGCAAAGGGAACTGGGGGACGGTTTTAAGTATTAAATGCCCAGGATATATGGGGTGCCTGAGTGGCTCAGTGGGTTAAGCCTCTGCCTTCGGCTCAGGTCATGATCTCAGGGTCCTGGGATCGAGCCCTGCATTGGGCTCTCTGCTCAGCAGGGAGCCTGCTTCCTCCTCTCTCTCTGCCTGCCTCTCTGCCTACTTGTGATCTCTGTCTGTCAAATGAATAAATAAAATCTTTAAAAAAATGCCCAGCATATATCATTATATTTAATTGTGCTATGGTGCACTCAAAATGATGATTCTTGAGAAACTGTAGGTGGGCCTGGCCTATTCCTTCTGCATATTTGTTTAGCGGTCTTTATAATTGAAATGGTCAAAGATAAAAAGGAAGAGGGTAGGGGCGCCTGGGTGGCTCAGTGGGTTAAGCCTCTGCTTTCGGCTCAGGTCATGATCCCAGGGTCCTGGGATGGAGCCCCGCATCCGCATCGGGCTCCCTGCTCAGCAGGGAGCCTGCTTCCTCCTCTCTCTCTCTGCCTGCCTCTCTGCCTACTTGTGATCTCTGCCTGTCAAATAAATAAATAAATAAATAAATAAATAAAATATTAAAAAAAAAAAAAGGAAGAGGGTAATCACACCCTTTCCTATGGACTGGGTAAAAACCTGTAACTCTCACTACACTCATGCACACATTTATAGGTACACAGACCCAGGAGCGCAAACGAGACGCACGGAATGGGCACTGACATTTTCCAAATTACTGTTCTTACTCCAAAACCTGGCTCTGATTTAAACTCCAGAAGGATCATTTTATCTTATGTTCCAAAGAGCTGTGGGGATACCCAGTGCCCACTCAGAGCGAAAGCTCCCTCTCCACCCCTCCGTGGTTGGACTTTTATCTACTTATCAGTTACTCTCTTGCTAGTTCCATCTTCCAAAAGCAATCAGCTGTAGGTTACGAAACATGCGATTCTTTCCATAGACCTTGGTTTAACCTCAGAGGATTCTTCACATTATTTTAAAAAATAATTTCTGACCCACTTACGCACCCAGGCAGCCTTTGAAAGACCTGCATCACCAGAACCTCAGCATCTCCTCAAATTAAAAAAACAAACAAACATATTTTCATAATTCATTTTGTTGGAGTCCCTTCTCTGGGTGAAAAGTTCACATGACAATATTTTTCTTCTGTACAGGCCACCTGCCCCTCCTCCCCCCATCCGTGAGGTAAAGTCACAAAGTTTCTTTTCCTGGATCTTTCACACTCCCTGTCCTGATAGGAACTTTAGAATTGTATTTGACTGGGGATTAGGACCGAGAAACTCATGGATTATTCCAGTTAGAAATGGCTTCAAGATTATGGGGCCTGACAGCTTCATTTCAGAAACAGAAAAAGAGACAGCGATTAAGTGACTTGCTCAAAGTCACACAGCAGTTAAGTTTCAGAGCTAGAAGAAAACAGAAGAAGACATTCCCATGTCTATGGTCTTTCTACCAGATATGCAATGACTAGACTTTCTGAAGTTTCCTGGACAGCCCTAAAGTTCACCAAATTCTACTTCTACCGTTTGGCTCTATTTTGAAGTTTATAAAATACTGTCAGAAATAAAATTTCTCTCAGCCAGTAGGTTCAACTTCTTTCCTCCTTCCCCTCCTTCTTCTCCTTCTATTTTTAAAGATTTTATTTATTTATTTTAGAGAGGGGAGAGAGAGAGAGAGAGAGAGGCAGGCTCTGTACTCAGCACAGGGCTTGATCCAGGACCCTGAGATCATGACCCAAGCTGAAATCAAGAGTTGGATGCTTAACAGTTGGGGCCACGCAGGCACCCCTCACCTTCTTTTTTTCTTAAGAGAAAGTTTTCCCAGTTCATCTGTGATCCAAATCCACTGACAGCTTTTCCTGTTCTAGGGAGTGTTAATAATGCTGGTGATCTATCACCACCCTGGGAAAACTTGGAAAGGCACTTCCAAACCCTTTAGGAAGAAGTACAAACCCTTTCCATGCTTGGAATGCTCTGTGGGAGATGCAAGTCGATGAGGGAGAAAGCGGGTGGAAGGAAATTCAGATGTGCTGTATACAGTGTGAGTGAAGCCTATTCCTTGGTCGGCTTTAGAAATGGAAATTACCAGCTCAGGGGCTCAAGTTCCAGCTCTTCTACTCCTATGGACCGGTGGCTTCATCCATCTTCCAGCCTTCAAAAAAGGAAGGGCCTCAAAGAATTGGGGAGCCTCCCTCCCAACAGATGGGAGCGCCCACGGCAGGGCCCCCCTACATCAGCCCCAGTGGTCTCCCTCTCCAGCTCCTGCAGCCTGCCCAACTGATCTTCCCAATTAGCACCGGTTTACATCCTGTCCTATCCTCCGCTGCCGGCACGGCACGACTCCGCCTTTATTAGATCAGCATAAATGCGGTTATATGTAATGCTATCTTGTTCCCTGTCTCATGAGTGTGTCCTGTTTCCCCCAACTAAATCAGATGAGAATTTCGTCTGAGTTTTCTCCCGTGTCTCGTGGCATCCAGCATTGTGCTGGGCACATAACAGGAATCCTGCAAATTCTGTGGCCTTCGACGACCCACTGCCCAGAAGTATGAATCCTCAAATACTGGGATTCTAGTGCCAAGCTGCCGTTTCTCTATTTTTGTCATCAGATACATCATTTGTCAAAACGGTAAATGCACAGGTGGAAAGAAGTAGATATCACTCGACCTCTTTTGAAAAGCTGAAATCAACCTCTGGGCTCTATCAGTTTCCCACAAAGCCCCCTGGCCTCACTCCCACCCTGCGACCTGGGCACAGGTGTGTGTGCAGGCGGGGAAGAGGGGAGGGCTTTGCCTCCTTTCTCTGTTTTAGGCCTGGCTGCACCCCTCCTCTCTGCAGCCCCCCTCTTTCCTGCGCTTGGACCCAGTGGCCGCCAGCTGGTCTGGGGGGCACTGGAGGAGGAAATGTGGGCATGCTGAGTGTCACAATAGGACAGGCTTTGTCCAGGGGCCATGGCACGTCTCCACTGACCTTGAAACCCAGTGACTGGGGACAACTGAGGGAAGGCAGCTTCCTTCCCTCTCCAGGCTGCAGGTTTTTAATGTCTCCTTTGTTGGCTTGGGCCCCTGGAGACTGCCCTGAAGGGAGAGACTCGAGGCTGTTCCCTCCCTCCCGGACAAAATGGTGCATGCTTTTCCTGTTTAAACAGGGCCCGGTTGTGGAGAGCCCTGACTCCGCACACACCAAGGCCCGGCAACGGCTGCAATAAATCAATAGGAAAATAGAAGCTGCCAGTTAGACTAAACAAGTGCATTTGCAAAGACGGCTAGCCCTCATTAATCACTCTGACAGTCCTAAAAACACATTTCCCCTTTAATGACTGTATTTGGATAATCAGTGCTTTTTCCTCCTCAGTCAGTTTGAGTAACAGACAGCTGGTGTTATTTCAGCCATTGGGGAGGGAGGGCTGGGATTAGGGTCTACGCAGAGCCATCCACTGGAGGTCTCCTCCAACCGGGTTGGCTGCAAAGCTGTTGTTACACAATAATGAGGGGGAGCTCTGTGCTCCCATTGAATGCTCCCGGGGCAGCCATGTGCGAGTTCCCCCCAAACCTTGAGACCCACCTGCATTATGTGAACACAAAAGCCTCATGTTGGGTTTTATGAGCTTTGGCAGATTGAACCCGGGCTGGGTGGCAGGCAGGGCTTTCTCCGACACCGACACGGAGGTAAGAAGATGGGTCGATGTGATTTGGCTTTGTTTCCTTTAGGTGACTTTGGCTTTCCGGAGAAAGTTTGAAACCCAGCACATTCCTCTTTATAAATGATGTAACACATTAATGCAGAGCACATTATGAAAATGGTAATTCAAACCCATAGTGCTCCAAATTAAACCATACATTATCGGATGCACTCAACCATCTATTTTGCAGAAAGACAGGATGAATGAAATCAAATCAAACAGAAAACTGGAGAGCAGCTTCCCCTACAAAATGATTAATAAAGTGCAGAGCCTCAGGATTATTGCAAGACGAATTTCACAGTCACCCAGACATACATCAGGCAGGAGTTAGCTCTGAGAGACACATCACAGTGTGCTGGGGAGGGCCCAGGGGCAGTTACAGCAGCCCCATGCTTCCTCCTTGGGCTACAGATTTCTCAGGAGGTGGGTTTGTGGGGGGTGGGGGGTGGGGCAACTGGTAAGTTAAAAACCCAGTACCATGCTGTTTTGTTTGTGTCAAACCTGGATGAGAGTGAGCCTTTCCCCTCCCTCTCTTCCTCCCTTCCTTCCACTGCTGCCCACGGGGCCACAAAAATAACCAGGCAAGAGGTGTGAAAATCTGACCTGGAGCCAGGAACGTCCAGTGTCTCAAGTTCCAGCTCTGAGCTTCCACCCTTCCTGGTGCCTTGGGAACACAGGCCCAGTTTCTGGCGCCTGGGAGAGATTAGGAGGAGGGGGCGGGGAGGAGGGCTAGGAAGAGGAGGTGGTGAAGTAGAAGGTGGAGGTGATTCTTGAAGAAAAGAGTTGCTGGGTGAATTAATTATACAAATAAGTAGTCGGTGGGGAGTATTATCTCTATTAAAACAGCAACTTTGTTTAATGAGAATTTAGCTATTGAAAGTAACCAACTGCCCACCAGCTAATTAAACGTTTCTTAGGAACTGGCACCCATTTCTGGTGAGGAGGGCTGACATTTCAGGGTGAGAACTGGGACACTCCAAACTCGCCTGCTTGCCCTTTGATGTCACAATGGTAGCTGGGGACAGCCCATCCCAACTAGGCAAAGGGCCTCCTTCCCAGTCTGCAAAGGCCACCAATACATTTTTGGGGGGAACTCAATAGCCTGAGGGGTTTCTAAGCTGCGGGTGAGCCAAGCAGCTCTATAAACGTGACTTTTGCTATACAGAGAGTTCAGTCTTGGAGACAGCGAATCTATTCCTTTCTCTATCCCAACAAGAGGAACTCAACTAGGGAGGTCTGAAGACAGCAAGTTTAAGACAGAGAAAAGTTTCAGTCTTCCTGCAGAAGGGGCAATTTCCAGCAGTTTTAGCAAGCATTAAAAAAAAAAAAAAAAGGTATCTGAAGGAAAGAGAAGGACTTGAGAGGAAGGGAGGATGGGAAATAACCAAAAGCAAATAAAACAACAGAAGATAAGAAAAAAACCCAAAGCAACTGGTAACATTTCAGGCCTTTTAAACATTCTGGCCAATTTGAACCTGAAGAACACCGAGAATGATGATTCCCCAAGAAGAACCTGACATGGTCCCTGGGCTGCATCTCCAGCCCATTTTCCTGCCCTTCTCCCTGACTCCCTCTGTGGCCCCCACGTGCCCAAAGACACCAGCAGCCCAGGTCCCAAACCCTGGGACACACGTACGTTCTTATGGCAGTCAGCACTGATATTTTCTGCAGAAGCTGCCTGAGGTTCTCTTGACAAATGAAGGAATTTTGGCCAGAAACAAAGATATAGTGGCAAAACTTCAAAACAAACAAACAAACAAACAAAACCCTAATCCAACTCCCCTACAAAAACATCCGACATTGAGGTTTTGTCAAGTCCCCAGACCCTCCCTGATTCTCCAGGGGAGTGTGGTGTGGTCTCAAACCACGCGGCGGGGCGGAGAGCGCGTCCCTTCCACGCCGCCCTTCCGCACTTGACCTCGGATCTACCCACGTTTCAGAGGCACGTGGTTCGCGGAGCACCAATTGTCCTGTAAGTCACAATCCTCACAGAAAAAGCCAAGTAAAACAGCAGCACAACAAGAGATCCCGAAGCGGTACAGGGCGGACAGCGAGGAGAGCGGCCAGGAGGGGGCGAGGGAGCCCACTGTCAAGTGCGCCCAACAGGTGGCCTGGAGTGTCCCAGGCGCTGGAGGCCGAGAGCCCGGGCGGCCTGGCCTGGTGCGCCCCGGAGCCCTCGGCCTTGGCCGCTCACTGCCCAAGGTGGACGTGCAGGCTGTCGGTCCTCTCCTCTGGGCTCGCGGAATCCCCGCGCCTTGGGGAGGTGCTCGGCCCTGGTCCCAGCTTCCTGATAAACGGCGCCCCATCCTCAGGAGGGTGGAGGCCCGAGGATGCCCAAGCTGGGTCAGCTGTGTGAGTTCAAGACAACAGGGCCCGAGAGCGGCTTCAAAGTCCCGAGTAATCACCGCGCCTTCTCAGCAAAACCCAAACCCTGTCCAGAGAAGTCTCTGGAGGCGCAAATGGCTGGGGTCAACAACCCAGCGCTGGCCTTGGGGAGCTCCCAAGTCTTGCAAAGCACCAGTCGCAGCAGGGGCATTTACTCTTTGGTGTCAAGGTGTATGAAAGGCAGTCGAGAAAAGGAAATTACTCCCTTTCGAATGGGAAGCACAGAAGGCGTCGTCGGGGCCGGCTCCCGCCACTCGTCTTCCTGTCACTAGGTGGCGCCAGAGGCACGTCGACTTTGCATACCTGCGGGGCTCTGGGGAAGTGCTGCCGGCAGTCTGAGCCCCCCCGCGCCCTGGTTTCTTTCTCAGCCCCTAGTACCTCTAGGCCCAGAGGAAAAACCGCAGTTACACACTCCCTCCACCCTGTCCCCAGGAAATGTCAAGGACTTTGAAGGGAGCCTGGGAGCTAAATAACCAAGTGGGAAAAAACAAAACAAAACAAAACAAAACAAAACATAAAGGCAGTTTTATGTTATTTGTAATGCGTTGGCAGAAGTTTTGTGTTTTTTTCCTACCCCTATCCACACCCCCCTTCTTGAGGAAGGCATTAAACTCGACCTTGAATGGAAATCTCAGAAGGAAACCATAAGGTATTTAAACAAGAATAAAAGGAGGACATCTGTTCAGGTGTCTGGAAGTGGGACAGTGGGTAGGCAAGAGAGAAAGACACCACGGTGTGAATATAGCCAAGTATTCCATTTATTAACAAAATAAGTCTTACCAAGGGAGCGCTCTATCCATCCCAAACAGGCCCCACAGCCCCCGCACTGCTGCACAAGACCAGGAGGGAGGGAGGGTGTGGGGAGAAGACCCAGGGGTCAGAGTCTTCAATCCCAGTCACTGAGGGAGCCCACGGAAGCCCACGGCCAACTTTGGGGACTCTTGGGTCAGGCCTGGGATGGGGTGATGGGGCTACTGTGATCCGTGTACTCCCCGGCTCCCCAACTGTCCCCCAATGGAGCTACCAAGGTTGTACTGCCCTCTGATATTGCCACTGGTCTGCTTTGGAGGGATCTAGCAAGAATCACTGACCACACCCTTACCACCAGGGGACCACTGCCCCCCAAATGGAGACTAAAACTGGACTACCAATGCACTTTGCAAAATATAAAGAGCAAAGTTTCACCCCAGCAGGGCCTCCTAGGACTTTTAACTGAATAAGAGAAGCCCTACAGGTCCCCCACCAGCAGGCAGTGTGACTACCGGGTATTTGGGGCCATGAGAAGTCTGGAAGGTAGAAAGGCTGTCAGAGGCCGCTTGGGTCTCTCACAGGGGAGCCTGCTGGTGGGGTCAGGGCTCTTAGTGCTTAGAGCAAGACGGAGGAGCAAGGCTCTAATTTTGGGGGCGAGGGTGCAGACCAATGACCCCAGAAGAAGAGGGTTGCAGGGGACGAGTCACAGAGCAGAGTTCTGGGTCAACAGAACACAAGACCTCTTGCCACCAAGGAGGATCCCTGCATCCCTGCAAACGAGTTACAAAAAATATCTCCTCTGTGTTACTTGTACAAAGGATAAAACAGAATCTCAAATGTAAGGAAACAAGAAGAAATGAAGGGGAAAGAGGGGGAAAAGAGAAGGGGGAAATGTAGTCTTAACGGTTAGGAAGCATGCAAGAAACTCCCCAGGAAGGGAAAACAAATAGAACCCCAGAACCCCAACTCTCCCTCCTCCCCCTAAAACCAAACCAATCAAAAAAAGAAAAAAGAAAAAAGAAAAAGGAAAAAAAGAACCTTACATCTAAGAAAAAGAAAAAAAAAATAAAGGAAGAGGGGTGGGGAACATGTAGTTACTTGTGTGATTAATATTATTATTTGGGGAACACAGACTTTTTGCATACCATTGACTCGTGTGGGCCGTTAATGCACTTATATTCCCAGCTTGTAAGCTAACATTATAGTAAATAAATACACAGTCCGGTGGGGAGGGTCTGGGCCGGGGGGATCCTGGCAGGGGCAAGCAGAAGTGGAGATTGCGGCGGCGGTGAGGGGGAAACGGGGTGGGGGTAGGGGGAGGGAGGCGGAGGGGGAAAGAAGAGGGTTGGGTAGGAGCAAGAGCTGTAGTTACTGGTATCCCAGTGCGGAGGCTGAGGCTAGTCTCTGTCCGTACAGCGCATACGGTGAGTAGTAGGGTCCGGCTGTGGGGAGGGAGGGCACAGCCAGGCCCCCGGCTGTGGATAAGTGGCTCTTGCCATAGGGGTGGTACCGGCTTAGCCCCAAAGTGTGTGGACTCCGCAAAGACAGCGACCCGGGGCTTCCCGGGGCGGCGGGCGGGGGGAGGTGCAGGTGGCAGGAGGCGGCGGCTGCGGCGGCTGCGGCGGCGCTTCCCAGGCCCGAAGCCCCGGGGTAGGCGGCCAGAAGTTTCTCCGCGCCCGGCAGGGCCGTGTGAGTCCGTAGGTGGCTGAGCAGCTCCTCCGAGGTGGCGAAGCGCTTGTCACACGGCCCGCTGGCCGCCACCCAGTTGCAGCTGTGCGGCAGCGGTTCGTTCTGCAGCATGAAGCCGTAGGTGTAGAGTGGGTGGCCGGGAAGCGCGGCCTGGGCGGCGCTGGACGAGAGCGCAGCGGGCTGCAGCGGGTGCCCGGGGTATACCAGCGGGTAGCCCCCGGCCTTCAGGCTGGGCCCCGCGGGGTCATGCGCGCTGCAAGTGGAGCAGCTGGAGCCGCCGAGGTGCGAGGCGCTGTGGTAACCTCCCAGGCAGTAGGGGTCGCGGCATAATCCCTGCAGGAACGAGGGCGGGGAGGCCCCGGTGAGCGGGCTGGAGCTGGGGGGCTTGCCCGGTGGCAGACCCAGGCCCCCCGACAGCTGGCCTCCCACGAGGCCGGACTTGCTAGGATCCAGGCCAGGTACGAACTGGGACGGGTAGCCGGCGTAAGCGCCCACGATGGAGCCGTGGTAGCCGATGCTGGAGGGTGGCAGCGGGAACACGGAGTGGCCCGGTTTGTAGGGGGACACCGGCGCCACGTGGCCGGCCCCCACCAGCGCCGAGGGCGGCTCGGACTTGCGCCCGGAGGCCCCAGCCTCCGCGCCACCCCCGTGGGCGCTGGGCTCCCCACCGCTGCCGCGGCTCACCGCCGCAGCCTCCGGGCTGGGCTTGGGCTCCGGATCTTTCTTGTCCAGCTCCCCGCCGCCACCCCCACCGCCGTTCTTGCAGTCAGAGTGGTGCGGGGAGCCGCCCCGGGAGCCACCGGGCGAGGACGAGGACGACGACGCAGAGACCGGCGCTCCATGCGGGGGAAAGGGCGTGCAGGCGGCGCTGGGGACCCTGAAGCCCGCCTTGTCTCCTGGAGACAGGGAGGATGCGGAAGAGGTGGAGGACACGGAGGAGGATCCGCTGTCTTTGCGGGAGTCGCCGCCGCCGGTGCCCTTGGAGTAGGGCTTGAAGCTGGACTTGTCCTCTGCAGGGGAGTCCCCCAGCTGCTTGAGGGCTGCAGATGCGGAGGCGGCTCCCGTGGCGGTGCGGCCAGGGTCCTTTTCGGCTCCCAGCCCGTTGGCCGCCGCTGCTACCGAGTTGAGCTTGGACGAGGGCGGCGGGTCGGGCTTGCCGATCTGCGAGCAAGTCTGGGCCAGCAGCGCCAATGGACTCTTCTTGGCGTCCAGCTGTGGGAGACAGCGGCAACGGAAGGGAGAAGGGGGTGAGACCACCAAACCGACGGAGCACGCGGGGTGTCTGGGGAGCTGGGTGGACACGGGGAGCCCCGGCGGCGGTGCGACGGGGCGGGAAGGCCTGGGGGAGAGGGTCTGAGAGCAAGGCCCGGGAGGGGCGGCGCAGTAGTGTGGAACTGCGCCCGCAGAACCCGAGTGAGATCCCTCGTTCCACTGGGTCCCAGAGGGCGGCACAGGCCTGGGGAAATGGGGCAGTGGAAGCGGTCCACCAGAGGCCGCCGCGGGAGCAGGTGACTGGTCTGGAGTCGGGGCTGGGGGAGGGGCTGTGCCTCGCCCCCTACCCTCTAATCTGCCCCTCCCCTGTGCCCAGGAGAAAACTTATTACTTCAGTTTGGGGAACTTCGCTTGGGACGGGTTTCTAGCGGTGGCGCCGCGAGGTAGGAGCCGGGAGAAGCGCATTCTAAAGCCAGGGCGGCCGTTGGCGCTCTCCTAGTGGCCCCTTCCTCCCGGGGAGGGCACCCAGGGCGGTGGGAGGAAGAAAGACCTGGGATCGGGAGTGCCGAGGCGTTGAGCGCTCTAACCGGATGGGACAGAGGCGGAGTGGGACGGGGGCGATCCGACTTCAAAGAGCCCCAACCGCTGTGTGTGTTGGGGGCGGGGGCAGGAAAGGCCCAGGAGAGGTCGTCTCTCGTCTGGAAACTGGGCGCCAGGGGAAAAGTAAAGGACCCAGTGGAGACTCCCAAGAGCAAACCCAATCCAAGAGAAAACACGTAGTTCCGAAAGGCGAGCGTGGAAGGGGAACCTTCCACGGAAAAGCCCTAGGAGAACCCGGTGGTCCCCGATCCCTGTTCCCTCGGTCCTCCTCACCCGGTCCACCGGCGCGGCCAGACCTGGGCGTCGCACCGAGCCCCGGGACGCAGGGAGTGGGGCCGCAGGCCCGGCAGTGGTGGGCGGAATGGGGCCGGCGCTGGGCGGGCAGCGACCAGGAGACTGACCTCAATGGGGCTGACGGGAGTGGAGGACAGCGGCTGCAGGTACTCCGGGTGCAGGAGGTGGCCGGTGTGAGCGCTCAGCATCTTCAGGACCCTGATAGGGAGCCGGTTCGCCTGGCGCAGGGGGTCCGCCGGGGGCAAGAGGGACACCGCCGCCGGCACTGCCGGCCTCTTCCCGCCGCCGCCGCTGCCGCTGCCGCTGCTTTCGGGTGTCCTTGGGTTAGATCCAGCGGGCGAATCGCTCATTTGGAGGAGGCAGCGCCACTGGGGGGGCGGGGAGGGAGGGGGAGCACCGGGGAGGCGAGCTCCCGGGGCGGGTGGGCTCGCTCCGCAGCGCCGAGCGCGGTGCAGCAGTCGCTGCGCCTCCACCCCTCCTCCACCGACGCCGCCGCCGCCGCCGCCGCCACTAGTCCCGGCGAGCAACACAAAAACCTTCGCCTTCTCGGAGCCGCACGTCAAATAGCCGCGATCGGCAGCCACACTTCAAAGGGATCGCCGCGCCCGCCCAATCGCAGCTCTCGCCGGGACCCCGGGGCGGGGAGAGCGGCGGGCGGAGGCCGGCGCCGCCGGTGGGAGGGGAGAGCCTTAAAGGGGCCTCGCCCGCGCGCCGCCGCCGCCTCGGCCTCCACCACCCGCCGTACTCCTCCCCTCCCCCCAGCCGGGCCGCCCTTGCCCCGGGGTCCCATAGAGGACGGGACTTGTCCCGGACCCTGGGCTCGGCGCCCTATCCCCGGCTGGCTTTCCTCTCTCCCCTCTCCTTTCACGCCGCCGGGGGTGGTGCTGGCCGGGTCAGTCACCCGCCTGCCGAGTGTGCCTGGGGTGGGGCGGATCCGAGGGGGGTGGGTGGGTAGGGGCGCTAGGCGCTGGCTCCGCCGCTGCGGAGTCCCAGCCTCTCCTGGAGGCCGCCTGGGGGCGGGCCACGCTTCCAGAGCGCCAGCCTAGCTCCGGCCCTGCTCCGGCGCTGCTCCCGTCCAGCTCTCTTTCCCTAATTGGCTTCTCCCTGGTGTGCTCACTTGGAAGCGCCCGAGCCTTGGAGGCGTCCACAGCTCTCGGGACGCGGCATCGCCGCTCCAACAATTTTGAGCCTGTCCTGTCCGAAGCCTGCAAGTTTGAGGACTCCCTTCCGGGGTGAGATGGTCGCGACGTAGCGCGGTGTCCTAGGCTGTGCCCACCGCCCGGACGCGCCTGGCGCGCGCTGCCTGCGCACTGATTTATAGGTTCGGTCTTGGGTGTGTTTCAGGTTTCTTACAGTGTCTGTTTAGAGGCACGCGGTTGCCTCCCTGCAGCGCGCCTTTGGGGGGGGGGCGTACCCAGGATCACTGGAGAGGCCAGTATACCCGGGGGGGGGGGGGGGGGGGGCATCTCTCTACGTGCCGCGCGTCGATACAAACTCCAGAGTTGCGTCTTCCCATTCCCACCTTTTCTTCTCGTGGGCGGAAATGCACTAGCTTTTCCCAGGGAAATTTTGGAATTAAAAACTTTTTGTTAAAAATAACAATCCCCCCCACACCTTTTAGATTAAGTGTGTATTGCAGGCTGCGCGCTTGGCAGAGATTTTACATAGTCATAAGTACTGTATTAAAGTTCCCGGTTGGCTGATCGTCAGAAGGTGAAGCTGGCCCTTTGTGCGCCGGCCTCTAGGGAGACCACTTTCCCGTGCTCTCAGCGGCCAGTGGAGGCGCGCTGGTGTCACTGCCTCCCTTCTAGTACCACTTTCCCGGACCCAATCCATCACAGTGATTGTCAGGCCTGTCACTTGGGGCATATTGCTCCGGGACTACCCATCCCTGACTTTGACGCGTTGATCTACGCCTTGAAACAACATGAGAACCCGAGATGGGGATAGGTGATTTTAAAGGGATTCTCCAAACGGAAAGAAATAACCATCACGGAAATAACAAATAGCAATCCCGTACATTTATCATGCTCACTAAAGGAAACAGCAGGCACCATTCCCAGGCCATATCAATCATACACTAAACTAAATGTACTCCCTGCATCTTTGCTGTTTTTTTTTTTTTTTTTGGGGGGGGGCACTATGCATAGACCTCTTAGAAATTACACAGGCGGGACGCCTGGGTGGCTCAGTTGGTTAAGCAGCTGCCTTCGGCTCAGGTCATGATCCCAGCGTCTTGGGATCGAGTCCCACAATGGGCTCCTTGCTCGGCAGGGAGCCTGCTTCTCCCTCTGCCTCTGCCTGCCACTCTGTCAGCCTGTGCTCACTCTCTCTCCCTCTCTCTCTGACAAATAAATAAATAAAATCTTAAAAAAAAAAAAAAAGAAATTACACAGGCTCTGCCTACCCCAGTTTTAATCCTGGTAAAGCCAGGTTGAAACCAATGCTAAGGGATGCCTAGGGTTCAAGGTGTCTTCTATATTGCAGCAAGAGGGGTACAAGAGAGGGGGTAATCCCATCTCTCTGGTGGTCCCTATGCCCCTCCTTCTCATGCCAGCCTCCATGCTTTCTGACTTTGCTGCTACTGCCAGCACCACATTTGAAAGTCCATTGCAGGGCTCCTGCGATCTACAAGCCTATTTGGCCTTGGGGAAATTGCTACCTAGACAGAGAACAGAAGAAAGCCTTACAGATTGGAAAAGGGTGGGCCTCTATAGGAACCCTGGAGGAGGACTAGCTGGGAAGAGAGGAGACCCAGGAGGCAGAGAGAGATGAAAGACTCCTTCTTGATTATTGTAACCAGCCCAGCTGTGAGAGCCAACCAAAAAATCCTTCCAGGACCCAAGCAGACGTGTGTTAGGGATGATTAATGGGAAATCAGTTGGGAACAAAGAGGAGGGGAGAGAGAAGAGGAATTTGGAAGGAAAAGAGGGGTGGGAGGCAGCAGAAAGGAGAGAGGGGAGACAAATAGAGGATGACAGAATATTTAGAGGAAAAGAGAAGAAAAAGGTAATGAATGATTGAAAGAAAAGGAGAAAGGAGGAGATGATGGTAGAATGGGCAGGCTCTGGGTAGAAGGTAAGCAATTTGCCTCGGTAGTATTATATTGTCCTTACATACACACACACACACACACACACACACACACCCCTACCCATGTTCTTAGCTCACAGCAGTGATCACCGATAGGAACAGTGGATGCCTTGACTGCACTGAGGCCAGACCAGGCCTCTTTCCCCTCTCCTGGAAAGTGCTAGCAAGGGAATGGGACACCTTTCCTTTCAGGGTGCTGGTGAGAGCAGCAGCGCTCTTCTGGCTGAATCCACCCAATGGCCTTAGGAGAGAAGATGGGTCACCAGACTTAGCCAGGCCAGAGGCCTGATTAAACCACGACTAGACGACGATTACAATTGCTATTGGACATTCACTTAGCTGAAGTGCTAACCTATAGATTCCTAACTGGGGCCCCCCAGTGGCATACAGCAAGGGCAGTGTTCAAAAGAATGGCTTGCCACCTGGGAGAGAATAAGGCTCAGTATTCAGCTGGGCCTTATTTACTGCAGGTCAGGGGCACGCAGAGCGTGGCGCTGTGGGGATGAGGTTGAAAAGCCCATGCAAGATGTTGTACAGGGCATAGGGCCCATGTCCTGGCCTTGCAGAAAAGTGGCAGATATGGGGCGCCTGGGTGGCTCAGCTGGTTAAGCATCTGCCTTCGGCTCAGGTCATGGTCCCAGGGTCCTGGGATGGCTCCCTGCTCTGTGGGGAGCCTGCGTCTCCCTCTTCCTCTGCCTGTTGCTCTCCCTGCTTGTGCTCTCTCTCTCTGTCAAATAACTAAATAAATAAAAAGAAAAGTGGCAGATGTATGGTTAAGGAGCCTCCCTCTCTCTAGGACCTGCTCAGCTTGCTCTGGGAGCGAGCAGCCCCATTAAGACAGGATGGGGTGGAGGCTGCTGGAGGATGCCCTGTGCCATTCCGTGTGTCAGACACTCCACAAGCCTTAGGTATTCTTCTCCCCATTTCCAGCTGAAGAGAGTGAGGCTGGAGAGGTTAGTCCCTTCCCCAAAGTCCTTGACTGGTGAGTGGCAGAGTGGTCACATGGAATCAGGTCTCTCAGAACCAGGCCTTTGAGCCATGCTGCTCCAGTGGGTCTGGGCCCAGACAAGTCAACCTCCCTTCCCTTTTTCCCATGTGTGAGGTGTAAGAGTGACCTCCAAGGGTCAGGAGGCTGGAAGCAGACAATGTGTGTCCACAAGTTCAGCCCTTAGCGCAAGGGGAGTCCCAGGTCAGTGACGGCTGTGATGCGTGCATCCGTGGGGCTGGCGCCCCAGAGACCAGTCATGGCAGTAAAGACATCCGGAGCTGCTCAGCACTGGAGACGGCCCGCCCACAAGACCCAATCTGTCCCGGGATTCCACCAGAAATGAGAGTATCCCTCCCCCAGCCTCCAGTCAAAATGATTCTCTTTAGAAAAATGACCCCCCAACCCCCCAAGCCCTCAGGAAAATCCTTTAGGAAATTCTGAATATTTATAGTTTTTTTTCACTACTTCCATTTACATAAAATTTGCCACCCAGGAGAAAATGCCTGAGTCAGGCTGAGAGCTGGAGGTGGTGGATTTGTTGTGTGGGGTTAATGTGGAGTTTTCAGTCCTCGCAGAAGCAGAATTGCCTGAATGATCGCCTCTCTCTGCATAACACTCAAACCCTAATGGCAACAACATGAAATAATATCTCACTGGGTAACTATTTACTTTTTTTTTTTTTTTTTTACAAGCTGTAAGAACTCTGAAAAGTCTGCCTCATAGAGAACTTGGTTTTCCTCCCTGGCGCTTAATATCTTTCAGCGGCTGGCAATTACTGCCTTGGCCAGGAGCCCTGATTTAGAGCACCGTGCTCCGGGCCCTGGGAGGCCACTTCCTCTGCCTGCCCCATCCCTATCCCCAGCTTCAGACACAGCCCGGGGCAGGAGAGGGCCCGAGGGGCAAGAACAGCTAGCCTGGCGGGGAGCCTGCGCGACCAGCTCCCTCCTCTGTGCTCTCCTGGTCGTACAGTGTCCTCTAATTACACTTATCACTCAGTATCTGCCCTCGTTTGTTTACTTGTCCATTGCTCCCATTGGACTGTGACTGCTTCTCATTGTCTGCTGCCTCTTTGTATTCTTAACCGCTTAGCAATAGCTTCCCAGGGAGCCAGGGCCAAGAGCCAAGCACTGCGTTGCAAGCACTTTGCCCTTAATCCTAATCCTTACCGAAGCCTGCAGAGATGGGTCCTCTCTTACCCCATTTCGTGGCCAAGGACGTGGGGGTTCAGTCACTTGCCCAAAGTCCCAGCTCCTGAGACGGTGGGCCTGGGATGTGAATCTAGGCCGTCTGAGTGTCATAAGTGAATGTTTGTTGCTGAATAAAGGAGAATTTTACCTGTAGGGTGCGGTTTGTTTATGTCTCATCTCACTGGCGTCCCAAGAAGGTTCAAGGTGGATAACTTGGTGTTTTTCAAAAACGTCAACTGTATAAACATGTGAAAGGATCGCTCCCCAAATCTGTGTCTCCGGGTTCATCCTCCAACCCCTCTGCCTGCCCCCCCACCCCTCCTTGCACCCCACACAGCAATTTTCTGAGTTATTTGGGGCAGGTGTTTTCATCCCTTTGGACACTGGGAGTTTTATGGGGGAGCCTGCAGTCACAGAGTGAATCGCTGGCAGAGGCCCCCCCACCCCCTACCGGTTCTCCTATCAGGGTCCATTGCAGTGTAGAGGGGAGGTAACTCCTTTTGATAAAAGAAAGAGGAATTAACTACTTTTCCTCCCTCTAGAATTTCCTTTGGAGATGTGGTGGGAAGGAATGGACGAAAGGAAATGTAGGCAAGAGCTTATCTTCAAGCCGTGGTGTTGGATCCCCGTCCCTGAGCAGGGTGCTTTGAAGAAGTGGTTTCATTTATCTCCTATCAGCCCCAGAGAGATAGGCAGAGCTGGCCTGGGAGAGCAGTGGGAGTCCCTTTGCTTCTGACGCTCTTCCCCTCTCCTCTGCCCCGCCCCTTACGCCCCATACATCAGCCTCAGCCCCCGGCATTCACCCTTGACTACTTTGTTCCTTTGGGCCTTCAAATTCTTTAGGGATTCCTCTTCAATTGCAAATACTGCTGGGAGGAATCCTGTGTTAATAGGCAGCCAATGCCTCAGTTATGATTAGCCGACGGGGAGTGTGTCACTCGGGGGGGATAACAACATTTCCTGAGCACTTGCTGTGTGCCAGACGCTGTTCTGAGCTCCTTGCATGTGGTAACTAATTTAGGTGGGCACCTATCGTGCCTGTGTGAAAGGCGAGGCGCTGAGGCCCAGAGCTGTGAAGTAACTTGTCCAAGGTCCACAGCTAGAACATGGCAGAAGCAGGATTCAAACCCAACTAGTTGTTTCCTCAGCCAATCGACTGTGTGCAGGACTGAGGGAGCTCTAGCTGCGAGGAACTGTAAACAAATGACTTTAATCCTTTTCCAGAGCACTGGTCTTCTCAGTCAGGATTTCCCTTTGATCCCTAGGAAGGACAAGATGACGGAGAGGAAGTGGAGGCAGAGAAAGAAGTGAGGGGAACATTCATTTAATTAATGAAACTGGATTGAACTAAGTCATTCAATGACTGTTTTATTGACCACTTGGTAGGGCACGGCCCTGAGGTGATCCCAAGGTGGGTGAGGACCAGAGCAAGCCAGCAGGCACATTCCACAGCTCCTGAAAGGCAGAGCAGCCCTTTATTCCTTTGAAGTGAAGGATCTGTGTGCTTCTTTTGAAGATCAAAAAAAAAAAAAAAAAAAAAAAAAGTCGGGAGGGCTAAACTTTAATTCTGCTTAGTAGCCTGTAGTGTAGTTACCCACTGTTCTTACGTGCATTTACTCAAAGTCAAATTCAGATCCACTAACATTTACCGAGCACCCTGTCGGTGTCAGTATAAACCATGGGAGGTATGTTCAGGCTCTGCCTCTCCTTTAGGTATAAGGGGAGTCCTGAAAGAGAGCGAAGGTCCTTGAAAGGGAAGCGGGGACCAAGTCTGCCCGCAAGTCCTGCCCCTATGCTCTGAGCTTCCACCAGCTGGAACCAGTGGGCACCCCAGGCCCTCCAGAAAACCTCCCTTGGTAGGCGGGGCACACTGAGAATGAAGTTTCTCTGATCCCCCACTCCTGGCAGGTAAGCCTTTAAACTTGCCAAAAGCTTGCACCTCTCTGGGCTGGGCTTGCCACGGGCTGGGATGTGCTGCTTCAGACTCATTTCAACGCAGGCTGATTAGAGAAAAAGGGGAGAGCTGCTCCAGCAGTGGCTCAATTATCACTGGTTGTATTTGATGAAACCAAATTCCAAGATGTCAGAACAATTTCAAGGAGTGTTTGTTTCCGTGGCTTTCTGCCAGCCTCTGCTCAAAGAAGGAAACCGAAGAGGCCGGGTCCCCACTGAGTCCTTGGCCAGCCAGAAGTATCCAACTCTAGCTGTCCATTCAGAGTGGGGATTTACGTAATGAACTGCCTCTGAACGTGATTTAAATTATTTTTTATTTTGTTGAAAAATTGCATTCATTTATTTATGAAAGTGCATTCCCATGGCGCCAAATTCCAAAGCTATGAGAATGTACAGTGAAAATACCTCCCTCCTGCCAGTTCGTTTCTCTCCTCAGTGCATTGGGGCTGTGAGTTTATGGCCCATCTTTCCAGAGATCTTTCGTATATATATTAGCATATACGTGTATATTCTTTCTTTCTTTGATACACAGATGGTGACATATTAAAAAATCGATCTGCATTTGCTTTTTAAAAAAAAACATAATATACATTGGAGCTTGTCTCATATCTATTTATTTTTTAGTTTCTTGGCTTTGTTACACAGATGTGTCACAGTTTATGTGACTGGTCCCCTCCTGATGGACATTTGGATGCTTTTTAGTCTTGCTGCTGCTGTGATTTACCAGATACACGTATATGGGTATATATCATTTTCTGTGTGGGCTAATAGATTATAGGGTGATATTCTTAGGAGCACATGGGGCAAAAACTATATATGTTCAAAACAAACTTCCTTTAAGATGGTTGGGAGGAGATACTTGGGGTGAAATGGAAGTTCCCCCAGGAAACATGGGGGACACCTCTAGGACCTTCTGGTCACATTCATTTGGAGAATTTGAAAGGCTCATTGCCATCTTCTTAAAGATGGAAGATTTTAAAGATCTTAGATCTTAAGATCTAAAGATCTAAAGATCTTAGATCTTAAAGATCTTAAATATTTCCATCTTTAAGAAGATGGAAATGAAAAACAAAACAAAAAAAACAAATAAACAAAACACGCATGCTTCTCATGACCCTGGCTTCACCTCTACCCACCTTCTCCCTCATTTAGTAGGAACAAAGGAGGAGAAGAATATTCAAGTCTGGCCTAAAAGAATCCAAGATATTGGCAAGTACATCTTTTAATAAAGCCAACTTTCCAGTTAGTGAGCCCCAATAAGAACTCTGTAGCATCTAGACCTTTCTGGTTTATGCTCACTGAATGGCAAGGGTTTGTGTCAAAGGCAATGCATGAAATGGTTTTGGTAGCATAAGTCAAGGTTCATCTCCAGACCCAACCATGAATTTCCAGAAGGAGGCCTGTGAGGGATTGCAAGACATCAAATTATGAAATCAACAATTACTGTTAGTCATGTGCTCACCAAGACAGTTTTCATTTTATTTATTTTTTATTTTTTTAAATTTATTTGTTTGTCAGAGAGAGGGAGAGAGAGAGAGAGAGCGAGCACAGGCAGAGTGGCAGGCAGAGGCAGAGGGAGAAGCAGGCTCCCTGCCGAGGAAGGAGCCTGATGTGGGACTCGATCCCAGGACGCTGGGATCATGACCTGAGCCGAAGGCAGCTGCTTAACCAACTGAGCCACCCAGGCGTCCCATTATTTTTATTTTTGAAGAGATATTACCTGCAAAATTCAAAGGTATGAAACGGCACGCGTGTGCTATTTCTCAACAAGGCTTGCAGCTTTTCTTTGCCAAGACTCCCAGCAGGAGCTATACTCTGGTCCACTCACTTCTGGTCCTAGGCCTGGGCCTCTGAGTCAAAAGCTCACTTTTCCTTTGTAACCTTGACCCTGTGGCAATGGGAAGAACCATCGGGACCAGGCAGAGTGTAGATAAGCTCTTGGAATCAGGATGGATTTACATTCCAGGATGTCTAAAGTAAAATTCTAACATCTTGAAGAACTTTCCTTAGGCATCCGGAAGCAACTCTCACATGTCTCCCAGGGCCTGTCATTGATAAGTTCAACACAACCGCTTTCTGTCAGGCTGTGTTCGTTTTTCTCATTAATTTCCTTAAATAAAGAAAAAAAAATGAACAAATGATTGAATAAAACAAAAAACAAACAAACAAGCCAGACAGCCACAACCAGAAAAACCACAGTAGTTCAAAACCATGAGTAGACGGGGTTCTCTTCCTGTTGTTCATTCCTGTCCTGAGGCAGGCCTGAAGGGGTTCTCAGAGGTCCCTCCCCTCTCTCAAAGCTGGGTGAATTTTTCACCACTGCAGTCAAAATGCTTGATGACAATCATATTTGTGACAGGAGACATGTTTTAAAACAGTTGTTTTAAAACAACTGACAGAGTTGCAAGATGGAAAACGACAAGAAAGTGCGATTTTTTTTGGAGGGGGTGGGGCAGGGGAATAGGATGCTGGCAAAGGAGACCAGTATTTTCCTTATTAAAAGTTGGAATTCATCCTTTATTTCTGGAGCGAGTCAAGAAAAGCCTCATGGAAGAAAACTGGGGTAGGGACATTGCATAAGGACAGGACTCGGAGGCCTGGACCATTGGGCTTGCTTGGGCTTGCCCTTGACCTGCTTCTTATGGGCTTTCAAAAGACACGGTGCCAGTGCCGTATGCAAGGGTACAGGCAGTGTAGGGGCCAGGAGAGAGCCAAGCTCTGCTCCACAGCCCCAACTCTCCCTGTGTGATGTCTCCAGTCAACTCAACAGGTGTCTGTGAAGCCCCAAGATCCCCACCCTGGACGTGATGCTTGGCAGAGGATCCAAGTCGGATACCCTTCAAATGGGAAGAGAACAGTATGGGCTTTTGTACAGATGGCTCTTTTCCTGTGGGTTTAGGGAAGAGAAATAAAATGTTCTCGCCTTTGTTTTAGAAGAAACCTCTCTCCTACGGCCAATGCGGGAAACTGTGATCTCCTTCTTACAGCTGTTCTTCCCTACAAGTTTGGAGCAAGAATCACAGAAGCTGAGACCTTACCAGGGTTGATTCTAACCCTACAGGAGAGGAGAAACCGAGAGCAAAGATGAAGAGCAAAGAAGGGAAAGTAGGGAAAAGTTCATTCTGACTTGGATGAGAAAGTGGTTACTGGCCTCACTGTAAGAGTGAATTTTAAGGAAGTCTCTGGAGCTGGTGACAGGACCCAGGGCATGGAAAGGAACTGAAATACTCTGGGCACATCTTTTTAGAAAGCTTTTTTGGGTTTGTTTTTGTTTTTGTCTGGGGCCTACATGAGATGGGGAGCATTGATGAGAAGCAGCTAAATGTACTGAAGGATCTTTGACTCTTTCCTTCCTTGGTTTTTGGACATGATCATGTTGACCTGGGAGCCACTGGCTTTATTCAACCAGCTTTCTCTTTTTAGACTGGCAGTGATACAGGCCAGAAACCTGCTCATACCCGGTGGTAGGGCTGGGCTCCCCCTTGACCCTTCCGCCTAGACCTGGGCAGGATGCACAGTTAAAAAAAACATTGGCCACTTCTTCCTTGGGGACACTGATGCAGACCTTCCTAGAAAACACTCACCACCTTAACCACTGTGCAAGCAAAGCAGGATATTGGTTCTTCAACCCCGATGTGTTTTGCCAAATCAGAGTGTTAATACCCCTTCCTCCCGCACTCTGTATGAATTGGATTACTTAAAGCATCTTTTCAGAGACGTCAGCAGTTTAATAGAGGCAATAAGTCAGGGCTGCCCTTGTGTTTTATTTTTCTGCCAGTATTTAGTTAATTAAAGAATGCAAATTAAAACACCTTAATTTATATAATATCAATACCAACGCCTTAAAACATTTGGCATAACTGCTCTGGCACGTCCCTTACATAAACTCTTCAGAGCAGTGCTAATAAAAATGAAAAAAGGTTGTAAATCAAATTTAATTTATTCATCTTCTGTTTGGTACTAAAGCATATGCCAAACTCGTTATTTATGAGCGCGTCATAATAAAAGGCATTTTTGTTGGTTGCAAATGACCAAAAAGGTTTCTCCTAGGGATGTGTGTTTTTTTTAAATTTTATTTATTTCTTTATTTATTTATTTACTTTTAATTTATTTGTCAGAGAGAGAGAGCGAGCACAGGCAGACAGAGTGGCAGGCAGAGGCAGAGGGAGAAGCAGGCTCCCTGCTGAGCAAGGAGCCCGATGTGGGACTCCATCCCAGGACGCTGGGATCATGACCTGAGCCGAAGTCAGCTGCTTAACCAACTGAGCCACCCAGGTGTCCCGGGATGTGTGTTTTAATTGTTTCTAGGTGCAGCTGTTTTCTGGGTTCTGATCTCTAAGATTTATAATCTTACACTCCTATTTTCAGAAAACTAAAATAGATTTAGATATTGAAAAGCGTAACGAGCCTAAAAACATGGCAGCATCCGCTCACATGGACACCTACCACCGACCGTATGTTGATAGACGTATGCGCCATCCACCATCATCTGCCCTATGGAGGACGGATCTTCAGGTGAGATAAAAGGTTGGTGATTTATATCCGATTTCTTAAATATTCCATTAAGAGGATTATCTCCCAGGAGGCTCAGATACAGACAGCATCGGAAGGGATTTTGGTGCGCAGCTGCTTTCTTGGAAGCCTTGGCGATGAACTACAAGTACGTGAATGGATCGCTGAGCAACCATTTTCATCTTTCCCCGCCTTTGTTGATATATTCCTTCTTTATCTGGTGGATCTGAGCATAGAATACATTTTATTAGGTCTTGGAGGAAGAACAGTAGGCTCCATTCAGGGGTACTGAAGGATGGCGTGTTCTCCCTGCTTCCTGTGGCAAAGCTCCCCGTGCAGGCATCCTTCTCAAACTCCCTTGCTCACCCAGCTTTTGATGTGGGAGAGTTGAGAGAAGTTTTGGAAAAGCCCTCTCCACCCGGATCCCATCCTTTAAAACCCAAGCAAATTCACAACTATGACTCTCTAGCCGGCCCCTGGCCTCCCTACTTAGGAAGCAAAACCCCAGTATGATACTATTTCTTATTGTATCCATTATCTTTTAACGGGAGTATTATGAGCTGGACAGAAGAGGTAGAATACTGGGGTTCCTCATGTGGGGAAATGGTGGGCACAAGTGGCAAGTGGCATCTTTCTGGGACCTTGACAGCTGTGGATTCCGGGCTGACATGAAGGTTGGGGGGGGACCGCAAAACCCCAAACAAAATATATTTTGGTGATTCCCTTTCTGATATTGAAAACAGCAATACACCCTTTACATTGCTTTGGTTTGTACCTCATGGGATGCTCTTTCTTGTCTCAGACTCACTGCAATAGTGAGCTAGAAACTCCCCTTTTTGGGGGAGGCGGGCGGTACCAAGGAGAGCCAGAGAATGTCCTAGAAAAGTTCACTGCCTCCAGCCCCCAGAACTTTCCAGGATCCTCTACCTTTCCACTCTGTAGTGTCTCGTTGGGTTACGGGGGAAAAAAACCAGTCTGGTGTGACAGCTACCCCAGGTCTAGGGGCCTGCTGAGCTCTGACCTGCACTGGGACACCTACCATCAGATTCTCTCTGGGGTGGCACTGGAGGGAGCGCTGTGGGCAGTCCCTCAGGGTGCCCACATATACATTACCACGTGTGATTGTGGCCATATGCCCTCTCACTTTTTCTTGCTGCATGTCGTCTTTAAAAGCCGATCTTGACCTTTATATCTATTTATACCCCCTACTGCCATAAAAGATATGAGGTCGCTTACAATTAAAATCGCAGATACAGTAGAACCTGAAGCCATTAACAGAAAAGTAACAAGATCAGAGCCAAGTACAAAGGAGGAGGGGGAGGAAGAAGCAGAGTTATTATACCAGAGGGGGAAGAAATTTAGATTAAGGAAAGCTAATGCAATTGAGAACAAAACCCAGCTCCTAACTCCCGGGGAGCAGCGTGGTGGGCGACTGCCAGCTATTGTAATAACTTGTAGATTACTGCACCTCAAAGGCAGGTTTTAAATGCCTGCCATGCATGCAGAGGGTTCATTGCCCTGCGAGCTCAGTCAAGCTCCTTTAGCAATCGGAATCTCTGTTTCCTCGTCTGTAAAAATGTGAGGACTAACTCACCCATCATGGGGCTTTTGTGAGAATACATTTCAACAAGAGCAGTAGCTTTCACTTAGATAGCTACTCTTCTAAGTGTTTTTATTTTCATTTAATTTTCTTTATTTGAGAGAGAGAGGGCATGAGCAAGGAGGAGAGGCAGAGGGAGAAGAGGACTCCCTACTGAGCAGGGAGCCCAATGTGGGGGGGTGGGGGTGGTAAGGGGATGGGATGGGGCTCAATCCCAGGACTCTGGGATCATGACCTGAGGCAAAGGCAGGCGCTTAACCTACTGAGCCACCCACGCGCCCCTCTAAGGGTTTTATGTAGACATTTTAAACACTTTTAAACATCTCTGACATTGATAAAAAGCATTGTGTCACAGATTGTCTCACAGCCTTTTCTTCTTTCCTTGCGAGATCTAAAACCCCAGTGCGTTGTGGATTAGATGACATAGGTTATTAACCCGTTCAGCCTTCACAATAACTTCCCCGGGCAGGTGCTCTTTTTGTCCCATTTTACAGGTGAGGAAACGGAGGCATGCAAAATGAAGGCTGTGTGGCTGGCAAGCAGTGGGGCTGGGAATGTGATCCCAGGCTATCGGACTTCACCCAGACACTATACTGCCTTTCGACAACCATTTCAGCAATAAGAGTTTCTGCAACATTTCAGCGTTGGGCACGGGGGATATAAGATGAAAAGATGCATACTTGTCCTAGAGGACTGGACTCCAGGGAGGACACCGACATGTAAAGAGACCACACCTTGCGGTATTCAGTCCATCAGTGGAAATCCGTCCAAGGCATAGAAGCCAGGAAGGGAAAGAAGATTAGTTTCTCTGAAGCCTCTGTCCCAGGGCTCAGCTCTGTAGTAGCAACTACCCCTCCAGTAGGTCAGGAGAAACGTGTTTTGTTGGCTTTGAGATGATAGCCAATGGACAACTTCAGGGAATGTGTTTGAATAGAGAACACAATGCACGGGGGCTTCGCCTATGGCCATTTCATACACGGATGCTGGAGGAGAGCTGGGGCAGCAGGTCTTAAGGGAGCATCATGGTCTCAGGGAGCCTTGGAAGTGGCTTTTGGGGCAGAGACTAAGGGACACATTTGGCCTCCCAAAGCTAGGTGGGAGGCTCTGTCCTTGGACACCCAGACCAGGAAGGCCTGAAAAGAGAAAACAAGGGAGGGAAACAAGATTAACCACTTACCTGGAGTAAGAAAAAGGAGCTTCAAAAGGAATGGGAGACAATAGTCTCTGGGATGCAGTGATGTGCGGTGAAGGAAGGAGCTGATTTGGAGGGAATTTGGGACACGGTTTATGTCTTATGTCCCTGAATTTGGGATGCGATTTTGCCTCTTGGGAGCACATTATTCTTTGAGTCTCAGTTTTATCATCTGTCTAAATGGGCAAAAGGACAACACACTTATTACCTCACACAGTTAAAAGACCAATTAATATAATAGAGGCGAAAGTGTGTTCCCAACTAAATAATGCTATGCAAATGTGAGTTATTATTGTTGTCTTTCTAGCCAGGTCCTTGCTCTCTCATTTCCTTCCTGGCTATTTGAGCTGGGACAGGTCACTACAGGGGGAAGAGGAGGAAAACAACAGGGGAGGGACCTTGCCCCCAGTCTTGGGCAGTCACTAAAGCGTCTTGACTTAGAACTTGAAGCTGGAGCCTCCCTCAAGGGGTCTCACAGATCGGCCCCGCCCGGGGAGGAAGCTTGGAGGCCCCACTCTTGGAGTCCAGGGACTCCGCCCCCGGGGTGGGTGGGGTCCCAGCCTCGATGACTCCCGGGTCCTCTCTTCCAGGACTCTAGCCCGGCCTCCGCTGGTGGGCTGACAGCACCGGAGAGCCCTGGGCACGTCCTCCTCCCCGCCCAAGTAAAGTTCAGCAGCCAGGAAATCAGAATTTAACAACACAGAGCAAACAAACAAAACCAAAACAAATCCATTCTGACAGAACTTTCCTGATAAAGGACATTTCCTAATATTCCAAGCAGAGTAAAGCCCGTGTTATGAAAGCCTCTTCTGGACCAAAGGAGAAGGGGCTGGAAGTCCTGCTGGACCTTAGTCACGGAAGTCTGTGGCCCCTGCCCCTTCCCTGGAGGTCTGGCCTCCCAGGCCGAGGGTGCCCCGATCTGAAGGCGCGACAGGGGCAGGTGGCTGTCCGGGGACAGGAGGGGACCGGGCTCACAGGCCGCTCCGGGGACCGCAGGCGCCGACTCCACCTTTTTTGGCCTTTCCCGAGAGGGGGCGTGGAAGGAGGAAGTGGGAGGAGGAAGAAGAGGGTGGGAGGAGGCGGGAAGGGCCGAGCGGAGCGCGGGTTTGGGAAGAGGAGGAAGTGAGGCGAGGGCGGAGGAGGTGGGGGCCGGCCTGCCCGGCGAGGGCGGGGAGAGCGCGGCGGCCACCCGCGGCTCCCGGCCCGCGCCCTCCCGCGAGCCGCGCGGCCTGCCGAGCCGGGCCTGCCCCCCTTGGCAGCGGACAAAAGGCCATTTCTGAGTCACACCGAAAATGTGTTACTTTGCCAGAGGGCCGGGCCGGGGCCGCCGGGCCCAATCGCGGGCCGAGCCGAGCGTCGGCGGAGGGGGGCTGTCAGTCACCGGGAACCCTCGGTGAAAGGGGCCCCTTGTCAACTTCCCCTGCCTTTGAAGTGACTGGGATGGAGGTGCTCAATTAAAAGCCCATCAGTCTGTAAGTAAATCAACGCCTATCAGGCTTGTCACATCAAACAAACGATTATTACCCCAGCCCGCCCACCCCATTAATCTGGCTGCTCCTTCTTGACGGCTCAGGGTCAGGGCCCCGTAAATCCTGTCCTGGATTCCCGCCACCTGGATCGGGATGAAAGCGCCCGGCGCGGCGAGCGGCGCGCTCCGGCACTTCCCCGCCGCCCCGGGAGCGCGGGCGAGGCTGGGCGCTCCGGGGCCCGGGCCCCGCGGCGGGGAGAGGTCTGCGGCGGGACGGACTCACCGGGATAGACCCACCGAGTGACCACGGCGTACAGAGTGGGGAGAGAGAGCCCGAGACGACAGGCCAAGATAGAAGTCACTGGATGAAGAGGCCCGTGCGGTTGACACAGGTGCCATAAAAACTCACCCAGAATGCTCAGAACGAATAGGCACCTTTAGAAGAGCGGGAGGTGTTCTGGATGGCCTGGCTCGGACCCTGGGTTCTGAGTCTCGGAGAGTGAGCTGTTTCCCCAGCTCTCCTCCCATTCCCCCCCCTCTCCCCCCCACCCCCCCCACCCCCCCGTCCCTGAGCCAAGGGAAAGGTGGTGGTGGTGGGGGGGCGCAGAAGCTCGGGGGTTTTGCTAAGCGATGCCCTGGATCAGACATCAAAATACGTGCTGGTCAGAACTTGGTCTTTTGCAATAAAAGGATATGAACGAACAAACTGGACCGGACTCTCCGGTTCTGATCACACTCCTGAGCGAGTCGCTAAGAAACACGTTGTTCCAGAGCATTTCTGCTAGACTCAGTGGGTGGGTTGTTTTGTGGATTCTTTCTGCTCTGAGATCAAACTCTGGCTTTCCCCTCACTGAAGACCAGAAGGGGTAGAAGGGGTAGGGAGAAGAGGAGATGACACAGCTGTATTGGGGGCCAGAAGGAGGAGGTGAAGGGCAGGGGAGGAGTCAGGAAGAAGGTCAAGGGTCCAGCCCAGGAGAGCAAGGCCTGCTTTTTCAAGGGCAGGAAAGAACAGTCTTTCCTCAAATGGCTGTTCCTGAACTGCCCCAAGGCATAGCTCACTCCGAGTGGTGATGTTTCATATTTAAGAAGGGCCATCACAGGCTTTCCCCATTGATAGAATGATCCGCCAAAGAAATCAAGAAATGGAAGTAGAGCAGGAAAGACTGAAGAAGAGAACTTCTTCCCCGACCCTATCATGGAGCTTGACGCCCAGCCTAGGTGACTTCTAACTAGACAAAGAAAATTCTGGAGAATGAAACAGGACCTCAAAGGACACCATATACAAAAATCAGCTAAATGGATTAAAGATTGAAGACCTGAAACCTTAAAGCTCCTAGAAGAGAATGTAGGGAGTATGCTCCATGACCTAGATTTTTTTTTTTTTTATTTGACACCAAAAGCAAAGGCAATAAAAACTAAAATAAGCAAATGGGACTACATCAAACTAAAAAGCTTCTGCACAGCAAAAGGAAGCCACTAGTGAAACGAAAGGGCTTCCTACTGAATGGGAGAAAATATTTGCAAATCATTTATCTGGTAAAAGGCTAATATCCAAAATGAATAAAGAATTCAGACAGCTTTATCACAAACACACACACCAAACAAAACCAAACCAACAACAGCAATTAAAAAAACCCAAACTCTCCAATTAAAAAATTGTCAGAGGAATTGAATAGATATTTTTCCAAAGAAGACAAACAAATGGACAAAGGGTACATGAAAAGATGCTCAACATCACTAATCATCAGGGAAATACAAACCAAAACCACCATGAGAGATAACACCACACTCTTGTTAGAATCGCCATCATCAAGGAAGACAAGAGATAGGGAGCCTGGGTGGCTCAGTGGGTTAAAGCCTCTGCTTTTGGCTCAGGTCATGATCCCAGAGTCCTGGGATCGAGCCCCACATCGGGCTCTCTGCTCTGCAGGGAACCTGCTTCCTCCTTTCTCTCTGCCTGCCTCTCTACCTACTTGTGATCTCTGCCTGTCAAATAAATAAATAAAATCTTAAAAAAAAAAAAAGAAAGACAAGAGATAACAAGCACTGGCAAGGATGTAGAGAAAAGGGAGGTCTTGTGCACTGTTGGTGAGAATGTAAACTGGTGCAGCAAGTGAGGAAAACACTCAAAAATTAAAAATAGAACTGCCAGGTGATCCAGCAATGCCACTTTTGGGCATGTAACCAGTGGAAATAAAAATAGGATCTCCAAGGGGCGCCTGGGTGGCTCAGTGGGTTAAAGCCTCTGCCTTCAGCTCAGGTCATGATCCCAGGGTCCTGGGATTGAGCCCTGCGTCGGGCTCTCTGCGTCGGGCTCTCTGCTCGGCAGAGAGCCTGCTTCCTCCCTCTCTCTGCCTGCCTCTCTGCCTACTTGTGATCTCTGTCTGTCAAATAAATAAATAAAAATCTTAAAAAAAAATAGGATCTCCAAGAAATGCCTGTAGTCTCTTGTTTATTGCAGTATTATTCGCGGTAACCAAGATGTGGAAACAACTTAAGGGACCATCAGTGGATGAATGGATAAAGATGTAATTGCTTTATGTGTGTGTGTATGTATGTGTATGTGTGTGTGTGTGTGTGTGTGTGTGTGTGTGTGTGTGTATATATATATATATATATATATATATATATATGGTGGAATATGATTTAACCACGAGAAAGAAGGAAATCCTGCCATTTGAGACACCATGGATGGATCTTGGGGGCATAATGCTAGGTGAAAAAAATGACTGAGAAGACAAATAATGTATGATATTATGTATATGCAGAATCTGAAAAGAGCTGAATTCATAAAAACAGACTAGAATGGTGATTACCAGGGGCTGGTAGAGTTGGGGAATTGGAGAGACAGTTGACCAAGTAAGTTCTAAGGATCTAATTTATAGCATATTAAAATGCTATTAGTTAACTATTGTTAATACAATTAGTTGAAACACTATATTGTGTATCTGAAGTTTGCTAAGAGAGTAGATCTTAAATGTTCTTGCTCCCAAAGAATGGTCATGCTAGGGCAAGATGGAGGTCTCAGGTCTCAATATGGTGATATATGTTGCATTTTGCAATAGATGAGTCTATCACCTTAAACAACATTGTATGTTAATTATATCTCAACCAAGCGGGAAAAGAAAAAATTCTGAAAGACATTCAAGCCATGTACATTCATCGTCATCGTCTCCAGGATGGCGTGATAAGAACAGTTTGCTGCAATTCCTGCACAGGCCATCACCACCACTGCCACGTGGTTGGGTCAGTGTGGAGGGTTTTCTCTCAAGCCAGTTACCCATCACTCCATTATAAACTCATTCATCCCATCGTCAATGTGTATTCCTTATTCCTCTGAGCTAATGGACATGTCGACCCATCCGGAGTGGGAGACCTTTCACAGAGATGAGGAATGGTCTACAGCTACTTTACAATGTGGGAGAATGATTTATCCTTCATATTTTCATTCATTCAACCAATATTTACAGATATTTAATATTTACAACTTAGAGGTTCTTTAAGCCCTGGGGATACAGTGGCAAATATGGTGGGCAAGGTCAAGAGATATGTGGAAGCTTTTATTTTATTAATTTATTTTTTAAAAGAATTTATTTATTTATTTGACGGAGAGGACAACCAGGGGAAGCAGAGGCAGAAGGAGAGGGAGAAGCAGACTCTCCACTGAGTGGGGATTCTGATGTGGGGCTCCATCCCAGGACGCTGAGATCATGACCTGAGGTGAAGGCAGACACTTAACTGACTGAGCCACCCAGGTGCCCCTTTTATTTATTTATTTTTAAAGATTTTATTTATTTATTTGACAGAGATCACAAGTAGGCAGAGAGGCAGGCAGGCAGAGAGAGAGGAGGACACAGGCTCCCTGCTGAGCAGGGATTTGCAAAGAGAGCCAGATGTGGGGCTCAATCCAGGACCCTGGGATCATGACCTGAGCCGAAGGCAGAGGCTTAACCCACTGAGACACCCAGGTGCCCCTATGTGGAAGCTTTTATAAAGAACTGGGTGTTTGACTTAATTTTTATTTATTTGTCATGTGTTCACTGCTTACAGGGATATTTGCTAAGCACCTATTATGTCTAAGTAATGGGAGGCAAGGAAGAATCAGAAATGAATCCTATCGTCCTGGAGGAGAGGTAGGATACACCTCATGAATAAATCACATGCATCGTTTAAAGTGGTAGGGGTCATAAGCCAGAAAAGGACAGGAGACAGTTCACAGAGAAAAGGTAATTTATCCGGGTTACTTCTTTCTTAGTGAAGGTCTGAAATTAGGAAACATGGTAACAGTTCAGTCATGGCAACTTTTGAATCTATTCTGTAATATAGTGCCATGTGGGCTTAATGTTTATTGTTATTGTTATTGGCGGTAATGACACTGTAATTCATTGTCGTAATTATGGACACATCACAACACCCCTCTCTCTGAGGCAGGTGTTATAAAACTCTGGAACTCGATTTCAGGCCTTGTCAGGAGTCGGGTATGGTTGAGAACTTCCCGAAATCAGGGATGTGCCTCTTATAAGGAGAGGCAGAGCAGTGCAGAGGTGAAACAAACAGGCTCTAATAAACCAGACGGCAATTCAAAACCAGCCTTCAGAGGCTGGCTCTCGGGCTTGCCTGCTACGAGGCCATGGGCAAATCACTTGAACTCCCTGTGTGTGTTTCCCCATCTGTTCATTTGGGGTGATAACAGTACTGGCTTCATAGGGTTATGTGACAATTAGATGCATGTAAAGCATTCACAACAGTGCCCAACAGACAGTATATACTCAGTGATGCCCACCATTCTCAGTGCTCTACCCCAGACAGAGTGAGCTCTTGAAAGTACAACCAACACCATGTGAGGAAGACACTCGTTTTATTAATGCATCATCTTCCTGTATTTAAATATCACTGAAAATAATTTCTATTAATTTTACTTTAAAAATTCTTCCTGAGTTTAGCACATGGGTTTAAATTGTTTGAATAATTTGTTTTTACTAAAAGATTTTTTATTCACATTTAATGTGATTATTTGATATATACAGAAGGGTATTTTATGCATCATGAATGTAAACTTTAAGTGTCTGTATACTTCTTCCTGATCCCCTTCCATGGGCTCTCCTTCAGAAGTGGCCACTCTCCTGAATTTTGTGTTTATTATCCCTTTGCTTTTTTAAAAAACTAAAAAAATTAAAGTGTAACATAAAAAAGAGTAAAATGCACAAATCTTAAGTGCATAGCTTGACTGATTTTTACAAAGTATACATTTACGTAACCATACCTAGATCAAGATATGGCATATGATTAGTATTCTAGAAGCTTCCCTTGTGTCCCTTCCCAGTCAATTCTCTCCCTAGTTTCCCTGCAAAGTAACCACGGTTTTGACTTATATCACCGTAGACAAGTTTTGGAATTATTAAGTATGTATTCTCATGTCTGCCTTCTTTCAGTTAGCATTATCTTTGCAAGATTCATCCATGATGTTATACGTGTTAGTAGTTCATTTCTTTTTCATGGTTGAGTGGTATTACATTATATTTACTCATTTGTTCTAGTGTGTGTGTGTGTGTGTGTGTGTGTGTGTGTGTGTGTGTTGGGTGGGTACAGTATACTTTATTGATGGTACAAGATAAGATAGGGCTCCCCAAACACTTCCCCTTCTTTAGGGGGTCTGGGATGGGAACTGTGTAGAGGTTGGGAAATACTCAGTGTGTTGGGGGATGAGTTGGGGCAAGGGCTCCCCAGCAGCTGAGGGTCTCTCTCTTCTTCTTGCTCTAACTAGGGCTGGTGGTCCAGGGGGGCTCTTGCTCCTTGGAGGCCATGAGGACCATAAGGTCTACCACCGAATTGCTGTAGTCAAATTCATTGTCATACTAGGAAAAGAGCTTGACAATGGAGGACAATGCCAGCCCTGGCATCGAAGGTGGAAGAGTGGGTATCACTGTTACAGTTGCAGGAGATGACCCGGTTCTCAGTGTGGCCCAGGATCCCTGCTTTCCCACCTTCTTGATGTCATCATATTTCGCAACTCTCTCCAGGCATCAGGTCAGATCCATAACTGATGCTTTGGGGGCAGGGACACAGAAGATCATGCCAGTGAGCTTCCAGTTCAGCTTGGGGTGAACTTAGCCTTGATTGCACCAGTAGAAGCAGGGATGATGTTCTGGGCATCCCCTTGGCTATCACACCACACTTTTCCAGCGGGACTGTTCATGGTCTTCTGGGTGGCAGTTATGGCATGGACTGTGGTCACGAGTCCCTCCACAATGCCTAAGTTGTCATGGATGACCTTGGCCAGAAGGCCAAGCAGTTGGTGGTGTAGGAGGCATTGCTGACTATCTTGAGGAAGTTGTCATGCTTCTCATGGTTCATGCCCATCACAAACATGGGGATATCAGCAGAAGCGCAGAGATGATAACTTCTTGATCCCACCTTCAAGTGATCCCTAGACTTCTCCATGGTGGTGAAGACCCCAGGGGACTCCACAACATACTCAGCATTAGCATCACTCCCTTTGGTGTTGGTGGGGTCTTGTTCCTGGAAGATGGAGATGGGTTTTCCATTGATGGAGATGGGCTTTCCATTGATGACAAATTTCCTGGCAATACTACTGAATTTGCTGTGGGTGGAATCCTACCAACACAGGTAGATCATGTAGTTTGGGTCAATGAGGGGTCATTGACGGTGTCAATATCCATTTTGCCGGAGTTAAAAGCAGCCCTGGTGACCTAATATGGCCAAATCTGTTTACTCGGACTGTCATCATTGTGTATCGGGGGATGTGGCTGGCACTACACCAGAAGTGGCTGTCAGCCACATGGGGAGAAGCAGAGAGCCCCTTCATTCTACTGTTAATGGACATTTGTGTTGGGTATAATAGTGTAATTGTTGTGTCTTAGGGTATGTACATGTTATAATAAATACTTCTAAAGAATTTTCCAAAGTGGTTGTACCAATTCACATGTCCATCGGCAGTGTGTAAGAATTCTAGTTCCTCCATATCCTTGACAACACTTAATATTGTTAGTTAAAATTTTTTTAGGCATTCTGGTAGGTATAGTGGGTTGTTTCTATCTATTTTATTGAATCCAACAATTTTTTATGTTATTTTTATTTCCATTCATTTAAGGGTATTTTCTAATCTCCATATGTATTGCAAATATCTATTCCATTCTATGATTTGCCTTTTTTCTTTATTAATGGTATTTTGTTGTTGTTGGCTAGAAGCTTGATATCTTAATGTAGGTTTTTTTTTTTTTTTTTTACATTGACTTATGGGTCAATTAGAAAAGTATATTCTTTAATTTCTAAACATCTAGAGATTTTCTAGCTATCTCTCTATTTTGGATCTCTTGTTTGATTTCAGTGTTATCAGAGAATATACTCTGAATGATGTCGATCCTTCAAAATATACACCAAGACCATGTTAAAATCTCCAACCATACTTGTAAATATCTATGTTTTTTTTCCCTTAGATCTGTCAGTTTTTGCTTTATATATTTTGCTTTATATATTTTGAAGCTATGTTGTTATGTGTGCACAATTTTTTAAAAAGATTTTATTTATTTATTTGGCAGACAGAGATTACAAGTAGGCAGAGAGAGAGAGGAGGAAGCAGGCTCCCTGCTCAGCAGAGAGCCTGAGATGGGGCTTGATCCCAGGACTCTGGGATCAGGGCCTGAGCCGAAGGCAGAGTCTTTAAATCACTGAGCCATCCAGGTGCCCATGTGTGCCCCCCCCAATGTGAGCCCCCCATGGTGCCCCAAATTTAATACTGCTATATTTTTCTGTTGAACCAACCACTTTATTATTAGGAAATGTAAATTAATAAAATTGCTTGCCTTAAAGTTTACTTTGATACTTGTCTAGATACAACATTTTTCTTTTGAATAATCTCTGCTTGGTGTATCTTTTTCCATCCATCCTTTTAGTTTTAACATTTTCCAGTTATCTGTTACTGTATAACAAAACACCCCAAAATAGTGGCATAAACCAACAACTCAGAGGTGTTATGGGTCAGGAATTTGCACAGAGCTTAGCAGAGATGCCTTATCTCTGTTCTACAATGTCTGGAATTGTGATTGGAAAGACTTAAATGGTTGGGAGCTAGAGTCATCTGGAGTTTTTCACACACACACACACACACACACACACACATCTTGTACTTGGACCAGGCTAACTGGAGACTGAGCTCAGCTAGGAGTGTTGCTGGAGTGTCTGCCCATGCCCCTTCTGTGTAGCTCAGGCTTTTTAATAGCATGTAAGGCTCAGGGTAGTCAGACTCTTACAAAGAGGCTCAGAGCTCCAAGAGTGAGTGCTTCATCAAACAAGGCATAAGTTGCATAGACTTTATGACCTACCCTTGAAAACCAGTGTTACTTCTGCCATATACTATTGGCTGAAGGAGTAAAAAACCTGTTCAAATCAGGGAGGGGAGTTAAACCCCCACCTTTAATGAGGAGAATCAAAGGATTTGTGGCTATGTTGTAAACCTTCCACATAGCTTTTCATTCTGTAATCTTATGTTTAAGATGTATTGTTGTACAGGAATACCTCATTTCATTACTCTTAGCTTTATTGCACTTTGCAGATATTACATTTTTTATAGATTGAAGGTTTGTGGCAACCTATCAGTGACATTTTTTTCCAATAGCATTTGCTCACTTTGTGTTTTGTGTCACATTTTGGTAATTCTCAAAATATTTTAAACTTTATCATTATCATTATATTTTTTATAGTGATCTATGACAAAGCCCAGATGATGGTTAGCATTTTTTGCAATAAAGCATTTTTTAAAAAAAATTATGCACTTTTTAAAAGATAATGCTATTGTATATTTAATAGACTACAGCATAGTGTAGATGACTTTTATATGTACTGGGAAAGCCAAAAATTCATTTGACTTGTTTTATTGCAATATTTGCTTTATTGTGGTGGTTTGGAACCAAATCCTCAATGTCTCTGAGGTATGCCTATAACATATAGTTGGATTTTATTTATTTTTATCCAGTCTCACAATCCTTGTCTTTTAATTGGGGAATTTGGTCCATTTATATTTAAAGTAACTACTGGCAGTAAGATTTAAACCTATCATTTTACTATTTACCTTGTATTTGTTCCATTGTTTGTTAATTTTGTTCTCTTTTCTTTCCTTTGGCTTAATCAGGTATTTAAAAAAATCATTTCCCTACTCTATTAGATTGTTATTTTTTATTATTCATTCTTTTATTATTCATTAGTGATTACCCCAGAGATTGCTTCATGTATGATTGTTTTGTTATAACCGATCTTAAATGAATATGTCTATCACTTCTATCACTTCCTGGACAGTGCAATAACCTTATAACACTTTATTGTTTATTTTATCATTTTTAAAAGATTTTATTTACTTATTTGGCAGAGAGAGACACAGCAAGAGCGGGAACACAAGCAGGGGGAGTGGGAGAGGGAGAAGCAGGCTTCCCGCCAAGCAGGGAGCCTGATGTGGGGCTTGATGCGGGGCTTGATTCCCAGGACCCTGTGATCATGACCTGAGCCAAAGTCAGATGCTTAAAGACTGAGCCACCCAGGCACCCCAATGTTATAACACTTTAATTCTATTTATTCTCCTTTTGTTCTTTGTGGTATTGTTAACACATATTTAATTCCGTATATGCTTTGAGCTCCACAGAATATTAGTATTATTGTTTTATACAGTAAATATTAATTTAGGTTTATCCATAAATATTACCAAAAGTTGCTGTTCTCCCTTCTCGCGTTACTGTGTTTCCATCTAGAAGCATTTATCTTCTGCCTGAAAAAATTCTTTTAGTGTTTCTTTTAATGCAGATATGCTAATGATAAATTCTCTGTTTTTGTTTATCTAAAAATTTTTTATTTTGTCTTTTATTATGTCCTCACATGTGAAGGATATTTACACTGAGTATAGAGTTTTAGGTTAGCAGTTGCTTTCTTGTAGTACTTTAAACATTTCCTTTAACTGTCTTATCGTTTCCATTTTTTCTATTGCTTAGTTGTCAGTTTATTTTTGTTCTTTAAAAAAAAATATGTGTCCTCTCCTCCTCCCTGGATACTTTTAAGATTTTTCACTTTAGCTTTGGTTTTTAGCAGTTTTTCTGTGGCTATCTAAACACGGTTTTCCTTATATTAATCTTGCTTCTGTTTTGAAGAAGTTCTTTATTCTGTGGCTTGATGTTTTCATCATTTCTTGAAAATTCTCAGCCAGTATTTCTTTGAAAACTGCTTCTATCCCATTATCTCTCTCCTCTCCAGTTGGGACTCCAGTGATAAATATACTGGATGTATTTACCATGTGCCTAGACCTCTTATGCTCTCCCCCTCATCCCTCATTTTTCATTCCTTTTCCTCTATGCTTTATTATCCTCTCTTTGGCTATATCTAATCTGCTCTTAAACCTCTCTGTTAATTCTTAATTTCAATAATTTTATTGTTTTACTTCTAGGATTTCCATTTGACTCTTCCCTTAACAGATTCCAGTTCTTTGGTAAAATTTTTTATCTTTTCCTTTATTTTCTTGAATATATTAATCATAGTTTCTTTAAAGTCACTATCTGATAACTCTAATTAATATGGATCACTGTTTTTTCTATTATTTGTTTTTTCCCCCTCTGGATTTTGAGTCACTTGACCCTATTTCTTGGCATCCTCAGTAATTATATGTCTAAGATTCATCCATGTTGTTGCAAGTAGCTGTAATTCATGTATTTTTACTAATTTATAATATTATAGTGTGAATTGACCACAGAATTGACCATTGTCTTGTTGATGGTCATGTGCTTAGTAGAGTAATTAAAAAATATCACTCATTCTAAGCTTCTTGAAACCATTTAAAATAATTAATTCTGTAGTTACTTTGAGCCTTAGAGAGCAAGCCAGTACAATGTGTTTGGACCACACTGGCAATGGACTATTTCAATGATGCAAGTACTAGAATGCGCTGTGAATATGATTTTTCTATTATGGTCTTACTCTGTATTCCCAAAGAAGTCCATTAACTTTTCAGAGCTGTTTGTTTGCAGTTGCTTTGGCCATGTGGGTGGGTAGTTGGCTTCACAATGGGGATACAAAAATCTGGAGCTGGACTGGATCAGTTCATTTTCAGTGGAGTGAAATGGAGGGAGCATGATAAGATCAGATCTATTTAGTCATTCTCTTTAAGAAGTCATGAATGGAATTGGAATAAAAACTCAGGAAGCTGGTGCCTGTTCATGATTCCAGTCTCATGGGAAAACATTCCAGCTCCAAAACACATGTTCATCATCTGAAGTCCTTAAGATAATTATTCAGAGTGTCTGGATGCCCCTGGGTGTTTTGTTGGAGCATGGGCATATATAGTGGAAGCAGTGTGAGGAAATGGAAAGAATATAAACTGCATTCACACTGACTTAGGTTTGAATCTTGGCTTTGACACCTACTAGATTTTTACAAAAAAGTCTATTTAACCTCTTCATCTTCAATTTTCTCGTCTGTAAGACAGACAGGACATGCTAGTACCTTCCTAACTGGATTCTAGGGGAGATTACATGCCAACTTGTATGAAAGATGCCCAGCATAATGTCTGGTGATATCGGGTGTTCAATCTAAGATAGCTTTGTGGGCACCTGGGTGGTTCAGTAGGTTAAGCCTCTGCCTTCGGCCCAGGTCATGATCCCAGGGTCCTGGGATCAAGTCCCGCATCGGGCTCTCTGCTCAGCAGGGAGCCTGCTTCCTCCTCTCTCTCTCTGCCTGCCTCTCTGCCTACTTGTGATCTCTGTCTGTCAAATAAATAAATAAAATCTTAAAAAAAAAAAGATAGCTTTGTGTCATTGACATCACTGTCATCCTCATTATTATTACCACCACCACAATGAGGAAAGCTTTGGAAATGAGCATGGCTCTGGGTCTCACAGGAAGTCCTAAAATCCTTGCTGTTACGCTCTTCAGTGTGGCAAGTTTGTGCCCCTGTGTCAGTTCCTAAGTTATTGCTGTTTTCCAGGCACTGGCCATTACATAGGACCTTTTCTTCAAAGAGGGAAGGAGAAATGTTCTAACTAATTAGGAATGGGGTAGTCGGATTTAGGGCAAGACCTACTATAATGATTAGTCAAAAGTCTATGGAGTGACAATCAATTTGAAGGGGAAGACAGGTTATATAGCAATCTGCACCAGGGAAATCCACACATAGCAAAAGATTTTCATCAGTGCTACAGGGCTTAAAGCTGTCACTGAATTCAGCTGATTTTTAAATACACTGACAGTTGACGTACACATAGACTAAGGAGAGAACAAGTTTAGGAGCCAATCAGGTCCTGGGGAGATAAGCTAATGATATGCCAATCAGCTTGGTTTTGTGTTCCAGTTGAAGTTAGAGGTCCACAGAGCAAGGTCTAATCAATCAGATTTTAACACAGCTTTTGTTCATTTGTTGGGTTGTTTATTTATGAAACATTATTTATGAATATCTCCCATGGGCCCAGAACACTATGTTAGGTGCTCTGGGAGATATAGAAAGTTGTCTGTCTGTCCTACTATCTATCTATCTATCTATCTATCTATCTATCATCATCTATCTATCATTTACGTATCTATCTATGTACCTATCTATCATCTATTCTGCTGCAAAAGAGCTTTGAGTTTGGCAAGTTCCTTTATATGGTTTATATATGTGGGGGTAGCTTTAAAACACAGATTAAAGTGGTGAGGTCACAAGGTCATAAGAGATGTGCCAGTTAATTTCAGGGGAGTTCAGAAGAGGAAGAGAACACTACCAGTAGGTAGATGGTGTAAATCCTCTTGGCTATTCCTGCTACTCCAATCTCTAACTTCTCCGTGTCACTGCCACCCTAGTAATTCTAAAACACTACTTTCAGCCTGTTCAGCTTTTTCTCAAAACCCTTAAATGATTTTCTATTTCCCACTGAAACAATTTCAAAGTTCCTTTCAGATTGTTCTATTATCTCTAGCTCTGCAGATGTAATTTCTTCCCTCTTTTTTGGGATGGGTTTGGCAGTGTGGGGTTTGTAGATTGCTTGCCCTGTTTTTGGCCTTCCTCATATATTCTGTGATTTTGGTCCAAGTGCATCTTTCCTTGGGGATTTTTTGGTGAGAATTTTTTTCCTTTTGGTGTCTTGGGTTGTGGGATCATCCTGTGCTTGCCTCTGCCTGGGGCCCATGAGTTTCTGTACTGAGCTATGAATGAATTAGGGTTTTTATCTCAAGAAGCAATGGACTTCCACACATGGCCTTGGAACTGTATTCTAAGCTGATAAACATTGTAATTTCTGGTTATGGCTAGCCTAAGCTTTATTGGTTCCTGGTTTCATGTAGAGAGCCAAGCTCATGCCAGTGAGGTTATGGGGCCTTTGATCTCGACTTAACATCAAGATCCCAGCACCCATGGTTTGTGCTTTATTGAAGTGCTACAAGCTTTACGTGGATCACTTTCTAAATCTGTATCTTTAGCCCTAACTTGACCCTTGACCAAACTCCAGAGCTATAGGCTCCTATACCCAACTGCCCATTTGTCAACTCTATTTGGTTATCTTATGGCCATGTGAATCTCAGATTTAACATGGTCAAAACAGGACTATGGATTTGTTAATATACATATATGTTAAACACATCACTGTGGGATATATATGAATAAATACGTATTGAATGCCTGTTATATACAGTCATTTTAGTGGCTGTTATCTCATTTATGTCATTGTCAGTATGCATTATAGGTAAATGTATGACACAACATATATATATATAGAGAGAGCATAGTTATCTTGATTAACCGAGATATGCTTTGCAACACTCTCAAGATTTATAAGAATGTGTTTTTTAGATAACAACAGTCCTACCACTAAGTGCCTCCCTTTTCATGAGTGCACAGTTCTGCTTTTTTTACTGAGATGGGGAGCAGCTCTCAGGTTTCCTTCCTGCTTGAGTTTGAAACAGTGTGGTCCACCCACTAACTATGTACATCAGGATTGCTGGAGTTCTTGTTAGAAAGATTGCTTTTTGGACTCTCTGAAGCTAAACTTTCTGGGGATAGGGCTCAGAAAAACATACTTTTAACAAGTTCTACTTATTCTTAAGTGCACTGTGGTTTGAGAACCACAACCCAACTCCCTTTTCTCCTTTGGCAATTCATCTAAAATATTTCTAGAAGAGACTGTTACAGGGAGCCCAGAAAAGAGGGAGCTGACTCACAGCCATTCCTTTCCACACAGAAGATGCCACAAAAGCCAGGGGGACTTGGTTTGGCCACATTTACTGCCAGGTACATCTTGCTGAGTGGTAGCATTGGACTCTCCACTTGAACTTTCCAGAATTATAATCACTACTTTAAAACAGTTCTCAGCACTTTTCATCTTATTGGTCAAAACACATAAATGTGAGCAGAGGATGACACCTGGATATCATTATGGCTTGACCAACTCTTCTGGTTTGCCTGAGACTGAGAGGTTTGGTGGGATCCACGCATTTTAGTGGACGGGTTGGTCACCCTCACAAATATGTCTTCTAGGCCAGTTTATGAGTGGAAACTAAATGCATCAGGAAATAATAGAGTTGACAAGTATGGGATGAAATATATTTGGGGATTAGTCAGATTTGTGGTGCAGGATTTAACGGTTCATGATGTTGAAGAATGGGCAGTTTCTCTCAACCTTCAATAAAGGCTTTGTGTCCACCATGTTGTGTGGTATGGGCACGCTTCTTCCAATTCGTGTTGGGATTGAGAACAGTGGTGGCAACACAGTTGGAGTGAGGAAATTTGTTTCTTAGCTCTGAAAGCAGGCTGCCCTTTCTGACCTAACAATGGGTTGTTTGGTGCCTTGTTGTATACCCCTAAGTTGTTGTGAGAGCAAATAAAGTGAACAATTTGTTAGGGGGAGGAGGATGTGGTGGGTATCACTGCCCATTCTCTGATCAGAAGTTGAGATCAGATCTGGTGGCTGCTGTCTCTGCTGTTCCTTTTTGCATGCTCTCCAGTTGGGATGACTTACCATTAAGCAAGGGAGATCAGTGCCCAGTGTACATACTTTTAAAGATTTTTTTGAAATGATGAGAAAAAATTTTTTCAGTTGAAGAAAATGTTTTTATATATAATATAAATACATTGGTTTTTATAGCAATGTAGTCATAACATACAATTTTAATATAAACATCCAAATATTCATTTCACTATATTAACATATATCATTAATATAACACATAACAATATATTAATAATCAAGACATTAATTTTATAGTAATGTAGCAATAAAATATAACTTTAAATTATATAAAATAATTTATATATTCTATATTATATTATTAATTAATAATAATAATCATAAACATACTTATAATTATACAATATAATATATTTAAAATTATAATATTATATATTATATTTATGACATAAATATAATTTATATTTATAATATATAAATATTGTTATAGAATATATCATATATTTAAAATTATAATTCTAAAATAATTACTAATTATATTAATGATATACTATTATATAAAATTCATGAAATAAAAATTTTAAATATAAACATTTAAATGTATATTTTAATAGTTTTTAAAAAAGATTTTATTTATTTATTTGACAGAGAGAGAGAGATCACAAGTAGGCAGAGAGGCAGGCAGAGAGAGAGGGGGGGAAGCAGTCTTCCCGCTGAGCAGAGAGCCTGATGTGGGGCTCAATCCCAGGACCTGAGATCATGACCTGAGCTGAAGGCAGAGGCTTAACCACTGAGCCACCCAGGCGCCCCTAACTTTTTTTTAATAGAGGAAAGGGCCCATGAAGGCAAAGCCATAATGGCCACAAAAGCCATAATGTGGCCCTACTCCTCAGGGTGGCAGCTATTTGCCACTGTCCCCTGGGCAAAGGAAAAAGCCTTGGGAGTAGCCAACCTCTGAAACGGGGCTGGGCTGAGGGGAAAAGCATGGAGGGTGTTTCCAGATGTGGATCTGTGGGAGAAGAACAGGTGAGTGTGGGGGACACAGGACATGGGAACTGTCTAGAAAATGAAGGGTTTGCAGAGGGGAATGCTGGTTGGGTTCACTGCTAGACAAACTAGACGAGGGAAGTGAGTCCTGGGTGGAGGCTCCCTGATGCCTGACCCTTCCCAGGGTCCCATGGCAGGCATTCACCAGTACCCCCCATTCTCCTGCTCCTTCGGCAGTAATCCCCTATGCTGCACTGGGTTGTATGCTCCAGGAAGAGGTGTCCCAGTCCTAACTCCTGGTGCCTGTGAATGTGCCCCTATTTGCAAATAGCATCTTAGCAGTGTGATCTCACATTAAGATAACTGGTGTCTCTATACACCAGAAAGGAAAGGAAGGTTTGGATCCTGAAACACAAAGGCCGTGTGACCGTGGTGTCAGAAATTGGAGAGATGCAGTCAAAGGCAAGAACACTAAGGGTTGTCAGCTGCCCGGAAGCTGGGGGAGCAGGATGGGGGTGTTTCTCCCTCAGAACCTCCAGAACCAGTTCTGCCAACACCTGGATTTTGGACTTGTGGCTTCTTGAAACATAAAAGAATAAATCTCTGTTGTTTAAATCACTCAGTGTGTGGTACTGTATGATGGCAGCCCTAGGAAACCAATATATCCCCCAAATTGTGCTACCCACATGGCCACTCACAGTAAGACTACATCTCCCAGCCTCCCTTGCAGCTAGGTATTGCCGTTCCTTATTACTTGGGATGTGAACTCCAGTAATGCGCACAGCTTTCTAGTTGTACCTTTAAACACCAGGGAAATCTGGTGCCTTGCCTTGCTCTTTCCCCTTTCTTCTGGCTAGAATGTACACAGAATGGAAGAGCCACAGTAGTCAGCTGAAATTACAAAATGGAAACCACATGTTGAGTCTGTGAGGACCACGTGCTTGAAGGAATCTGGAGTCCTGATATGACGGCTCTGCCTTACTGTCCCGGATTATTTACACTTCGCTCCTTAGGTGTGGAGGAAATGAGCTATTATGTGTGAGCCACCATTAGTTTGACTTTTACTATAGCCGTTGAATGTTTTCTCTGAGGAATACAGTTCTCTCTATTCTGTTTTGTTGCGGCCCCTGTCAGATACCATAAGATATTTGCAAAGGACATCTGCCCTTATTGTCAATAGGACCAATGTTTTGAGGGTTTTTTTTTTTTTTTTTTTCCCATCCTGATGATGGCAACAGATTGCATTGAGTTGCTTCTCCCAACCCCCAGACATAGCTCCTCCATCCAGTGGGACACACGTATACGTGGGTTGGTCCAGGAGGAAGATTGTTGCCAGGATAAATCTCCTTATGGGGCTTGAATATGCAGCCTTGACCTCATCATCAGGGGCTGGCTTTCCCTCAGCAGATTCCTAGCCAGATTTGGGGGCTCTGGCACCCCTTAATCCAGGTTCCTATCAGAACCCAGCCAGGCAGGGGAATAAGGTGACCCTTTGTTGCTTCCAGTAACCAGGTCTTCTTTTCTGGGAGCAGAAATGCCCATTACCATGCTAATCTTGGTGTGTTGGTTTGGGTTTCTTAAGAATGGTTCCTTTCTATTTCTGCATGGGAAGTGCTGGCAAAGCTTCTCAGGGTAAGACCTGTGCCAATGTGTGCGTGCATGTGGGATGGTGAACAGCGGATGCGTTCACCCTTTCCTGGGTGATTTCTTTGTGGCAATCATACTCTTTTATTCCCAAGACAATCCTGAGAGGTAAGAATTATTCTCCATATCTTACTCGTGCCTAAGCCGGTACACGCCTAGCTTGAGCACCTGCGAGCAGCAGAGTTCAAAGCTAGTTCCTACATTTGCTTTCGATGAACTTTTCCATATAAACGAATCACACCATTTGTTATGACCATAAAGCATAACGGGAGAGTAGAAATTCTGTAAATGTTTGCCTAATCTGATTATGGAACTGGCCATTCTGGAAATACAAGCAGAAGAATTATCTTTGGGGACCTGTGTTACTTCGGCTTTTCCTTCACACAGTATACTTCTGCCTCCTTGCTCTTCCTCATCTTCTTGCACACTGAACAGTGACAATAGCAACCACGCACCCCTGGTTATGTTAGAGAAGGTGGATTTCCAGACTGATGAAGCTAGTGAAAGTTTTTGTTTCAACCCATTGACTGTGTTTATCATTTGTTTCCTTGTTTTCCTGTATGTCTGTTCTTTCATTAACAGCGTTGATTTTGAAACTAATATTCTAGGCTCTTTTTATTTTTTAATTAATTAATTAAAAATAATATCCATCAGTTGTTAATTAGATTTCTGGAGCTTCCTGCTGGAAAGAGTCTGAGAGCAGACACAGGCTAGGAGAGGAAAGAGTGTCTTGATCCACTCTTTTTTTTTTTTTTTAAAGATTTTATTTATTTATTTGCTGCAGAGAGAGAGAGAGCACAAGCAAGGGGAGCAGCCGACAGAGGGAGAGGGAAAAGCAGGCTCCCCGCTGAGCTGGAAGCCCGATGTGGGACTCCAGGATCACGACCTGAGCCGAAGGCAGATGCTTAAACAACTGAGCCACCCAGGCGTCCCTCTAGGCTCTTTTTATCCGGAAAAATCGTATTTGCTTTAGCATGAATTTCATTACACAAAAACTTGCATTTGCATGTGGACCAAGTAAAAAGGGAATTTTTTTTTTGAGTAACATTAACTTTCAAGTTAAAAATTAACAAAGAATAGCATTGGAGTGTACTGCCATCTTCTTGTTTCCCTATAATTAAAAATAAGTAATATAATTGTGATGAACTTTTGGATTTTATGTCACATAAGCACATGAGTGTGTTTGTGTAGACGGGTTTATCTGTGGGCTCCCACATACATACCCACATTTACACACATTCACCTTCGGCTCCCCTCTTTTCCTCTGATCACTTTATGATGGAGATTCCTCTCTTCTTCCTTCTTCAGGTTGCTAATTGGCAGTGGGAGAGTGAGGAGAAGCACTTTCCCTCTCTCTGGGGTTGACTTCACTTTGCACCAGTGTTCTGATGTCCCAAGGGGAGCTTGAGAAACAGCACTTGGGAGTTTCACAGGGCAATGTTGCCCTTCATGTTCCCATTGAATGAAGAGGAACTCTGACTCCACCATATGTTTTCTTGACGCCTCATGACATGGCAGCCCCCAATGCCTGTAGTTCTTCCTTCTGGGTATCATTAGGTACTAGAGGGGACAATTTGATCTTTTTTATTTTGCCTCCCTCACCCTGGCAACCCCACCCTGCTCACGTTCAGAATTTCAGAACAAAGTGAATAAAGCTCTTTGGGAAATATATTATGTGTTGGGAAGAATAACTAACACTTTTTAAAAAAAAAACAGAGTTATGGAGGCACAATTTACATACCATAAAATTTATCCATCTTTAAGCGTATAGTCGAATGAGTTCAGCAAACTTATATATTTGTACAACCATCCCTATGCTCAGTTTTAGAACATTTTCATCACACACAAAGTCTCCTGGTACCCAGCTAAAGTCAGCCTCCTCAGTCACCTGTAGTCCCAATCAATCATTGATCTACTTTGTTTCTACAGATTTTCCCTCATTAGAAATATCATGTAGGGGGTGCCTGGGTGGCTCAGTGGGTTAAGGCCTCTGTCTGTGGCTCAGGTCATGATCCCAGGGTCCTGGGATTGAGCCCCACATTGGGCTCTCTGCTTGGCGGGGAGCCTGTTTCCTCCTCGCGCTCTGCTTGCCTCTCTGCCTGCTTGTGATCTTTGTCAAATAAATAAATAAAATCTTAATAAAAAAAAGAAATATCATGTAAATGGGATCATATAACGTTTGCTCTGGCTTCTTTAATTTAGCCTAATTTTTTTGAGATTCACCCATATTGTTTCAGGTAACAGTGCTTTGTTCCTTTTCATTGATGAGTAAAACTATTCCATTGTACAGCTATACTACATGGCATTTATCCATTCATTGGTTGATGGTTGGTTGGTACATGAGTATACCAATGTCTGTTCCAGTCCCTGCTTTCACTTGTTTTGGGTATATACCTAGAAGTAGAAATGCTGGATCACATTATAATTATGAGTTTAATTTTTTTGAGGAAGTAGTGCACCATTTTACATTCCCACCAGCAATGCACAGAGGTTCCAGTTTCCCTCTGTCCATGCTAACACTTTCTATTTTCTGTTTTTTTAAAAACTTGTATTTTATAATAGCCATCAAATGGGTGTAGAACAATATCTCATTGTGTTTGATTTGCTGATTAGTGATGTTGGGCATCTTTTTATGTGCTTATTGACCATTTGTAGATCTTCTTTGGAGAAATGACTATTCAAGTCCTTTGCCCAGTTTTGAATTGGGCTTGTTGTTTGTTGAGTTGTAGGAGCTCTTTCTCTAGATTCTGAATATCGATCTCTTATCAAATGTATGATTTGGTAATATTTTCTCCCATTCTGTAAGTTCTCTTTTCACTCTGTTGATAGTGTCTATTGATGCACAAAAGTTTTAATTATGAATGAATTAAATTTATCTATTTTTCCTTTTGTTGCTTGTATTTTTGGTGCCATAGCCAAGGAAATGTTGCCAGATCCAATGCCATGAAGATTTCCTCTATATTTTCTTCTAAGAGTTTTATAGATTTAGCCCTTTTGTTTGGGTTGTTGATCTGTTCTGAGTTAATTTTTGTGTATGGTGTAAGGTCTAACTGCATTAATTTGCATATGGATATCCAGATTTCCCATCAACGTTTGGTGGACTGTTGAATGGTTTTGGCATCTTTGTAAAAAATCATTGACCGTATATGGTAGGGTTTATTTCTGGGCTCTGCATCCTGTTCTATTGGTCTGTATGTCTACCTTTATGTTAGTGCCACCCTGTTTTGATTACCATAGCTTTGTAGTATGTGACAAAATCAGAATGTGTGAGAGACCTCCTTCAACATTGTTCTTCTTTTTCAAAATTGTTTTGGTTATTTTGGGTCCCCTGAGGTGCCATATGAATTTTAGGATAGATTTTTCTATTCCTGCAAAAACATTGTTGGGATTTTGATAGAGATTGTGCTGAATCTGTAGAACACTTTGAGCAGTATTATTATCTTACTATGTCTTCTAGTCCACGAACAGGGATGTCTTTACATTTTTGTGTCTTCTTTTTTTTTTAATTAAAATTTTTTTAAAGTAATCTCTACACTCAACATGGGACTTGAACTCACAACCCTGAGATCAAGAGTTGCATGCTCTGGGGTGCCTGGGTGGCTCAGTGGGTTAAATCCTCTGCTTTTGGCTCAGGTCATGATCCCAGGGTCCTGGGATCGAGCCCCACATCGGGCTCTCTGCTCCAGCCCACGGAGAGCCTGCTTCTTCCTCTCTCTCTCTGCCTGCCTCTCTTGCCTACTTGTAATCTCTGTCTGTCAAATAAATAAATAAAAAAAATCTTAAAAAAAAAAAAAAGAGTTGCATGCTCTACTGAGTGAGCCAGCCAGGTGCCCCTATATTTTCTTTAAGAATGTTCTATAGCTTTCAGTATACAAGTCCTTTGCCTCCTTGGTTAAATTTATTCCTAAGTATTTTACTCTTTTTAATGTTATTGTAAACAAAATTGTTTTCTTAGTTTCTTATTTGGATTGTTCATTGTTAGTGTATGGATGTGCAACTGAGTTTTTTGTTCACCTTGTAATTTTAAGGTCTTGATCCACTATCATTTGACATCTAAAATTTCTTTTGAGGAGTCAGACGCATTCTGATTCCCATTTCTTTATATGCACTAGCTCCCTTCACTTCCCACCCTGACCCATGGAATTTTTATGGATTATTTCTTTATCTTGGATGTTCTGAAATTTCACAATGGTGTTCCTTGATGTGGATCTCCCCGCTCCCCCATTCACTATGCTAGTCACTCAGAGTATCTTCATGTCCTTTGGTTCTGGGAAATTTTATTTAATTTTTCCACAAATAATTTCTTCCTATAAATGTTTCTCTTCTATATTTACTAAATTCTTATTATTTGGATTTTCATCCAGATATTCATATGTTTTCCATCTCTCTTTTGTACTCTATTGTCATTTAGTTTTAATTTATAGGAGATTTCCTTGACTTTTCATTTTAGTTCTTTTGAATAATGTCATTTTGGTTCTCAATTTTAATTTCTAAGAGTTCTTTCTTATTTTCAGGCTGGGATTTTTGAATAGCATTTTACTTTTGCTTTATGGTTGAAAAATCATCTCTCTTGAGGATATTATTGTTTGGTCTACTTTTTTTCCAGATTCTTTCACTCATGTTTGTGTTTGATTGTATCTTTTTTGAGAAGGATTTCCTTAAGGCTCCGATGATCCTTGGCTCTGTTCACACTTAAGTGGAGGCTGTTTGTGCGGAGTGGGTGGGGCTTCACTGGGGAGGGTGCAGATCAGGTTGCCGTGACCCTTTGCACCACATCGCTCCCGTGTTGGTATGTGGGGGATCTTTTTTTCCCTACTGGAGAAGTGTCATCCAGTCTCCTGCTTCAGAGTTCTGTTGGTGTGTGTCAGGGTGTCCTTGACCGCTTACCTTGTAGACACTGCAGCAAAGGGTGGAGGGTCTTTTGTCTCACCAGGTTAAGAAGTAGACCTTCACCGAATTCTCCTATTTTTACTCTGTCCCTAGCCCCTGTCCTTTGATGAACCCATCTGCCTGAATTCAGACCACTTTGGTGAAATTTTTCTTTTTTTAGAGAAAAAAAATCCCAGTTTTCTTGAGTATAGGGAAACTAGATGCTTGACCGCTTGTGCTGGCGAGGACTCGTGGGATGTCCATTGGCTCCTAATACAGACTCCCAATGGCTTCTCTTCTTCCTGCCTTGGTTCTCATATCCATGGGGTTGTTGGGTGAAAGTTTGCACATGCCACCTCATTTGGAACATCTCAGCTTTGTATTTCATATCTGGTGAGGCAAGTCTTCTCCCACCCTTCTGAATTTACTTGGCTCTTCTTAGACATTAATTTTTTTATAGAGATATTTTTAAAAAAATCACCAAGTATTTCTGTGGAATTGTACAAATCCATACCTATTTTAGGATAATTTAATTTAGTTTCTCAAATAATCCTGTTGGGATTCTAATTGAATTCCTATTCATTCCTGCATCTCTAGAGCCCTCGTACAGGGCCTGGATCATGTTAGGCTTTCAAAAAACCTCTGTTAAATAGAAATAAACCTCTGATCCCTGTGCCTACGCACTCCCTATTACACCATCCGTCTGATTTGTGTTCAGATCGCAGAGCCAGCTGGTAGCAGAACCAGAAGAATTCAGGTGTCGTAACTCACCACTCTGTACTTTTTATACCATACTTGTCCCTGTAAAACAATTCTTAGCAGTTATACACAGTCGGGCATAAGGGCCATGCCATTGTGAATGGAAGATGATAAAGTCATGGAAGACAAAGTGTTTTAGAATCCCAAAGTAAATCTCCGCCTGGGTCAATCTGTCCTGGGTCAATCTGTCCTACTCCTAGAACAAGCTCCCGTGTGGGAGGGCGGGGCGGGCAGGTGACACCTCTGAGTCAGATGGGTACAGTTGTGGTGGGGCAGAGGGAATATTATCAAGCTTATTTATGTTTTCCCCTAGGAAGAGACATATTTCAATGGCATGAATATGAGTGTGAAAGTAGGATGGTTTATCTGCCATGTCTGATCCATGTGGAGTTTCAGTAATAAAGTTTATTAGTGCCCCTGATTTAATATGACACATTTCCAGTGCAAATTACTCTGAGATCATCATGTTCATAAAATATGACAGAAATCTTTTAAGTGTGAGCATAAGTTCTGAATTAATTTAATAACCCAGTCTGGAAAAAGGCATGTGGTTTAAAGCATAACATTATGCACTGAGCTCTTATGTTTCTCTTCCACTCCCCCCATGCCACTTTTGAGAAGCCTTTGTTCAGGTCTCAGGTCATCTGGCCTCTTGTCAAAAGGACGTGTTAGTGTGGCCAAAGAAAGAGGATCCATTCCTCCCTACGTTGGGGGCTCTTGAGCACAGCTGGTTTTATTTCTTAATAGTTCCTGCCCCCAGGGGTTGGACAGGGACCAATGTGAAAGTGGTGCCTCGTCTCTATGATTTACGCCCTTAAGTGGGCTGGGAGGTGGGTGGGAGAGTGAGCATGGCACAGACGTGACATGGGAGAGCCACAGTGGCAGGGAGCATGAACAAACTCCCCTGTCTTTCCAGATGGGAAAAAAAATCACAGCAACAGGGCTCATGCCCCAACCCTCGAATGCTCATAAAAACACTGCAGGTTGTGAAACCTGAGTCATGGTTCTATTTATCTTGTGGCAGGGTACAAAACCAAATGAACAAACATAATTTTCATCAAGATAGGAAATAGAAACGAAGACAAAATATGAGCTCTTTGGTGTAACTTAACCAACATTTGGCCTTCCATCTTGTGCACAGACCTGGGACTACCCTGCCAAAGAAATCTGGAAACCCACCCTCCCCACTTCTGCTCAAATATTTTAGGGCTTGGGATGGACTCCTTGCTCACCAACTAACTCACTTCTTGGGTGATCCTACCTTTTTGTGAGATTTTAGGGTCCCCCTTTGTCCTGTCCAGATAGGCTGAGACACAGGAACAAAGGCATCCTGAGTCATCCTTAGGCATGCCCTGGCGTAGTCCTCTCATTTGTTTCCTACTTTGGCATCCAGATGGTGACTGGAAGGGCCACCCGAGTGCCTGGCAATCAGGCCTCTTTCTGACCGTGATGCTTCCAGCACTGAAACAGAGCAACACGCTCCAAGCGGATTAGCCTTTCAGAGGTGGCTTCCCCACAGCTCAGAAGAGAGGCTGTCCTGTCATCTGAATTTTGCCCAAGAGGCTCCACGGAAGGTAAATGTTCTTATTTCAGTTTCTCCTCATCACCTGCAGAAATTGCCAACAGCAGGAGTTCTAAGCGGGTTTAGCAAGAGACCTCACATCATTCCTGCCGGGGAGAATCTGGAAGAACAACAGTAGCCCCCCTTCAACAAGACAGAGATGTTGGATGGACTTCCCTGGCCGAGGAAACCACACTCCACCACCTACGCACCTGAAAGGCCATGGTGATGAGCCACGGTACTCTCTATGCCTCGGTCCACGTGAACCCCCTGCTTGGCTGTTTTCTGTCCATTTCCAAAGAGTTCCCTCCTTCAGAGAGTAGCTGAAGTGCCACCTGCCCCATAAATGTTCCCCGAGAAAGCGGCCAACAAGAATGCCTTTCATTGGTCTCCCAGCGCAGTTATTAAGTTAACATATGGCATTTGGCCCTGGGTGATATTCCAATTAGCTCTTATCCTGTGTGTTGTTTTGTTCTCACTATTTCCTGCCATAAGTCCTGCCTGACCAACTAGGCTTGAAATGCCAAGCCCCATCAGGGGGCTCGCAGTGCTGAGGAGGGAGTGAATTCACGGGAGATGATCAGGGTCTGGTTGTGGGGTGAGAGTTGGGGCGAGGGAAGTGCCAGTCTTCCTGAAGAATGGGGTGTCCCTTCAGCTGGGTAGGGGCTGAGGAGCCTGGAAACAAGGAAATGCTCTCCTGTGTTTCCCCACGCACGCCTTTGCACCCTCCACCCTGGGGGGAAACCGACCGGCTCACATTCCCCTCTCTTCTCAGGACCCCTGGCCTCTGGGCTTTTCTCCTGGCTTCCTTCTGCAACAGCACTTGGATCCCCCATGACCTTTGTGTCAAAAACCTAAATCCTTCAAAAATCAGTGCCAATGGCATCTTTTCCCTGATGCCAAAAGCTCCTTAAAGTTGCTCCATAAATATTTTTCAAAATTCAATTGAGTGCCAGACTGCAAGCTGGAGAGGAGTGGGGTATCATCTCTACCTTTAGGAGGTTTGGGACCTGGTGGGCGAGACAGGCACAGAAGCGGTGACAATACAACGTGACAGGCAGGACAGTGGGAATGAGTGCAGGGGGCAGAGGTGGTCCAGAAGAGGGGTAGTGGACTCTTTCTGGAGTCAGTGGGGGCGGGGGCTGGTCAGCTAAGACCTCACAAGGAAGTGGCTGATGTTTAGCTTCTGAAGGACAGCCCAGGTTCACCAGGAAGATGGCCAGGTGGGGAGGAAAAAGGTACTCCAGGGGAGGAGGAGGGGGCACGGGGTTGGGAGGGGTATCCTGTGTGGTTCAGGGCTGCCATAGCATCGGGTATGGGGCAAAGAGGCAAGTGAGGGACAGATGAGTCTGGAGAATCTGGATCACAAGAGGTTTTTATACCAACAAGCATGGGGTCTATAATTGTAGGACATGGGGAGGCCTTTGAAGGCTTAAGGAGAATTATGGCAGGAAGGTTGTGGGAAAACTGTAAGGGAGTAGGGACACACAAGAGGAGAAAGGGAAGAATTTCAAAAAGGAGTCATATGGCAGCAGCGACATTCAAAAAAGGTCAGGTAACCTGAGAAACCAGAGTCCTGTCCGTGGGTGTGACAGTGAGAAGATTCTGGTGTTCTCCAGTGGAGCAGTTTCCATGGACAGGTGGGGGCAGAGGCAGCTGGTGGTGGACTGAGGGGTGATTGGGGGGCAGCGCAGGGAGGGCACCTGGTAAAACCAACTTGACCAGGAAAGGGAGGAGAGCTATGGGGTGGTAGCCAGAGACCGCCATTGTGCTGGGAAAGTTTTGTGGGCTGGGTTAGGGTCACCTGTTGCGCCCCAGTACCTGTCACAGCATCAGACGCATAGGAGCTACTCAGTGATGGTGGGAAAAACGACGAAAAGCCCCCTGTGCACATTTCCTGGAAGAGGCTGAAGCAACCTCACGGATTTGCTCACTGAGGATTCTTTGCTGTCTAGGGGCGTTCTGGGAAGCCGTTGAAGTCATGAGCTCTGTTCCCAATCACATGCTTTCCTGAAGCACAGAAGGCAGACGGCCAGGGTGTCAGCACCTCGGGTCATACCACATAATGCAAAGCCTAATTTGACTTTCAGGCTGATGTCAACGTTTTGTTACCTTGCTGAGAAGCCCAGCTGGAAGACCACATTAATTCACATTTGCCTGTGTTTCAACCGTGGGATCCGGCTCACAGACTCCGAGCAGACCTTGAGGGAGGCATTTCCGGGATGGAGGAAACCCCCTTCCTGGTATGCAGGAGTCTGGGTGAGCTCTCAGGGCTGCCTGGGAGATGTTCCTCCAGCTCGCCTTGTAGAGTAAACCCATTTAGAATCAGAGACCCAACCGTGAAAGGAAGAGCCTCCTTCCACCTGCCTTTCTCTCACTGTAAGGTGATGGTGTAGTGATGAGGACAGCATGGTTGTGGGCTCCCCCGTTTAAGGACCACCCCTTCTCAGAGTTAAGATCATTTTCCATATAGAGGTGGACACGTTCGCCCAGACTAGCATGGGGGTGGGGGGAACAGGATTCCTGCCAAGCTGGTCTCAGGGAGAGCTCACTGGGCTCAGTCGCTGGGATACCAGCCTCGGTCCAGGGACACGGAAGAGCCCTCCCGAGAAGGCGTGCACGATTCTAGCCCTTGGCTCCCCACTTGTGAACTTCACGTGGGCCTGGGTGACAGGGAAGGATGTGGAGTCAACAGGTGTGCCGTCGCCCACGCCTGCCCCTCTCTCTAGCGTCCCCACCTTGGTTTTGATCGCTGCCCTCCCTCTCCCTGTCCCTCAAACACTGTCCTCCTGGGCTTGTCTCTTCTCCCCTGCTTCTCTTTCTGCTCTGTCCTGCCAGTAGCATGGACAGCTTCTTCTTTTGTGTATCCTTGCCTAGCTTTATTATTTTTATTCCCATCATTTTTTTCATGCGTCTGCCTCTATCCCTGAGCTGTGAGTTCCTCCTGGTGAGGCTCTGGGTCCTATTTAACTCAGCAGCCTCTGTGTCCAGCAGCGTGCTTGGGGCCCAGCAGGCTCATTGACTAGATGGACAGATCTATAAACATTCCATTGCTACCATTCTTCAAGGCCCATCTCACTTTTTTAAAAAAAGCTTTGTTTTAGGGGCGCCTGGGTGGCTCAGTGGGTTAAAGCCTCTGCCTTCGGCTCAGGTCATGATCCCAGGGTCCTGGGATCGAGCCCCGAATCGGGCTCTCTGCTCAGCAGGGAGCTTGCTTCTTCCTCTCTCTCTGCCTGCTTCTTGCCTACTTGTGATCTCTGTCTGTCAAAAAAACCCAACAACTTTGTTTTATTTTGTCGGTGTTTTTAAGATTCATTTATTTATTTTAGAAAAAGAGAGAGTGAGTTGGGGGGAAGGGTAGAGGGTGAGAGAGAATCTCAAGCAGATTCCCGCTGAGCACAGAGCTGGACGCGGGGCTTGATCTCATGATCCTGAGATCATGATCTGAGCTGAAACCAAGAATCCCTCACTTAACCGACTGAGCCACCAGGCACCCCATGGTCCACCTCACTTTCTGTGGCCTCTTGGCCAATTTCCTCCAGACCAGTGATATTTCCATTCTTACCATTTATTCAACAAACATTTATTGAGCATCTAATATCATATTTGGTGCTATGAATAAATTTGACTACATTTCTGCCCTCAAGAAATTTTATGGATAGTTGAGAATAGAGGCAGGTTAATCAGCAGTTAAGTGAGATAGATGCTGTTACAGAGAAACAGTCGCAGAATAATAAAGGCCGTTTTTAATAACCTTTGAAAATTTATTTTAGTGAAGGTTTTATCACTTTGGTGCTAGAATAAAATTTTAATGGAGCTGAATGTAAAACCCTGAATTTGCTATTCTGTTGCATCATAGATTAAACATATTTTTTCTAAATTAGAAAATAATGTGCTCATTATAGAAATTCAGAAAAACATAAAAGTATAAAGGAGAAATAAAATTATTAACCTACACTCAGAGATAACTACTGTTAACCTTTTGGTGTATATTCTTTCAGACTATTTATCATCTCTCTATAACTGTCTTTTTTTTTTTTTTTTTGGAAAAACAAAACATAAAACTGGCATCCTGAAAGTTTCGGTCTTCTTTTCCTCTTTTATTATGAACACTTTATCATGAAATATTATGAAAAATATGATTGTCACTAACTATGCGACATGACTGTGCCTGATTAAAATGAAAACTATTCTTATTGCTTTGGCTTTTAGACTGTTTTCAATTTCTCTTTATGATAATTAACAAGAAAATCTTTGTACAAAGTCATGTGTTACTTATTTTTTTTCCTTTTGGGGTATTCATCTTTTTCCTATTGATTTTTTAAAAAAGATTTTTATTTATTTATTTGACAGACAGAGATTACAAGTAGGCAGAGAGGCAGGCAGAGAGAGAGGAAGGGAAGCAGGCTCCCTGCTGAGCAGAGAGCTCGATCCCGGGACCCTGGGATCATGACCTGAGCCGAAGGCAGAGGCTTTAACCCACTGAGCCACCCAGGCGCCCCATTTTCCTATTGATTTTATAAAGCCCCTTTACATATTAACTGCATCTGTCTTCTGACATAGGTATTAAAAATATATATTTCCTGTTTGTCTTTTTTCTTTTAATTTTGTTTAGTATCACAGCTTGAAAGCCAGATCCTTGAGGACTTTGACTCTCTCATCTGAGAAAAGAGGAAACTAAAACCAACATATTTAAGTGATTCTCAAATGGCCCATAGGGTTGGGAGCAGAGCATGCCTAGAACCCAGGGCTCTGGGTTCTCAACACTTCCTTCAGGAACGCACCCCTGCAACCGGATATCACTCTTCTTTGCTTTCCAGTGGTGCCGTTTGTGTTGGATTTGCCTTCCTATATGGAGGGCAGGCATTGTGTCTTACACCTGTTCTCTCCCCCATCTGGTTCTCACCCAACTCGCTTTCCATTATTTAGCTCAATTGCTAGTGGTTTGGTAGTTAATACATATATGTTTGTTAATACACTGGGCTTTTAAAATTTATTTATTTATTTTTTATTTATTTGAGAGCAAGAGTATGAGTGGGAGGGGCAGAAAGAGGGGGAGAGAGAACCTGAAGCAGACTCAGTGCTGAGCTCGAGCCCAACATGGGGCTCAATTTCATGACCCTGAGATCATGACTTGAGGTCGAAACCAAAAGTCGGCTGCTTAACTGACTGCCCCACTCAAGTGTCCCCAGTACACTGATTTTTAAAGAGTTACCAATAATAATAAAGGTATCTCATTTGATGCTCACAACAAATCCGTGAACAAGGCAAGACCAGCCTCACCAGCCCTGTTTTCTAGAGGAGGAAGCTGAGGACCAGAGAATTTAAGGAACTTGTTCAAGATCTTACAGCTGGACCATGGCAGAACCAGGGCCGCAGTAAAGTTCTTTTGACTTGAGACCCCCTCCTTCTCTCCGCCATACTGAGCTTCTCTTCCATAGGCTCCCTTGCTCCTGCCCTACATGGGACAAAAGGCTGGCTGTTGTTTTTGATGCTTGGATGGGTTGAAGAGGTAAAAGCTGGAGGCCCACCGGTCACCCCTGTCCTTACAGGGAACCAGGATCATGGAGCTAGGTGTCGACTGGGTTTCCGGATTGAAACCTCTGAAACCCATAAAGAGGAGCCAACTTCATGGCTATAAAACCTTCATTTTATTTATTTTTTTAAAAAAAGATTTTATATATTTATTTGAGAGAGAGAGAGAGAGCGCACGACGGGAGCCAAAGGCAGATGTTCAACCAACCGAGCCACTCAGATGCCCCTAAAACCTTCTTTAAACAGTTGCTCTCTGTTCTCCCTTTCGCCAGCCCCTGGCACCACTAATGTCTTTTTTGTCTCCGAAGATGTAACTATTCTGGATATTTCCTGTACACGGAATCACACAGTATGTGACTTCGAGTCTGGCTTCCTTCATTTGGCGCAGGGTTTTCGAGGATTACCCATGTCGTGGCACGGGTCAGTACTTTATTCCTTGTTATGAGCTGCCACAATTCGGTCACCATTTATCTGCTGATGCATTGACATTTGGGTGGTTTCCACTCAGCCTGGGTTTTGAGGACAAGGATCCTCGGGCCAGAATCACTAAGTTGTCCTAAAAATCAGCCTTAGCTAGATCTTATTGGAAAAGACTTTTCTCTAGGTAAGAAGGAGGAACTTCTCTTGGCTCTTCAAGTGGGCTCTGGGTGGACGTTCTGAGGGCTCAGGGGAGGAGTGGAGGTGTCCCTGCAGCGAAGGGGCTCCCTTTCTGGGTATTCTCAGGTCCCTGGTGTGGACGGGCGCAGCGACACGGTGGAGACTGCAGGCTCCGTCTCAGCCTGGGGCCACCCGTCTGGTCCCCGGCAGGCAGCCCCGAAGCTGCCCATGGTCTTCTCTCCCCTCTACCTCGTTAACAGCTTCAATTAGCCCAGGACCGGGAGATGCTTCATCAGCTGCCTGGATCAGCAGCCAAATAAAGCCGTCACGTTTATGAACTGCCCGCCGAGTTCTGGGAGGAACTCTGCATATTTTACATTTAATAACTTGCCTCTCGTTTTTATTTATAATGTTAATAATGATTTGGGGGGTGCTCTGGGAGAGTGCAGGAAGAAATCGAGAGAGACTTTGACACAGATGGTGGGACCTGGGGCAGAGGGGTGATGGCTCTTAGCTCTGTTATCCTGCTCTTGACCCAGGCTCCCTGCAGGGGTGAGTGGCAACACTTGCACTTCCCCCACCCCCGCCCAGACCCTTGCATGTGCTCGGCAGCCTCTCTGGGCCTGCTCTTGCTGTCTCCATGCTCTGATGTGGCGTGTGGGACCCAGGGGCGCTCTGCAGGCTTTACGAGGGCTGGCCTGTATTGCGGGCTCCTTCTCCCCCTGCTTCCCACCTCAGACCTGCCTTGCTAGTCTCTCTATGGCCTATCCATGGGTGGAACAGTGTGAGACTGGGTGAAGGAAATAGCATTTTTGCCCTAGGAAATGTTTCACAGGGTGCCTGTGTTTTTAGAAAGTCCCTTAGCGTCTTTCTAAATGAGTATTCTAGTGATTCCTTTTTCCGGATATGAGAAAAAGGAGGTCCGGTGGGGCTAAGTGACCATCCCAGGTGACTGGCTGGTGAGCTGTCACACTGGGCGGCGGGGTGTGTGTGCAGATTGTGAAGGAGAGGGGCATGGGTTTCTCACTTCAGGGTGGGATGGTCAGGAAGCTTGGCCTCTTAGATCTGCCCAGCCTAGGTTCAGTTCCCAGCTCTGCCTCTGGCTCTTTGTATGACCTTGGGCAAATTTTCTTCTCTGAGTCTGAGGATGCTCCTCTGAGCCATTGGGAAAATCAGAATCTCCATCTCACAGGTGATCTCACAGGTGCTGGGTGATTATCCAAGATCATGTTTGTGAAAGATTTTGTAAACTGCAAGTTGCCTTACAGATTGTAATTATTGATTGCCTTCTACTGGGAAGCCCCCTCTGGCACGTGGCCTTGTTGGGTAGACTCTAGAGAAGGGGTTTGTAACTTCTTTCAGAAAGGGCTAGTTAGTAATGATGTTAGGCTTGGCGCGCCTCACGGTCTCTGGCAGAAAGACTCACCTGGGCAGGTGTAGCTGAAAACGGCCTTTGACAATATACAATCTATATAATTGAATGGGTGTGGCTCTGGGCTCCTGAAACTATTTACAAACAAAGGCTGTGGCCAGATTTGTCCTGCAGGTCCTAGCTTGTCAACCTCTGCTCCAAAGAGGCATGTCCCCAGGTCTGGGAGCCCTGAATTCAAGAAGGCAGAACTTTCTGGAAGAGATACTTGCAAGCCCCCCCCCCCCCCCCCATGTAGTCTGGTTTCTTCACAAGAGCATTTTTTTTTTTTTTTAACCTGCAGATTTTCCCTACCAAGAATAGAGTGTTCAAAGCTCAATTACCCATGTCCTCATGTGGGTTCCTCCAAAGGGAATTGCACCGACCTGGTCTCCACACTTTCCAGAGCTTGGCTCCACTTCTGCGTAGAGAGTAGGAAATAAGCGTATCCACCTCAGCTGCCTTCATCTGTGATGAGCGAGGAAATGCCTATGCACCAGAGATTTTTGTTTGGGAAGATTGGCTGGCTCTTGCCTGGAAGTTTCAGTGGCTATTGTCCTGGAGGATAAGGGCGGAGCGAAGGGCAAGGAAGAAGAATCCAGAAAATGCCAGCGATGGGGCAGAAGGGCGGCCAGTTACTTTGAGCTTGGTGTCTTCCAGACACCAGATCTAATCTTCTCGGCCACCTTTCAAGGTAGACTGTGATTGCCGTCTTACAGGTGGAGTAGCAGAGACCCAGACAGGTTAGTTACTGCCCACAGGAGTGGGAGGGACGGGGATGTAGATTCAGCCCGGTTTTATCTGATTCCCAAGCCTGTCATCTTCCCACTACGCCTCACGGCGACGCAGATTTATTGGGTCTGCAAAACTCATCAGAAATGCGTCCACCTGCTTGGTACACGCCCTCTTCCTGTGGGGCAAACGTGAGATGGGGAGTGGTCGACTGGGGAACAGTGTGCCCTGAAAACTAGGAATCTCCGAGTCCGAGCCCTTGCTCTTAAATTGCCTTTTGATCTTGGGCAAGTCACAGACACTTGGTGGGCCTCAGTTTCCTTATCCGGGTCCTGAGGTAGTCTTACCGGCCCCGTCCAGCTCTGTGATTCTCAGAGCTTTTCTGCAGATTGCCTGTGGTGGCCAATACATTTTGTTTCTCCCCGTCTGGCCGCTCGACAGAAGGGAGGGAGGGAGGAGGCAGCAGGAAAGCAAGGTCAATCAATTCTAGCCCAGACCAAAGCCTAAGAGATAGGGCGTGGCATGCTGAAGGATGATGGCTGGCAAAAATCATTAGAAGCATCTTTCAACAATCTATATGCCGTTATCGATCTTGTTATAGATCATCTTCCATTCCTCCCCTACCTTTCTTTTTCTTTCCCCAAGATCTTCTGGATCAATACAGCAAGTGCATTGAGACTGTAGCAACACATTTAAAACCTTATAAAAGGTTATTTAGTTGCTAACAGTGCAGTGGTTTCTGCAAAGCCTGCCAAAAGGTTACAGCTTTTTGGGGATCATAAATTACAGACGACAGGAAAAAAGTAAGTGCGGTTTTCTTTATTGTCTCGATGATGGATGGACTCCTGAACAGGGCAGAAAATACATCATATCACCTTTAATGGGTGTGCATTTCTGCAGCCATAACTCACAATTTTAAAATAGAGAATGGTGAAATATGGCGTTGTATATTCCACTTGTGACATATTTATGAGTCCTTGCCTTCTTATAAATACAGTGATTGCTATTTCAAAGCACCATGTCAGGTATGAGCTGAGCACAAACAGCTGGCGCGGCTGAAAAATTATAGCCAGAGTGGACGTTTTCAAAAACTCTCTCTCACAGCAGTAAATTTACAGTGTTTGCACTAACTGTTATTAAAACCAAATCCATATCTTGGCAACAGGAATCCATTGCTCAGTAACAGCTGGAGTGACAGTGTGCCCCAGCAGCTGGGGTGAGCTCTAAACTTGGCCGTGGTGCACACGGAGGAGGGAAGGTCATGGGGGTTCAGAGGGAGATGGCAGTGGGGGTGAGGGGGGGTGCTCTGTGGCTCCCGGGTCCAGAGCCCAGGCTGGGGCCCCTTTGGGTCTGCTTCTGTCTCCTGTCCGATCGTGGCATGTAGGCTTGCTGCTTCCAGCCCTTTCCCCTGCTGGCCTGGCCAGGGAGCCTCTCCCGGGAGTTTTCTGTCTAGCACTTTGTGCCACTCATCCCCGTTCCCTCCCCACTCTCTCTCTCCACTGGGTGAGTCATGCTGGTGTCTGGAGAGGCAAGCAACTGGGCCGAAAACAGGGACACGCTCTGTGCACAGCCCATGGAGGGGAAAGACAAAGGGCAGGGTCCGCAGTGGGGTGGGGTGGGGGGAATTGCATAGGAGAAGTGGGGGTGCAAATGGGTTGTGGGTAAAAAAAAACACACAGCAACCCAAAGGCCAGATGGTCTACGCTGTCATAACCATTTTCAATTCAACCAAAATGTGGCTGGCCCCAATTATGAGCTTGGCCTAATTTTGATGGCTGGAAATACCGAAAAATGAAGAGGACATCATTTTCACTTTCAGGAAGCTTACGGTCTACAGACTGCCTGAGACTCAGCTACTGATACTACGCCTCACATATTTTTGTGTTTTATGCTTCCCCAGTTCTTTTCTTCATGAATGTTCTATTTGGCTATTTCTAGAAACTAAGAAAACATAAAAGTGCATGGGCTAAACTCCAAATATTAAGTAAAAGGAGACGGTCTCTAAAGAGTACATACGGAGGATTCAACTTACATGAAGTTTACAAACAGGCAAGACTGATCTGTGGGGAAAGAAGTCAGAATAGTACTTCCTTTCAGCTGCGGGGTTGGGAGGGACATAGTGCGAACCTGGAGGTAAGGAGCCCAGAGGTTCTGCTTTGTGCACAGTGGGTACGTAGGGTGCCCTGTGTCTGGCATCCATGGTGGCCATCAGTCTCCAGAGAACGAGGTTTGAAAACCAATGGTCCAGTGATTTCCAACTCTGGCTTTGGCAACCTATTCAGAATTATCATATTGTTATGAAGGGGTAGGCGTAAAATTCACACAAAGATCTGGGATTAATTGTCTATGCTCATTCATTTATTCATTCATTCTTTCTTTCCACATTTGCTGAGATCCTTCCATTTGCTGGAAGGATGTATTTGCTACAACTGTGCAGGAGGCTGAGTCTTGAAGGTGGCCATGATGTGGTCCCCGTTTTCAGGAATTTGCAGATGAGTGGGGTGGGCACTCTGTTCATGCTGGCTGTGAGGACAGATGAATTCTGCTGGAACAGGGTGGAAGAGGACTTTGCGGATGGGGTGATGTTGACTCAGGATCTTGAAGGACAAGTACAAGTTCACCGGGGACAACACTGAGGGGAAGGTAATGGGAGGAACAGAGTCCAGGGTGCCAGGAGCATCGTTGGTGAGGGAAGGGGGCCTGTGAAACGTAGGGTGGGGCCGTCTTTTGGGAGATGCTCACTGTCTCCTTAAGGATTAGGCTCTGCCCTGTCAGTGAGAGAAGTCCTAGAAAGTTTGGTGCAGGGGCTAGACATCGTCAGATCTGGCCGAGCTAGCTGCCCCTGTAGCACCTGGGAGTGAGGGACAGTGGAGGTGGGCAGAGAGCTGCCCCCATGAGTAACTTCTGAGTGGTGGTGATCTCAGGGGAGGCCGCAAGCCCCGAGATCGTATATACAACCAAATAACAATCAAACAGCAATCACTATTCAAAAAGTTTGGGAACTAGGGACGCCTGGGTGGCTCAGTTGGTTGAGCGGCTGCCTTCGGCTCAGGTCATGATCCCAGCGTCCTGGGATCGAGTCTCACATAGGGCTCCTTGCTCGGCAGGGAGCCTGCTTCTCCCCCTGCCTCTGCCTGCCACTCTGTCTGTCTGTGCTCGCCCTCTCGCTCTCTCTCTCTCTGGCAAATAAATAAATAAAATCTTAAAAAAAAACAAACAAACAAAAAGTTTGGGAACTATTGAGAGGTCCAATCCAATATTGCTACCTACCCATACTTTCCCCACCCCCCAAGGGATGGGGAGCTAGTTGATTTTAAGAAAAATGCCTGTTCAATCATAAAACAAATACGTGCTTCTTGTAAGAAAATCAAATGATGAAGATAAGAATAAGTTTGAGATGCGCTCAAGGCCAACTCTGGCCTTGGTATTTGGTCCAAATCTGATATTTGGCGTCAGCTTTGGACTTGGCCTTTGGAGGGCCGGATAGTAGATGTCACTGCAACATCATTTCTGGCATCCCCGATCCTGTGTGTGATCAGCGGTTGTGGGATTGCATTGTATCTAATCCCAACAATAGCAGTGCTATGAACAAGGTGTGGCATTCACATTTATTAATAGTGATGCACTCGTTTTGAAAGAGAGGCAAGCCCTCTAGATGTAACTTGGATTAGGAATCACTTTTGCGCTTTTTATGTTGAAATATTATCGATCAGTTGAAGTACAAATGTGCATTTATTATCGTAAGAGTGAAGTGCTACAGTAACCACAAAATGAAAGTTGTTAATTTTATGCGCGAATTTATGAACTTTTGAATAGTTAAATAAATAGGGGAAGAGCTGACACTTCCTGTGCAGGGTAGGAGACAATAGGCTAGCTAGATGATTTTGGGGAAAAAAAATACATTATATTTTTATTTCCTTGGGGAACCGGCAATTTTATGAAAATGTAGAAAATAACAAGACAAAAAAAGTCGGTTAGTGTTATGACCTGAATGTTTGCATTCCCCCCCGCAAAATTCATACACGGAGACCCTTTAGAGGTGAGGCTTTTGGGAGGTTCTTAGGGTCACCATGGTGGGGCCTCATGTTGGGATGAGCACCCCAGTTCTCTCTTTGTGCTGAGTGAGGACACTGCAAGGGGGGGTTATCTGCAAACCAAAAGAGGGCCCTTCTAAGACCCGAGATCTACTGGCACCTCGCTCTTGGTCTTCAGCCTCTAGAACCGTGAGAAAGAAATGTTTGTTGTATAAGTCTAGGATAATTTGTGATAGCGGTTGATAAAGAAAATTAGATTGTCATTAAGTCTCATTTTTTGGAATTATTTGTTGTAATACCATTCATGACATTACACAAAACAACCTTTCAGAACAGCTTTAACTGGAAATGTTTACTTTTCTTGAAGCCACGGATCTTTCCAGAAGAAGCCTGATCTGAGAAGGCAGCATGTTTTGTGAGGATGAACAAGGGACAGGACGGCCGCTTTACCACCTTAACGTTTCAAAAGGAGGAAACACGCCAAAATCACGGACAGCATCTGTGATCCACCATCCTTGATGCCGACATAACAGAGAGTATGAGAAGAATGAAGGAAAAGAGAAAAGTGAGACGCTCTCTTCGAAGCATTTTGCTTTTCATCTACCTCGGTTGAAAGGGACCGTCTCCTCAGTGACAAAAATGGGCAAGCGACGGGTTAGCCGACATCCCTCTAAGCTGATGGGCCAGAAACAGGCTTTCTGCACTCCGTGGGGGCCCTTGAAATTTCGTGGCAGTCTTAATCAAAATTGGGATAAAGTTGTAACATAAAATTACGTGTAGGGTTTGGCCTGAATTTTAACCCTTTGACTGCCTGGCATTTGGGTAGAATATACCTCCAGATATAATGCACCTCCAGATGTAAATTGAAAATCTTTTCTTGGGGCGCCTGGGTGGCTCAGTGGGTTAAAGCCTCTGCCTTCGGCTCGGGTCCTGATCCCAGGGTCCTGGGATCGAGCCCCGCATCGGGCTCTCTGCTCAGCGGGGAGCCTGCTTCCCCCACTCTCTCTCTGCCTGCCTCTCTGCCTACTTGTGGTCTTTCTTTCTCTCTGTCAAATAAATAAATGAAATCTTAAAAAAAAAAAAAGAAAATCTTTTCTGTCCCCAGCACCTAGGTAACCAATGAATCTAGTGTGTTTTCTTTCAGACGTGTGAAATGTAGTCATAATTTTTTTTTTTGGCGCCACAATGGGGACGTACCGTAGTTACTACTGTCCAATAACTGGCTATTTACCACTTAGTGATCTCGTCTACACATCTTTCCATGAGACGGCATATAGCTCTATTTTATGTTTTGTAATGATTGCCTTTATTCCAATAAATGGATGTGGCATTATTTATTTAACCAAACTCCAGTTAAAGAACATTCAGGCTATTCCTAATTTTTATCCATTGGAAGGAAAGTTGCAATAAACGTTTTTGTACAGTATTTTGCAAGTACTAATTATTTCCTTTATATATATATGGGTGTGTGTGTATATATATGCATACGTACATATAATTTTTGGTATGTCTTGCCATATTGTCTTCTAGAAATATTGTATCAATTAATATTTCCGCCCACAGTGTTTATATATAAGAAGTCAGTTTCCCTCACCAACACTGAGCATCATCTGCCTTTTGAATCTTTGCCAATGTGTTATGTGAAAAATGGTCTCTTGATATTTTAATATGCATCTTTTATTATTAGCGAGCTGGAACATCTTTCTGTATGTTTTTGCATCGATTACTTTTAATCACGGAGGAAATGATGTCATCCTAAGTGAAGGAGAACACACCGACCTATGGGGATGATAGTGTGGCTGTGTAGGCTTCTCCGTAGATGACGTGTGTGGGGAATACTTTGTACTGCTCCTCACAGCAGGCAAATCACTCTCGGTTCCTAATTTCAGGAACGTTCAGGAACGTCCTTAGGTGCGAAAGGTTGGAGCTCTGGAGAGGTCAGCTGATTGGCCCAAGACGTTACAGGTAAAAAAGTAGATCTGGGGTTTGATAGATTTTTCTAAAATTCAATCAATCTTCCTTCCACTTGACCCCACTGTGTCTGCTACCGACAAGTTCAGATCCAGATTCTTGGGCTAACAGTTCCTAAATAGTGAACATTGCTTTCCTTATCGAGCACAGCCCCGTAAACACATCAGCTCACTGACCACTCATGACAAGTCTGTGAAGGAAGAGCAGGTGCTTATCCACACACACAGATGGGATGCTGACTGCAGTCACACAGGCGGGACCTAATGTCGAGGGCTCCCCAAGGCTCCCGCTTATGATGTTCTACCACATAGCTCCTCATGTCCACGGGCACCACACCCGAGGAAGCAGCCTCTCTACCACTGCCAGTGAGTCCCCCTCTCCCACTGCAGGGTACTGCGTGAGGCTGTGAGGTTTATTCCAGGGAGACAAGACAGATCAGGCTGTGAATTTGGGCTGAGCGAGGGCAGGTGTCGGCACTACGGGCGGGACAATTCTCAGTGCGGTATCGTCTCCCGCATGGCTGGAGGGTTCGCATCCCTGGTGCTTTCTCTCTAAATGCCAGTCAGTCGCATCCTTCAACCCAGACTCTGCTCCCCGAATTTCCAAATGGCCCCAGGAGGGGATGGCACGACTCTGCTTGAGAACCCCGGACCAGGGGACCCCCTGCTGGATGGTGGTTCGTGTTTCTGTTGGCTGATGAATTTGTGTTGTGTCTGGTGGGACTGTGAGGTTTAGGCTGAAGCCCTGGCACAGGCTAGGGTTTGAAGAATGTTCGGCACAGGCAACGTGGTATTTCTTGGCCTTCCTTTGAGGCTGATAGTCGGTCGCCCCCGGAGCCCCTGATGTAGCCCCCGTCTGCAGACAGTCAATAAACGTCAATACCTGCTCCTGACAGGTGGCTGCAGGTCTGCCGTTCTGCGCTGGGCTCTAGCTCACGGCAACTACTTTTCCAGGTCTGGATTTTTCTTCCTTTTGATTGCAGAGGCAGAAGCAGCCTCTGGTGGAATCACCAGCCCACGGTCACCTTGCTATAGGGAGGACTTTCAGAGGGTTGGAACCCGAGCTCCATGGGTTGGCTCCTTTGAAAGCCAGCCTGGCCCGGTTCTCCTGACCATGGGAGCAGGCCCACTAGTTCAGCGGGGCCCCGTCTGCCAAGGCCGTGGCATGTCCAGGGCTGCTGGTGAGTTCATGCTCCATCCAGGAAGGGCCGGGGCCCCTGGGGCGCAATCAGAACTCCAGGAAACTCGGCGCGGGAAAGGCTATGAGTGGCTACTTGGGGTTTGGCTCCTGGCCTGACCAGCCCCCAGCCAGCCGGCCATGCCCAGCCAACTGACTCCGTGGGCATACTTTTCAGAGTTGTGTGGACAGCGATATTGAAAAAATTACCTTGGGGCGCCTGGGTGGCTCAGTCGTTGGGCGTCTGCCTTTGGCTCAGGTCATGATCCAGGGATCTGGGATCGAGCCCCATATCAGGCTTCGTCCTCCGCGGAGAGCCTGCTTTTCCCTCTCCCGCTCCTCCTGCTTTTGTTCCGTCTCTTGCTGTCTCTTTGTCAAATAAATAAAATATTTAAAAAACAAAAAACAAAAAACATTGCCTGTCTCCAATTTGCCCCGCGAAGAGAGCTGGTCCTGGGCGGTCAGACCATGTGTGCCACAAAAGGTAATCCTGAAAACGGGATGTCCTTGAGAGCAGCTGGCTTTGTAACGCAAGGGAGAGTGTTCGGAGTTCCCGTTCCTCATCTGTGTAAATGGCAGTGTCTTTCACCTTGGATGTTGTTTAGGGCTAGACTGGGAACAAGAAAGCCCACTGTTAAAAAGCAATCGCTTTTTGCATTGATCCACACACCACATATTATAAATTCCCTGTAGGCCTCCCTCGTCCCAGGGCGGGCTCCTGCCACTGGAGGGTGCATGGTGATGGGGTGGGAGAGGGTGAGGGAATTCTTCACGGGCTCCTGGTGGTTTTGCTTTTCTGTTGCTGGGAGAAACCTGGGCAGAGAATTTCCTGGTCTGAGACACTTCTTAGTGGGCTTCTCCCTGGCAGGGCTCTGAGGTGTTCTGGGGGAGCAGTGGGGAACTCGTGGGACCTTCCCATCCCTTCCCCGGACAGGACTTTATCCCGGACCTGTGGGGTGTGTGTGCTCACTGCCCATGTTCTGGGGCATGCTTTCCAACTGGCATGCCCTGTGGCTTCACAGGAGTCAGCCCAGGAGGATGGTGGGGCTTCTGGTAGCTGCAGATATTGGCATTCTGGGAACAGCATTTGCGTCTACGGAGAGAAGTAACAAGGGATGTGAGGGTTGCATTCTTTATGCAGATCCCACTCGCTCTCCATTCACTTCTCAATGTTCTTAATGCAGACCGGGGGGCCACTAAACCAGGTCAGTCCCCTGAAGGGGCTAAACCTTACTGACTCAGAGGGCGGACCAAGGGAGCCTCTGTCCAAGCGCAGCGCGTTATGGATACACAGGCGCTCTGTAAAAATCCACTGATGTTCAGCATGGAAGCAGCCAGATGTGGGCTAACGAACGTGTCCCTCTGTTGGGTGTCTCGGAACCCTGTTGCTCTCTGGCTCCAAGGCTTCTCGAGAAGCCGCGATGACATATTGCAGGTGTTTCCACTGAGCAGGACGTGGTTTATGGTGTGGAGCGTGGTGGGGTGGAAAGAGCCTGGGATTTGGACTCAGCCAACCCGAGACCGATACCAGGAGGCGACCACTTAGCCACTTGGCAAATGGCCTGAGTTTTTATTCTCTCAGTGGGGGTGGTGGTGGCGGTGGTGAATAACACCTTTCCTGAAATGATTGCCTGGAGAATCAAGAGAGACACGTGAAGAGTCTTCAGAACCTGTAAAATGCTCTCCACGTGTCGTCTTTATCATTCTCCACTCTTAGAAGATGAATTTAAAAGTGTCTTTCAACTGCAATGAATTCTGTGATATTAAGCTCTTCTTGGGACAAAGCTCTCTGTTCTTTTTTTCCCACGAGACACGACAAACTCAAGAGGAGCATGGAGTCCAGGTGCAACCCAGTGAGTGAATGCTTTGTCCTTTTTTGATTCTGTGCAATTTTACATTTTCTCTCTCTCTTTTCTCCTTTTATTTTTGTTTTAAGTTGAACCTAACTGATCCTTAAAGCGACAGAGGCTCTGGGAAGAGCGGTCAGGGGCTGCGTCCCGGCCGCCATCATCAGACATGAGGTCAGCAACCCAGCAGCTGTCTGGGCAGGCTGTTGGAAGGGGGGCTGCTTGGGTTTGGTGCCTTCTTGATGAGGTGTTGCTGCAGGAATGACTTATATACGCAAGGCAAAAAGATTGAGTGTTGAGTTTGGCTAATGCCCGCTAGAGAGCTGTCATTACATCAAGGTTAGTTCACAACTCAAAGGATGTCTTGAATATCAATTGTTTCTTCTTTCTGTGAGGTGGGAGGCATGTTTCATCAGTCTTGCCAGGAAAGGGGGTAGGGTTGAGGCTTTGCTATATAGATGGAAACAGAGTGTCATAGAAAGACTATTGACCTTGGAGTCTTAAAGTCTGGGTGGCTTTGCACACCACCAATGACCTGTGTGACTTTGTGGAAATTACTTAACCTCTCTGGTCCACAGGAGTCGTACACATGTATGGGAGATGATACTATTTGGAGACAGTTACGTGCATCACATTGTACAGTAATTACCTTTGTAAACAACGAATATTCAAAAAAATTGTTGCATAATATCCATTCAGAAGACTGTCCAGAGTGTAAGCATAGAGCTCCTTGAACTCTCCCAACACGAACCCACTCATGTAACTACCACCCAGATGAGGAATTATAATATCACCAGATGCTCAGAATCCACTCTTTGCCCTTTCTCTGCCACTCCCCGGCCGCCTCCTCCAAAACGACCACGATCCCGTCTCCTAACACCATAGATGGGTTTTGCCCGCTGTTGTACTTTAGGAGGCGAAACCATACGACATGTACTCTCTGGTGTCTGGCTTGTTTGGCTTGTGAGAGTCATCCCTGTTGCTGCCCGTCGCAGTAGTGTATCTGTTCGCATCGCTATATACTATTTCATGGTACGATTATAGCCAAGTGTGTCCACCAGCTGCTGATGGAGATTTCGGTCATTTCTAGTTTTTGGCACTTCCGCCTGGAGTTATGTTGCCTGGATCTCTGTCTAGCATACACCTAAGGGTGGAATTGCCAAGTCCTATAGAAAGTATATGGCTCTGCTTTCATAGGTATTATTACGGAGCTTTACGCAATGGATGCTTAACTTCCTCTCCCGGCCAGTAGTGAGCCAGCTTCCGCCTCTGCCATTCTTCCCACACTTGGTCCCCGTGGTTGTTTTGTTTTGCTCTTCTGATGAAGCACAGCGCTGTCTCATGGTGTTTTCTTGTTCGCATTTCCCTGGTGGCTGCTGAGGTTAAGCACATTTCTGTACACTCCTAAGCCATTTAAAAATCCTCTTTCTTGAAGTGCTTGTTTAAGTCTTTTGGTCATTTTTCTGTTGCACTTAGAAAAATCTGTAAGAGTTCTTATATTTTAATTGCACTATATTGTTGGATATATTTATTGTATGTGCCTTCTTCATACTCTGTGGCTTGCATTTTCACTCTCTATTACATTATCATGAACAGAAATTTCTAATTTTAACATGGTTGAATATATCAACACTTTTTTTTTTTTTTTTTTTTTAAAGGAAAGGTGGTTAAGGGGAATTAGGAATTCAGAGCAAGCAGTGGGAGGACTCTTTTTTTTTTTTTTTAAGATTTTTTTATTTATTTGTCAGAGAGAGAGAGCGAGAGGGGGAGCGAGCACAGGCAGACAGAGTGGCAGGCAGAGGCAGAGGGAGAAGCAGGCTCCCCGCCGAGCAAGGAGCCCGATGTGGGACTCGATCCGAGGACGCCGGGATCATGACCTGAGCCAAAGGCAGCCGCCCAACCAACTGAGCCACCCAGGCATCCCTATATCAACACTTTTATTGTTCATGCCTTTTTCTGTGTTGGACTTATGAAATCTTGGGATGCAAGGTGAGCATCCCGGGGAAGACTCGAGGTAGCAGCATGCCTGTCCAGATGCCCTCAGTCCAATCCCAAGATGTTTGCAGAGCACCCTTGAGCTTGCAGGTAAGATAGGTCCTGGCTGATTTGAAGAAAGTGCTGGTGGATCAAGGCTCATGACTGGAATCAGGGGCTCACTTAAGGGTTCCCAGGGCTTATGATTTCCAGGGACCATGTTATTTGTTTTGGCCTGATTATGGGAAGAGAGAGCCTTAGTTGGCACTTTCCAGAAGACTGTGTTTCTAGAACCTCTGTGGAAATAAAATCTCTGACTCAGTTTATGGTCTTTGGTCTAGGAATTAGACACAGGAGCTTCATATTGGCCCAGATTCCCTTTCAGGGGATCTATGGTCCTCCCAACGCCTCGCTGAGTGAGCAGGGTTCGTGTGATCCTGCTTTCCCCACCACTGCTGATTGGGAGCCAGGAGTAGCCTGACTATGGGCTGGTCAGAGAACAATCAATGGCTTATGTGGATCCAGACACGATGTTCTTCTTAGCCAGTAAGATTCCCCCTTTGGGGAATCTGAACCAGGGATCAGAAGGATGTCATGAGCTGGTGCTGGGCATGTGTACTGAAAGGTCACATGGAGGTGGGGCAAGGGCAGCTATTTGGGGACTATGTACTTGCTGAGTGTATAAGGAACTGGGACTCAGAGAAGCCAGTCAGGGAGGGGGCCCCGGAGGGGGGTGGGGTGGGGGCAGAGATGAGCAGAGAAATCATGGGTAATTAAAGAGAGCTGGAGGGCAAATCCCTGCTTCCTGTCCTTCTTGAGGCTTGACTCAATACTTCCTGGTTTCCTTCAGGACCTCTGGGTACCCTTGCAATAACCCCAATCTTTCATTTGAGCTCGTTTGAGTGGTTTCTGGTCATTGCACCCAAGAGTTTGGGACTAAGATAGTCCGGATCAGAGGTAAAACAAAAAAGAAAAGATTTATGGGTTGTATTTCGTTCAATAAACTTTATAGAATTCTAGTAAAAATTGATTCCCCTACAATTCAGATCACCTATCTTATTGACGAGAATTATGTCTGTGAGAATCACAGTGCTGCTCTTTAGTCATTAAAATATTAATTCTGGAAAACTGGGCAAAGAGGTGGAAGGGAAGCAGCTTCCTGCTCTTCATCCTGTAATTACAGCACAGCCCCCACCTTGAAGCAGGGGAGGGGACAGAGGCACCTGAGGCCCCTAGGCTACAGATCCTTTACCTCTGGGTTGGGACAATGGACCTCAAGGGGCTTCAGAGGTTGTTTGGGCTTAAAAGCGGTTACAACCTAAATGGCCAAGAGTAGAATGGTTAAATAAAGTCGTGGTTTCCAAATGAGGGAGTATTTATGGACTCATTAAAGGTGATGTCATTAACAGAGCTTCTAATGATATGGGAAATTAATTGTATAATAATATGTAACATTAACTGGAAAACAGATGTAAAATATTTTATACAGGTTGATCTCAGCCAAGTTAAAATAAACGAGTGGGAACTGTTAACAGTAGTCACACACACACACACACACACACACTAGTTACACCTATATTTGCTTTTGCCCTTTGGCATTTTCTATGATTACTTTTATAATAAGAATGAGTCTTAAAATTAAAACACAAATGAATAAGATCTTTACTCCTATTCTCAAAGTGTGAAGTGAGTCTGTTCTGGAATTTTCCTCCGACATCTGTTCTTGGTTCTCAAATCCCAAGTTCCTGCCCTCTATGGATGAGGGCATTGGAACCCTTTGCAATCAAAGGCCTCTTCGACCACCCCTCCCCATCTCGCCCATGGCTGGGGCCGTCCATCAGACCCTTGGCACAGCCCCTCCTACATTCTTCAGGATGTGTTGAAGACCAAAATGGCTGTTTCTCCAGGTTGTGGTAGAGGATGGAACTTCAGCTCTGCAATTACAGGGCTAAGCTGGGATCTGGTTTGTAAAAATGTGGGAGAAGCGAGTGGTAATAAACCTTAAAAACACTTTGAGACCTCAGAGAGAGAGGAAGCTTGTCTTCAGCAGCTCTGGCCAGGGAGGGCATTTTTGAGGATTTGGTCCTGGAATGGCCTGGCTGGGTTTCAGTGGAACAGGGGCAGGTGAAAGACAACAGGGCACAGAAGCAGCAACAGCTGGCGGGAACTTCAGAAACCACCTGGACAAGCGCCACTGCTTTACAGATAAAGCCAGCGACTACCTTGACTCAGTACCTCCCACGCTAGATGTGCATACCATGAAGAGCTAATAGGTGCGGCACAGCTGAAATTTTATTTACCTTTTACAAGAGCCCAGTGAAGCAAATTTTATCATCTTCATTTCACCAGTCCCCAAACAAAGCAAGGCAACCGACTAAGAGGGGTAAAGGGATATTCACGGGTAACCGACGGCAGCTCCAGGACTCAAAACCACCCCTCCTTTTTATTTGGAACTCTGATGGTAATCATCAGGTCATGGTAGTGTATTGGGTCTCTCCTATGTGCCAGGCCTTGTGTGGAATGCTCTTCCCGCTTAATTTCTTTTAAAGCCCACAGCAGCTCAATGAAATATATCCTATTAATATTCCCAATTCATGCTGAAGAGAACTGAGGTTTAGAGGAACTTGCTAGTGGTCACAAAGGGAGTGACAGAGGTTGCCATGGAATCCGGGCTGGTCTAAGATAAGGTCAGGATTCCTACTGTGACTTCAGTGACTTCTTCTGGCTGGGGCCAGAATAGGGTATCCAAGGAAGGGCCCTAGAGCCCAGGACCCCACTGAAACACCAAGTACAGGGTAGCAACTCTAGCATGACCCTGAAATCCATAAACAGTTGTTCCAATCCTGCCAGTCAGTGAATGCATCAGTCAATGCATGCACACACCCACCTATTCATCCATCTACCCATCCATCCACCCACCCATGCATGCATGCATCCCTCCATGCACCATCTGTCCCTCCATCCATCCATCCATCCATCCATCCATGCACCCATCCATCCACCCACGAATGCATCCATCCATCCATCCATCCATCCATCCACCCATCCATGCATGCATGCATCCATCCATGTACCCACCCATCCACCCATCCATCCATCCATCCATCTATCCACCCACCCACCCACACATCCATGCATGCATGCATCCCTCCATGCACCATCTGTTCATCCATCCACCCACCCACCCATCCATGCATGCATGCATCCCTCCATGCACCATCTGTCCATCCACCCATGCATCCATCCATCCATGCATCCATGCACCCATCCATCCACCCATGAATGCATCCATCCATCCATCCATCCATCCACCCATCCATGCATGCATGCATCCCTCCATGCACCATCTGTCCATCCACCCATGGATCCATGCACCCATCCATCCATCCATGAATGCATGCATGCATGCATGCATGCATCCATCCATCCATGTATCCATCTGTCTGTCTGTCCATCCATCCAACCATCCATCCATCCATCCATCCCTGTATCTAGTTTGGAGTGGGAAAATAGAAGACTTGGTGATCTCTGAGACCTCTCTCAGCTCAGTGATTTAAAAAATTTGATTTGCTGAACTTTATGCCTTAAGTCCGGGTCTTTTCTAAAAGCTGTGGGGTGAGGAAGGGATGGAGGAAATATATGTCCTTGGCTTGCCTTCATGGAGTCTCAGGACAGAGATGGGGGAGGTATGTATGACTGCCACACAGAAAACATTTATAAAATAATAAAGTAGACAGTGTGGTACAGAGTTTAAATTCTGAGATCAGCATGCATGGAGAAGTTGGAAAATGCTGCTCTATGTGAGATTATATGTGAGTGAGTGACTTTGTGTGTGAGTGGGCGTGAGCATGAGTGTGGGAAGTGAGTGTGTCTATGTGAATGAGCCTGGGAGTATGAGTGTGCATGTGCATGGGTGTGGGTGCAAATGTGTATGTGTGTGTGGGTATGCATTTGCAAGTGTCTGGGTGTGTGTGACTGTATGTGACTAAGTGTAGGGGGTCCTGCCTTAGAGAGGAAGAACACGAAGACTTCCCCAGTCTCCTGAGAAAGGAGGGAAGGAGGAGGGATGAGGAATGGAGAAACAGAGGCGCCCAGGGAACCCCAAACTCAGAGGGGTTGGGGAACGGCTCAGACTCTGGCAGAGATAAAAGATGGGGGTGCTCACTCTGGAAGTGACCAGGAAGGAAGAGAACTGAGTGTGTGCAGGCATGGAGGGTGTTTGCGTCTGTGGTCTCCTCTGACTTAGTGTCCAGGGAGGCTGGTGCCCAGTTTCCAGCAGGGAACCAGACTTCTGGGCCTGAGGGCTTACTGCCTCCGTCAGACAAGTCTGGGCCTAGATGAAAATCGGATGCCACACCTTGCTTTGCCGGTGAGGTCTGAGACCACCCGGAGTGAAGGGAAGAGGCCACTGATAAAATGGCGCCAAGGTGAGTGAGTCTCATTAGCCTCTGGCGGAGTGACCTCATCTGCTGGGCCAAAAGCGAGGGCCCTTCCTGATTTACTCCAGACATGCAAATAAATTACATATAGCTATATATTTAGTTAATTATCTTCATCAAAAACCAAATTAGACACAACTGATAGGCCATGGAACCAAGGAAGTACTAACTGGGGTCTTTGAAGTAGATTCTTCCTGCAGTCTGGGGGGTCTTTGAGAAGGACCCCAAGGGAGGTCTCACCAGCAGGTGCCCATCAAATGGCCCTATTCAAGATCCTAAGCCCATGGAATCTCCTGGAACAATGGAATAAAACTCCAAACCATTAGCAAGGTGGACTGGCCTCCCAGCCATAGATTCCTTAACCTCAGGAGGCTGGCCCTGGACAGTTTGGTTTCACTGGGGTGGACACGGCTGCGAAGTTAGCGGTGTTCTCCCCCACAGAGCACTGGGGCTGTAGTCTTCTGTCCCTGGGCCAGGAAACTGGATCTCCTGATTTCTTCCCTTCCTGTCCCACCCACTCACTGGACCTGTGTCCATAACATCTGTGATCATTTGCAAAATACAAGTTCCCAGGCGTGGAGCCGGCACCGTTTTCTTTCCTGCACACATGCAAAGACCTTTGAGTCGGCAGCTCTGTTTTATAAGGTTGCTACTTCCTGCCCTTGCTTTATTACATCTGTTCTTTGGGACATGGTGTTATAAATTGGGTATGTGATGATGTGTAATCACTAACTGAAAAGCCAATACATTTTCACTGTATGGGCAGCAAGACAAATAAAAGGCAAAATGAAAGGCTTGTGCTCTTTTGACAAAAGGAAAAGCACACAACACACATATTAAAGGGAAAAAAATCAGATTGCAAATTGAAAATGTTGTCATCTTAGGGGAGTTGTTTTCTTGGGGCAGTCTGGCTTGTGTTTGCCTGCTGGGAGTGGGGTGTCTGGTGGCTGGGAGCGGGGGAGGAGGGAGGATGGTGTTTTCTTCCTCTTGGGAAACCACATTATTCTTAGACTTTGGGAACCTCAGGCGGGCGCCCCAGGTGCTTATGAGATATGATCTGGCAGCCTTTCACTGGGAACAACTTGTCTGTGGGCAGAGGACACGGGACAGAAAGAGACAGTGGAGAGAGAGAGAGAAAGAGAGAGAGAAGCGTGCATGTTTGTATTTTTTGGGTGTGTATAGCGCAGTGATTTTGTTGTAGCAGAGGTTCAGGAAATCGTCCTGGCTGACGCTGGTGTATATCAGACAGTGTGATCCATTCAATCAAGGTTTGAAATAAGTGATTCCTCCCGTGTCTGATCTGATTCAGTGCTCTCACACAGTAGGGATCGGACAGGCCGTGTTGAGAACGTTTAGGCAAGAAGTCCTTCTGCCCATTCATATTCAGTGAATATGAGTATTCATTCATATTCAACTCCATGACCTTGCTGAAATAGACTCTGGAGTTTTGTTCCCTGTTGCTTTTTTCTTCTTCAAAGACCTGAGGAAAATACAATAGAAACAGGGCTTGGGGGGGGGTTACTTTTTTGAAACTGACTAAAGCAAAAGATAATAGGAATAATATATATTGTCAGTCTGTGAAAGGTTTTGCCAGACCAAAAAAAAAAAAAAAAAAGAGAGAGAGAAAGAGAGAGAGAAATCTGTAGGCTTGGTAACTAATTATCTTCATGAAGTTAAGATGAATGTGAATGGCAGTAAGGGTTTCCCTTTTGTAAAGAGGATTCAACCATGTGAGCACCCTAGACATTTGGGCTTCGGTAGTTCTTCCAACACACGGATGTAACAACACTAGTATAATAATAGCAACACAGCGACCCTACATTAGAGACCGTGGGTATACAGTCCTAACCGAAGGCGAGAGCCCAGTGCAATGAGCGGGGTCCAGGGGGCTGGAAGGGAGGGAGGACTATGTTGCATATCAGTAAAAATCTGCCCTCTCTGGTGGTCTCCCCCTGCCTTTTTTTTTCCCCCTCCTGGGGCCAAACCAGCTTTCAGCAGGTTAATTTAAAACACGCAAACAAACAAACTCACCATTTATCTTATTTGGTTCTCTTAAGAGTTCTGTGAGGGAGAGGGGTAACACAGTCCTGTTTTGGGACTGACCCATCCACGTGGACTGACTGATCCACGGCCCCAGGGGCAGAGCCAGGACACTACCCGAACCTTGTAAGGTCTCCTTCGGGCTTCTCAGGGCCACACTGTCAGGAGCTGTGAAGGACATAAACAGCGACATAAACATAAATAGCCCAGCACCTGCGAGGCCAAGCGCGTGGACCACGTAGTCCCGCCCACGTTCAGTGCCCGTGCGCAGGCGCTTTAACCGCATTGGCGCCTAAGGAGCCCAAGCCGGGACAGCTCGGGGTTCCCGATGGGTGGTGAGCAAGGCTGGCTCCCGTGAGAGCTCCCGTGACCTGTCCTCGCGGCAAAACACAAATAAGCAACCCTTGCCTGCTGTCGGATTCCTACCGGGCGGACACCGAACGCTGCTCCTGGGATGATCCTTCGCAATCGATCATCTTCTGTGATGATGCTGGCTTCTCAAGTTATTTAATATAGACCTTCACTCGATTTCATTACAACACCACAACTGATGTATCCATATGTTATTTGAATTTTTTTAAAAAAGATTTTATTTATTTATTTGACAGAGAGAGATCACAAGTAGACAGAGAGGCAGGCAGAGAGAGAGAGAGAGGAAAGCAGGCTCCCTGCTGAGCAGAGAGCCCGATGCGGGGCTCGATCCTAGGACCCTGAGATCATGACCTGAGCCGAAGGCAGCGGCTTAACCCACTGAGCCACCCAGGCACCCTGTTATTTGAATTTTTATCATCTGTCTCTACTGCCCACTCCTCAGTCTGAATGTAGGATCTGTGAAGGCAGGTTTTCCCCCCTCCCTTTTCCCCCCCTTCTTAATTGAAGTATAGCTAACATAGTATATTAGTTTCAACATAGAGTACAACATAGTGATTTGATAATTACATACATTAGGATATGCTTACCACGATGAGTGCAGTTACCATCTGTCACCACACAGAATTATTACGGCGTTATTAACTGTATTCTCTATGCTGTATTCTTCATTTGCGGGATTTAGTTTATAACTGGAAGTTTGTAATCTCATAATCCCATTCATTTATTTCACCCATCACCCCCCACCACCATCCGGCAACTCTAATATGAGTCTGTTTCTCTTTTTTGTTGCTGTTTGTTTCATTTTGTTTTCCAGATTCCACACCTAAGTGAAACCCTATGGTATTTATCTTTTTGTATCTTATTTCACTTAGCATGATACCCTCTAGGCTCATCGATGTTGCAAATGACAAAATTTTATTCTTTTTTTGAATTGCTGAGTGAGAGTCCATTACCACCCCCCCCCCACATCTTTATCCATTTATCTATCAGTAGACACTTGGGTTGTTTCCATAACTTGGCTATTGTAAAAAGTGCTGCAGTCGACACAGGGATGCATGTATCTTTTCGAATTAGTTTTTTCTTTTCCTCTGGGTAAGTACCTAGATTCCATACATTCTATACATTATATATTCTATAGAATATTATTCTATATATATATTCTATATAATATATTATATATATTATATATTATTATATATTATATATATTATATATTCTATAAATTCTATACATTACCCTGGGTTCATCATGTTAAGTTATATGCATTCTTTTATCTACTTTGGATGTTAACTCAGTATCGGATATATCATTTGCAAATACCTTCTTTTTTTTTTAAGATATCATTTATTTATTTGAGAGAGAGTGAGAGAGAGCATGAGAGGGAAGAAGGTTAGAGGGAGAAGCAGACTCCCCACGGAGCTGGGAGCCCGATGCGAGACTCGATCCCCGGGACTCTGGGATCATGACCTGAGCCAAAGGCAGTGGCTTAAGCAACTGAGCCACCCAGGCACCCCTGCAAATATCTTCTTAAGGCAGGCTTCTTTGGATCTGTTTTTTTCTGCTTAAGATCCCAAGTGCTTGCAATATCCACAATAGCCAAACTGTGGAACGAGCTGAGATGTCCATTGGCTGATGAATGGATAAAGAAAATGTGCTATACATATACAATGGGTATTACTCAGCCATCAGAAGGGATGAATACTTACCATTCACATTGACATGGATGGAACTGGAGGGTATTATGCTGAGTGAAATAAATCAGAGAAAGACAATTCTCATAAGGTCTCACTCACATATGTAATATGAGAAATAGCACAGAGGATAATAGAGGAAAGGAGGGAAAACTGAATGGGAAGTCATTAGAGAGAGACACACCATGAGAGACTCTTAACTCTAGGAAGTAAACTGAAGGCTGCTGGGGGGAAAGTGCGTGGGGGGATGGGGCAACTGGGTGATGGGCATAAAGGAGGGCACGTGATATGATGAGCACTGGGTGTTATATGCAACTGATGAATTATTGACCTCTACATCTGAAATGAATGATGTACTATATGTTGGCTAATTGAATTTAAATAATAAAAAAAATAAAATCTTATATACTTTAAAAACATGAAAAAAAGTCCCAAGTGCTCAAAACAGCACCCGGTATTTATAAGTGCTCAATCATTGTTTTTTGTTTGAATGATGGACTGGTAAAATAAAGAGGAAATAGTAGAGGGTGACTATCTTAAATAATATGTTCGTGTCCAGTGAAGTTGAGAGGATGTCACTGTTTGACGTCCAATCAGTAGTTCGAATAAAGAAAAGAAGTGAGAGAAAGAGCTGCTGCATGATCCAAGGGACTTACAGGAACACAGAACCCAAGGATGCCCATGCCCACAGCGGGAAGATGATGTATTTCTCAGACCCTGCCTTTTTTCATATCAATTCTTTAGCAGTGATTGAGTAGTAAGCAGGCAAGAAATCTTTGCTGCTAATTTTTTTTTCAGGGTTGAAATTTTGGAGTGAATTATTGAATTGCCTGGTCCATAAAAATAATAAATCAATAGTTAAAAGTGAAATTTGTTGGTAAAAGGCAAAAGGCCAAATGATGACATAATAAAGATGATGGATGAAATCAGGAGTCAGCAAACTATGGCCCTCAGGCCAGATCCCGCCTGGCACCTGTTTTCGTAAATAAAGTTTTATTGGCACATAGCCAGGCTCATCCATTTACCACTGTCTATGGCTGATTTCATGCTACAGTGATAGAGTTGAGTAGTCTTTGACAGAGCCCATATGGTCTGCAAAGTTAAAAATATTTACCATTTGGCCTTTTGCAGAAAATGTTTGCTGCCCTCTGGATTAAATGATGGTCTATCATGTTAAAGTCCAAAGAATTGGGCTGACAATAAAGTGACAGGTAAAACAATGATATCTCTCTGCTGGGAGGCCCAACATCAGACATTTAACTTCTGCAAAACATCGTTATTCATCACAGTAAAGTAATGTGTTCATTTGAATTTTATCAGTTTGGTAGTTTAAATTGTATTTATTTCATAGATTTGTTTTTGTTTTATATTTGCATAAGAGTTAGAAGCACAAGGATTTGTACCTAGGTTAGTGTCTGTATGTATCAACTTTACAGCTAAATAACTTAGGTCTATTCCATGGGGATTGTGAGATTTTTTTTTTACCCCCTTTAAATGTGTTCTCATCCTTCACTTACTTCAGTTTGAAAATTCCTGGGTTAAAGTATCTGGTAGGAGCTTGTGTCTAGGTGTTGCTAATTTATGCTACGGTCACTGTTAACTGTCTTTAAACTTGTTTGGGACAGGGGAGTGACATTTCTAGAAATTCTCCTTTCTAGTGTGATTCATTAAGTGTTTGTCTTAGAACTTGGGGAATTTGAGAGAGAAGACACTTATCAGGGGGTTCGTTATCTGAGCCTGCTTTTTTTTTTTCTCCCCAGTCCTTTTATAATTTGGGGACAACCAGATTCTGATCACGGTCCCATTTCTCCTCATCTCTGACAATGTGACAACATCTCTGGAGCTGGAATGACTATAAATTCCCAGAGTTTGAATTTGACAAGCATTCACTGTCTGATATAAATGCATGTCACTTATAGAAACTCCGTATGCCATAGGAGCATAATATTTTAGAGCTATGGAAAGACTGAAAGGTTCAGAGCAGCCAAGGCTTCTGCTCAAGGTCACAAAGCTAGCAAGAGGCAGAACTGGGATTGTGCTAGCTGCATTAAGGAAACAAAAGACAGAAAACAACAAAATAAAACAAAACCAACCAGAAAAACAACCTTGACAAAACAAGCAGCTAAAGTTATCTTAGCCCTGAAGTGAGAAGCGTAAGAACACACAGCACCAGAGAGCGGAAGATTTTATGACGTTAACTCTAAAACGCCATCTATTTTTATTTTGAGAAACTGTCTTTGATTTTGGCCCGAGTTGGTGTTTATGGCTTATTTTATAGAACATGCTCTATCTACTCTTTGTTTTCCGAGTCTTACAGCTGCCTTTGATGGTGAGCAATAGAATTCTGACCTCGGGTTTGTAGAATGCAAATAGTCCTATAAGGAGACAGGGCCCACAGGCTGAAGACAAGCTCGGTGTCTGTGCTCCAAACAGTCCCTCAATCAGCTTTTAAAATACAAATCTGATCCTGCCCCGCCCATCCTCCCCTAGTCCTTGCAGTGGCTTTCCATAGCTTCTCGAGGGCACTCCGGGACAGCCATCCCGTCTCTCTAGGCTCCTCTGACAACTGCTTCTCTAACCTCCTCTCCCTCTCCAGTCACATGGGTTATCCTTTTTCCTGGTTGGCACCACCTCCTCCTCGAGCTCTTGAAGCCTCCTTTGCCCCTCCGGAGGGAGGCAGCTTTCCCATAAGGTGGGACAGTGTCATGCGTGTCCCCATGAAGCCTGGACTCCCTATTGCGATCTTTCTTTCGTTTGTGTCCCACCCTGCACTTGACCGTGAGCTCCATGAGGCAGAAATAATGTCTTATTTCCCACTGTATCCCCAGCCAAGGGCCTGGTACCTAATAGATGTTCAGTAAATGCTTGCTGAGCTGTGAATGGATGAGTGGGTGAAGTTCTGGCCCGGAGCCCGCGGGGGGTGGGGGGGGGCGCGGCGGATGTCAGTAGCGCCAAGCCAGCAGCACGTGTGGGGAAGAGAGTCCAGTTTATAGTACCCACCTTGGGCAAGTCGTCCTCTCTGAGGCTCAATTAATTCACTGAAAAGGAGAGCAGGTAATGACATCCAGCACCCAGGCAACTGTGAAGATGAAGGTGACCAGGGACAGCAGCTCTTTTCTCCCTTCCTCTCAGACATGGACACAGATGTGGCCAGGGAGGCCCCCTTCCATTTCAGACAGGAACGAGGTCAACGTCTGACTTCTTGGCTGCCGCTGATCAGACCCGGCCCCTGGGAAGCTGCTGGTGACCCACCTGGGCAGGACCCACCCGCTAGAGCCAAGTCTCAGCCCAGCTTCAGGAGGCAAGCTTTGTGTCCCCGGGCTCAGGGAGCGGTGGGGCAGGGTGGGGGGGGGATCCCTAGGAGGCACCGAGCTAGCCCCGGCAGGGCAGGGGTTAAGCAGGAGCCACTTAGGATGGGCCCATCCAGGGGTACATCCGTTCATCATGATAAGTGTCATAGGAAAATCAATTCTCTGTGTACTTTTGGGAATTACAACTCTCACTTTGGTGTGATTTATTTGGTGTATAACACGAACATGGCCATTTGTTTTATCATTCTGAAAGTTCATCTGAAATTGCTTTGAGTTTCTGGTTTTCGGGAGTGACATGTCCAATTGTTATCGCCTCTCCCATGAAATATGGATCCAGAGACCTATTCCCGCCGGCCGCACTTCCTCCCTGGTTACCGGCCTGCGGTGGCTCGGGAAGTTTTATTGCATTGATTTCCCTTCTCCTCTCCCTGCCCTCCCTTCGCTGGAATCTGTCTTCCGACCAATGCAGGGTTAAAGCCCTCAGGAACTTCTCTCTCCTGCGAAGAGAATCTCCGAAGCAAGTATTGGACTCTCCCCCCCACCCCACCGCCCTGCAGCCCTCCCTGGTGCTTCATCTCCCTCCCCCGCAGCCCCAGACCTGATGGGAGGCCGGTCTTTAAGCCCATTTGTGCTTGGGCATAACAGTTGGTGGGGGGACGGCGGTTGAGGTTTGAATGGACTAGTTTGAGAGTTGCCCCTGTCACTTAACTGCTGTGTGACTTCGGGCAAGTCCCTCAATCTCTCTGTTTTCTCACCTATAAAATTGTGGTTATAATCAGGTGAGGATTCCCTGCACTCCTGCACTAACTGCCTAGCGTGTATCCTGCACAGAGCTGGGGAGCAGTAATCATTACCAGTTACCATGAGCACAACGCCTGGTTTCTGCTTGGAGCTAAGCTGTGTGACAGGGGTCTGAGTTTTCCCCAACTGGAAAATGGCCTCGTGCGGCAAGTCGGAGTTGGTGAGAGGATGGGAATGTCACGTGTAGGGTGAGTAATGAAACGGCCCTGGCCAGAGACAAAGGGTCTATTTAGACTCTGGGTGTTGCTGTCTTACTGTTTCTCCTTCTCTGTTTTGCTGACAGAAGCACATGTGTCTCGGCCCTTTGGGGCAGGCTTTGGGAGAATCCTGGGACTCAGGGTTCAGGTAAGGTTAAAATACTGCCAGTCTTCCCATCTGGCCGTGGCATCTGTGGGGAGGCCTGTGGTTTATTCCCGACATCTTTGTGCAATAATAACACCACCCACCACGTATCACATGCACAGACCCCTAAAAAATCAGCGCCGGGTTTTTTTTTTTTTTTTTTTTTTCTTCTCTGGGACACCTGTTCCATTTTCTTGAAATGGAGCAGCTATCTTTGGATAAATGCCGCCCGACTTTTAGGTCAATGCGTGGCCCATCCAGGGCATGAAGTCATCGGGAACACTCTGTCACACCTTCCCTCTACATAGACCTTGTGTTCTTTCTTCTTTCCAGGGGCGGTGTGCTGTTCCCATTGCTTCACATCAGAATCTTTCCATCTTTGAAGATCCAAAGGCCACCCCTTCCAAGAAGCCCTCCCTCATTCTCCCTGCGGGTTATGGTCTCTCCCTTCCTTCTGCTCCCGTGACACTACTTGCACCTCTATCTTGGTGTCTTTCCCTTTTTCTTTTGCAGCAAGGATCTTTAAATACCATCGTATCCACCCGACCTAGTTGGGTTCCCTTCTGGGGGGCTGTGTCTCTTGCCTCAGTCTAGCTCAGCATCTGGCACAGGACAGACCCGTCACACAGTTTTCTCATCTGTTCAAGGACGAGAAGGAAAGTGATCATGTCCTGTTGTTTGTGAAGAACCCTACGGAACCTTCACAATCATCACCGGCTGCTGTGGGCACTTTCTCCTGCTTAGAAGCCTCAGACCCGCCTCAGGGTGATGATTTCTGCTGGAGAGGAGACTTCAGTTGAAATCTCTCCTGTTTTCTGGAAGTGATGAGCTACCTCCAGGTCCCAAGATGGAGACAGGTGGGCTCTTCATGGGTGGCAGGGGCTGGGGAATGCCACAGGGGGATGCCCTTGACCAAGGAGAGCCCAAGGGGAGACGGGATGCCTAAAGGAGCAGCTCGGGGCCAGCTTGTCCTGGGAGGTGAGCAGAGAAGATGGTGGGTCTGACCTTGCGCAGTGATCCTGGGCTTACTTCACCATTAATGGAAGGAGGACATTTCCAGGAGCGATGGTGTTGGCCTCACCTCCCTCCCTTCCCCACCCCCAAGCGCAGAGGGAGCCCACCTTCCCAGTGGCAAATCAATAGGGTCTACTGAAGACACATGTGTCCTCCTCTCCCTCCTCTTCCTCCCGCTGCAGGCTGAGGGGAGAAAATCTCCCCGAGTTACTTCAGTTACACGGATGACTGGTATGCTTTAGCACAAGTAATAGAGCCACCGGCTTGGAAGGGAGGGTGACCAGTCCCCCTTCCCCTTCCTTCAGGCTGCTTAAACTAGCACAGCTGACCTTCTCAAGGCACGGCACTAATGCAGGTGTTAAACTTAACTTGGACCTGTCATTAGCACTCAGGCCTGTGACAGGTGTTTGCTGTGGCCCCGGGAGGAAGGTCAGCACCTTGGAGCTGCTGAGTTCCCCAACCTAAAGATGACCCTTGAGGGTTGGCAAAGGGCCAGGCTCACGGTGGCTGCCACGTAGCCCCCGGGGAGGGCCTGGTGGAGTGGGGTTGGCGCGGGCTTTGCGAGTGCTCAGAGCTGGGGAAAGGATTTAAAGCCTTGCTCCTCTGCCGGCCCTGAGAGTCTTTCTTCACCCTCCTCCACCGAGGCCCTCCCTGGAGGGTCACTGAGATGACCTGGGCCTTCTGGCTGGGGGACAGCTCTGGGAGAAGCCAGGGATGCACTGGATGCTGGCTTTAGCCCCGGCTTTTGGTCTCCTGCTCTTCAGAGATGGGCCTCGGGCTGGCAGGGAGGTCTCCGGGGTCAGCTGGCTGTGATTTCAGCCTTGACTCTGACCATCCCTCATTGGTGCTGCCCTAGGACTGCGCCTTGCCTGCCTGGGGACCTTGGCTGGACAAGCCTCTGGGAGATAGCATCACGGTCGTCAGGTCCCTGACAGGTGGGGGAAGAGCTGGGGTTTTTTTCGGTTTTCTCTGTACCTTGGTTGGTTTCTGGGAGAGGCTCAATCCCTTGCGCCGAGTATTAGGGATAAAACCAATTCTGGGGTTCATTTAATTTACTAGTTCTCAAGTTTTTACTACCTACTCCTGATGTCTGTCATTCCTGTGACAGCAGCTATGGTTGGAATTCTCTACACCTTCTTTGCCCTTCACTCTCGGGATTCAAAGGAACAATAATAACCAAAACAGTGGTAGCCTCCGCCACCAATGGCGTTTCTTATGGGTTCATGGTATGGTCACCTCACTCTAAACTCATGCCCAGAGGGGATGTGTGACCTACCCAAGGTGGAACCAGGGATGGAACCCAGGTCTGAATGGCTCCCACTGATGCACTTAATCACCCCTCCTTCACTACCACGGTTGAGTTGAGCGTGTGGGGTGGGTTGATCCACTCCCAGGGCAGGGTCAGGAGACCCTGCTGACCTCCAGCAGATCAGACACCTGAGGCCCAGAGAGGTGAACCGGCCTACCTGGGGTCGCACAGTTAACTTGTGACTGAGCTGGGGCTTACCTTTGCCTAGCTGGTGAATGACTTGCTTGTACCCAGCCCCTTCGGTCGGGGGTGGTCCAAAAAAAAAAAAATAATAATAAGAACAAGAATATGTCTGATTCTCCATGAACTCCCGTTTACTATGTTCCTAAGTGACATTTATTGGCCTTTCACTCTGTGTCAGGCACGAGTTTCACATTTGGCTCTCACAACTCTGATTATGTTCTAGCATTATCCCCCTTTTATAGCAAGAAGAGTGGGGCCCAGAGATGTGAAGCAGCTTTTCCCGGGCCACACAGCTGGGATGGGCGAGACATGACTCAAGCCTCGGTGATGGCAGAGCCCTTGGACTCATTCTTCAGATGCAGAGAAAACAACTGGAGAACCATAGGGGCTAAGATTGAGGACGCGATGTACGACGGGACATCAGAGAAGGGAGAGCGATGTGTGGGCAGTCCGTGGGGGAAGGGAGGCGTTCAGAGGACAGGGGACTTGCCCTGGGCTTTGATTTTTGATGGGACTGGAGGGAGTCTGGGATGGGGGCATGGGTGGAAAGAATGTCCCAAATAAAGGCTGGGGATTTATCAGGGTACAATGAGAGGCTGTGTGTGCCTGCCCGATGGTGGAGGGACTCTTCTTTATCTGACTCTCAGCTTCTTTATCCGTAGCTACTCTCTGCTGGTAGGTTGATACCAAGCCCTCTTTTGGGCAGCCAAGAAATACCCGTTTGCCACTGAAGAAATAGGAGGGTTTCTACCTGCGTGGCAGAGAGGAAAAGCACACAGTTTAGAACTGGATTTGAGTCTAACGCTGTATGGTACTAACTGTATGTCTTTGGGAGACTCTGAGCCACCCTGAGCTCAGTTTCATTGTTTATAAAGGCTGGATAATAACAATTAGCTTATCTATCTCACGATGTAATTCTTGATAATCAAATGAGATAGGTTCAGGTGAGAAGTACTTTGTAAGTTGCAAATTGCCCTAAGTTATGATTATTAATTAGATGTGAGTGTTAGTAAACAGGTTGTGCATGCTTATGTGTATTTAAGTGGTTATAATTAGGGTTATATCTTTAACTCAGAATGTGAATATTGACACTTGTGCGTATGGGGTGGAGTGTATGTGTGTGTGTGTGTTTATCTCCTGGTCCCAAGAATCACACCTGGGAGGCATCACTCAGCAATAGACCCCAGGAGAGCCCACGCTTTACTGTGAGAAACTGCAGGCCGGGCATAGTGGCTTCCACTCGCTGTCTCATGGCCTCCCTGTAATCTGGAAGTCCATGGCCTTGACCATAATCATTTTTAACTTGTCATAGGGCCTGGATCTGAGCTGAGGTGTGCTGTCTCTAAAGCAACTGCTGATCTTTCAAGAAACCAGAGGGGACCCCTCTACAGGCAGCAGAGGTAGCTGGTGTCCCGGAGAAGCCCTGACCAGGCAGACAGATACCCTCTTCCTAGGGTTACCCCAAGTCCCAATCTCATTAGCACCCGCCTGCTGGCCCATTTCACGGGAGCTCGCTCCGCTTCCCTTGGGCTTCTATGGGTGCCTCCTGGCTCATGCCCTCCTCTGAGCCCACCCAACTCCTGACTCTTTGACCAGGAGTCACCTGGCCTTTTCAAGTCTCTTGTAGACTTTGTTCTCTGAATCCTGATCCTGTTCTCGAGGAGATGGAGCTAGAGGAATGGCTTGTTTCATTTTTCCCAGGCACTTTCTCTGGGACTTACCCTCTGGCCTATACTCACATGACAGGGAAGCTATCCTAAGGGTCTGTCTGTCTGGAGAGGAAGCCCAGCAGGGGGTTTGCAGGACACTTAGAGCCCCAATGGGAGACTCTACTGCCGTCAACTGTGGAGGCTATGGGAGGATTCATTCCTTAGTCCGCCATGGTGTGCTTGGTTCTAGGTCCTTCCGGACTTTGGTCACACCCTCCTCTGCAGGCGGAGATCTGGAATTCCTGGTGAGATTCTACTTGGAATGTCTACCCTTGGGCTCAGAATGGGGCTTGGTTGGCCTCAGGCTCCTGGCCGCCTTTCAGGAGCCTGGGGAGAGCTCTGAGCCCAGCTTGCAGAAGGCTGACGGTCATTTCCTACCTGAGATTGACACCCTGATGGTCATACACTTCACACTGATGAACGGGCCTACAGATAATGCCCGATAGTCTGTGCCCATGTGCGGTACACTCAAAGGTATACACACATTCATGCATAATTTGGAGGTCTAACTAATTTTACTTTGGTGATGGAAATAATGTAGACTTATTGTAAGAAATTTAAAAAAATACATGTATGTCAGGAAGAAATAAAAGTAACCTTTCAGCCTTTTATTGAATGATATCCACTGTTATCATTTTGTTATATTTCCTGAAATTCCTTCTCTATTATGCCCATATGGTATATATATTTCTGTGTGTATGATATGTATGTGTGCAGTTGGCCCTTGAACGAAATGGGGTTTGAACTATGTGAGTCCACTTATCTTCAGATTTTTTTCAATTATACGGTACGGTAGGGTAAATATATTTTCTCTTCCTTATGAGCTTCTTACTGGATTTTTTTCTCCAGCTAAGTTTATTATAAGCATACAATATATAACACAAATAACACACAAAATATACGTTAATCAGCTTTAGGTCAGTGGTAAGACTTCTGGTCAACAGAAGACTATTAGCAGTTAAGTTTTGGTGGAGTCAAAAATTACACACAGTTTTTTTTTTAAGACTTTATTTATTTGACACAGATAGAGAGATGATCACAAGTAGGCGGAGAGGCAGACAGAGAGAGAGGGGGAAGCAGGCTCCCTGCTGAGCAGAGAGCCCGATGCAGGGCTCGATCCCAGGACCCTGAGATCATGACCTAAGCTGAAGGCAGAGGCTTAACACTCTAAACCACCCAGGCGCCCCATATACACAGATATTTTTTTAAAAGGTTTTATTTATTTATTTGACAGAGATCACAAGTAGGCAGAGAGGCAGGTAGAGAGAGGCGGAAGCAGGCTCCCCGCTGAGCAGAGAGCCCGATGCAGGGCTCGATCCCAGGACTCTGAGATCTTGACCTGAGCCGAAGGCAGAGGCTTTAACCCACTGAGCCACCCAGGTGCCCCCCATATACACAGATTAAAAAAAAATTTAAATCCCATTTAATGAACATATAGTGTATGATTAGTTTCAGAAGTAGAATTTAGTGGTTCATAGTTGCATATAACATCCAGTGCTCATCACATCATGTGACCTCCTTTATGCCCATCACCCAGTTATTCCATCCTCCCCATCTCCCCTCTAGGACCCCTCAGTTTGTTTTCATAAGAGTCTCTTATGATTTGTCTCCCTCTCTGTTTTCATCTTATTTTTTCTTTCCTTCCCCTATGTTTATCTGTTTTGTTTCTTAAATTCCACATAGGAGGGAAATCATATGATAGTTGTCTTTCTCTGATTTATTTCACTTAGTACAATATCCTCTAGTTCCACCCACATCATGGCAAATGGCAAGCTTTCATTATTTTTGATGGCTGAGTAATATTCCACTATATGTATATACACCACATCTTCTTTAATCATTCATCAGTCAGTGGACATATGGGCTCTTTCCATAGTTTGGCTGTTGTGGACACTGCTGCTATAAACATTGGGGTGCATGTGCCCCTTCAGATACACAGATTTTTGACTGGGGGTCAGAGCTACAAACCCCAGGTTGTTCGAGGGTCACCTGTAAATGTATCTAACGTTCTTCTTCCCCAAATCAGAGAAGTGCACAGAGAAGCCTAGGAGTTACTCTTGACCCTTCCTCCCCACTGCCCCCCAATCCCACCCCTTCTCCAAGCCATCACTAAATCCTACTAATTATGCCCCTCTCATTGCCCCTCAACCACTCTCAGCCACTTTCCTCTCCCACCTGAGTTCCAGCAGTAGCTCCTAACTGGCCTGCCCACAGCACATGAGCCCCTCGCTGCAGTCCTAGCTCTGCCACGAGGTTCTTAGGCACAGACTGCCCGGCTCCGCCTCCTAGCCTGGCTCTGCCTCCTAGCCTGGCTCTGTCTCCTAGCTGTGCACCCTTAGGTAGGTCGCTTCACTGCTCTGAGTCTCAGCTTCCCTCTCTCATGGTGTGGTTAGGATTCAATAAGGGAATACACAGAAAGCGCCTACACTGACCCCTGCCCGTGGCACACCTTCTCCACGGCAACAAGAGGCTCTTTGGAGCCACAGATCTGATCGTGCTACCCGTCCTGTGAAATCTGGTAAAGGTTTCAGGGTGAGCGCTGCTGAGTTGGTCTGGCCTCTTTTCTTTCCTCTCCGGGTTTCATTCTCTCTCTCTCTCTCTTTCTCCCCCTGCCTCATCTCTCCCTCCCACCAGCCCCCAGTGGCCTTCTTTCAGTCCTTGGAGCTCCTTGGGCCACAACCTCTCTACATTCGCTCCTCCTTACCCATTCTCTCACCTATAATGTGCTTAGTATACATATGTGTTGTTCCCCATGTTCTTCTCTCTCTTTCTCTTTTAAAAGAGATTTTATTTATTTATTTATCAGAGAGAGAGAGTGCACAAGCAGGGGGAGTGATGGGCAGAGAAGCAAGCTCCCCGCCAACCAGGGAGCCTGATGTGGGACTCGATCCCAGAACCCTGAGATCATGACCTGAGCAGAAGGCAGATGCTTAACCCAGGTGCTGCCCCACCCCCACCATATTCTTCTCTTATAAATAACCTGAATATGTCTTTGTGCAGAAATCTCCATACAGGCTTCTGATTATGTTCTCAAAATAGATCCTTAGCAGTAAAACCACTGGGTCAAAGATTATAGACATTTGCAAGGCTTTTGATGAATATCACCAGACCCCTTTCCAGAAAGCAAACATCTCCTTCTTAGTCTTCTTCCCATACGTTCCTTCCTTAGGATACTGTGACTTTTTGTTTGAAGCTCTCATCTTGCATTGATTATATCTGCTTTATATTAGCATTGTTTTTTACCCTCGGTCTCATTACCTGGACTATAAACTATTTGAGGGTAAGGGCTATATCTCACTTAGCTTCATATCTCCCTGGGGACCTGGTCCATGGCAGGTGCCCAGCGAACATGCCTGAGCTGGACTGAGCGAACATATGAGTCGATATGAGTCCCTTCCCAAAGTAAGATGAAACTCAGAAATCCAGATGTTGGAAATAAATCAGCGGGTCCACAAATGTCTAAAAATGAGTGAAAAATCCAACGTTTGCTGCATACTGGCAGTGTTTCTCTCCCTCACTTTCTCTCTGTCCCTCTCTTGTGCTCTCACCCTCTCTTTCCAGCCTCATGGTTGAGTGAGAGAAAACCCCAATTTAAACGTTGTGTTTCTAGGGCATCTTGGTGGCTCTGTTGGTTAAGCATCTGCCTTGGGCTCAGGTCATGATCTCAGATTCTGAGGATGGAACCCACCTCGGGTTCCCTGCTCAGCGAGGAGCCTGCTTCTCCCTTTCCCTCTGCCCCTCTCCCTGTATTTGTGCCGTCTCTCTCTCTCAAATGGATAAATAAAATCTTTTTAAAAAAATATTTTATTTATTTATTTCACAGACAGAGATCACAAGTAGTCAGAGAGGCAAGAAGAGAGAGAGGAGGAAGCAGGCTCCCTGCTGAGCAGACAGCCCGATATGGGGCTTGATCCCAGGACCCTGAGCCGAAGGTAGAGGCTTAACCCACTGAGCCACCTAGGCGCCCCTGGATAAATAAAATCTTAAAAAAAAACCCCAAAACCCATTGTTTCCTATTTCAGAGTGGAGAAAGGGGAGGTTTAAAGAAAGCGGCAGCTCAGGTGGGCAGGCTGTGCCCCCAGCCCTGCTGTTTCCTCTGGGGGTGGGGAGGTGCCCCCAGGACCTTGCTTACCTTCCCCGAGGGCAATGTCTTCCCCTTGCCCCTCCTGTGTCCTACCTCTGGATAGGGTGGAAGAAGTCAGAGCAGCTGGTTCTTCTTACTGGTTTCACTGGGGGTGTCCCGTTCTCATGCTCACCCCCAGGGCCACCCGTGAGGGCCCTGGCTGCGGGGGACCCTTGGGGCACGTGGAGGGCAGCACTAGCTCCTCTGCAGGGGTGACTTAACCGGACTGCCTTGTGCGTGGGACACTGTTGGCTCGACTTTTCTTAAAAAGCTGAGAAATCCCCATGTTCCCCAATGGCCCATTGGCCTCTGGGACATGTTTCCTGCCTGCTTGCGAGTCGCCTCTACCCCAGAGAGAAGCACTTAGAGCTGTGGCCTGGAATATTTGACTTGGAAGAGCGGCGAGGCTCCGTCTGGAGCAACCTTCCTATTTTGAGATGGGAACTCGGAGACATGGATTATCCCCAGCTTGACCTCTTGCGGCCTCTCTGGGCTCCTTGCTGGGCTCGCATGTGTGCGACACACGCTCTGTCACTGTTCTAAGTGTGTTTCAAATAGTAACTCATTTTATCATCCCACAGGTCCTGTGAGGCAGGCGCTCTTATCCTCATTTGACAGACAGGGAAGCCGAAGCTCAGGCGGGTCACGAACCCTGGAGAGGCTAGGCGGGGAGCTGAACCGGGTTCGGTTCTGAGTCCCGCCCCCCCAGCTTTGGGGCCCTATGAGCCTATGCGTGTGCCCGCAGGCGTGTGTGTATGTGTGTGTGTGTGTGAGTGTGTGTGTGAGAGAGAAAGAGAGAGAGAGAGAGACCGGGGCGAGAAAGAGAGAGAGAGAAGGAAGGAGAGGATCTTTGTTCAGCCAGACGCGGAGGCTCCTGGTGCTCGGTAACACAGAGGAGGCAGTGTGGTCAGGCCACACCGTGGGAAGTGCGAAGGGCTTAGCCCTGAGTCAGACCCAAGTCTGATTTCTGGCTCTGCCTCTTATTAGCTGTGTGACTGACCACGCTGAGTCTTGACTTCCTTCTTTGCAAAAGGTGAAGGGTATGGACCGCTAGTGTTTCTACAGAGATTACACCTATTCGCTTAGGTCCGTGGTGAAGGGCAGGGCCTAGCACATGGTAGGTCCTAAAATAAACATTATTTATCTCCTTTCACTCTGGGCAGCGAGAGGTAGAAAGCGTTTGCCCTTTCCTTCGTTTTCCAGAATCTTCTCTCTCCCCAGGCTCCCCATCCGGTCACGTACCCTCCCGCAGCAGCAGTTTCATCCGCACCCAAGTACAGCAGACTTCATGCGGAACCCTCCCTTCGGTTTTTCCGTTGAAAAAAGGAATAGAAGCAGCCCACAGTGCAAGACCTTAAAAAGAAGCAGGAGATCTTCTGGTGCCTCCCAGATGCCGCACCTGTCTATTCTGCCTCGGTTAAGGCAGATTCTGGAAAGGCCTCTGCCTTGCCTGTCTTTGGACATGTGTCTGGAGGCTTTTCTCAGAACCCACACTCTCTAGCACCACCCACTTGGCTCCGGGCCACACGGTGCCTGGCTGAGCTGCCCCCGGAGCTGTCAGCACGGGTGTGCACGCTGGTATGCTGCCTGGGGGCTCCGGAGAGGAAGGCTGTGCCAGGCTGGTTAGCATTACCTGCCAGCCTGGGAACGGCCCGTAAATCAAGGTGCACAGCTGAGGGTGCCCAGAGTGGGGGTGGGGGTGTGTGAGTGAGAAGGGAACGTGAGGCCAGGCTGTCCTGTGGAAGGGAGCAGGCTCGGGGATCAGGCCAGTGGGTAGAAGCCCTAGGCAGGCTGCTCTTAGCTCAGGCTCAAAACAAAACAAAACAAAACAAAAAATCAAGTTGAAATTGCTCAATGGTGGGAGAGTCTGCGGTAAGGTGGTGAGCTTCCTGTCTCTATGGTTATTCCAAAAGTTGATTTCACCCTCGGGTGCCATGGTCATAAGGACCCTTGTCATTGGAAGGGAGATGGCTCCTTCCAGCCTTGAGATGCCTCAAGCCTGGGGCTAGGATCCTGGTCTGTGATTTTAAAAGTTCAGGCTATGGGCATTTGCTTTTGTTTGCTAATGTTCATGCTGTTCTCATCTCGGGCCAGGGTCCCTTCTAACAGCTTACAAACATGTCCTTACTTCTCATGATAACCCTCCCAGGTTGGTACTCACATTTCTGTTTTGTGGACAGGGAGCCCGAGGCACAGAGAAGGGACTTGCCCAAGAACTCCCAGCTAGTCCGTCTGACTCTGGATTCTGTTCTTCTGCCTGCTCTGATTACCACGATTCTTTCCGGGGCGTTTCCAGAAGGTCTGGCTTCAGTAGCTTAGTCCCGGCATGGCTGGGGGGCATCTGGCAAAGGTCAACAGCAGGCAAGCAAAGCATTCTGGGTAAGTGGGTTTTGGGAGGGGTCCCATCATTTGGGCACAGCAGATAACCTGAAGGACGTGGCTGGTGGCAGGTGTGATAACACCCAGGTAACAGAGGGAGGAGACAGACCTTCCAGAAAGGCGGGAGGCTCCCAGTATATCTGAAAACCTGAATGTCCAGACAGGCAAGTGACTGCGGGGCGGGGGGGTGGTTATTATTCATCATGGAACTCCTCCAGGACCTGGGGAATAGAGGACATGGGATTTCACCAAGAAGGGGACTCCATCCCAGGGCAAGGTGAAGGCTTTGGCATCGAAAGTGGAAAGCCATGTTAGAAACATTCGGAAAGAAGGATGTGATGTGGAGAGCCAGGTCTGAGCTGGGAGCAGCTGTCCCTGGAAAGGAGGGCTGGCTTCAGAACCCGAAGGCTGGGGCTTAATCCCTAGATTTGCTGCTTTTGCTCCTTGTGTGATTAGGACCACTTGGCGAACCTCTCTGACCCTCCGTGTCTTATCTTGAAAGGTGGGTGATGATAACTCTCTAGCAGGATGCTTTGTGGGTGATCAAATCACCTATTTGCTTACATGGAGATTTACAAACAAGAGGAGCCCACCAGATGTCCTGTGTGTCTTTTATTGGCTCTTGGCCTTGGGTGGAGAAGGATCTTAGGTTGGATCTGAGAGGGGAATGGGAAGGAGGGGGTTTAGGGTGGGGGCTAGGGCAGGTCAGAGGCAGAAGGGCTCCAGAGGGAAAGGCTCAGACAGCCCAACCTTGGCACACCTCCTGTCCACCCTGGTGTCAGCCAACCCCACACTGGGTTCATCAAATCAGCCAGTAGTTTTGTGGGGCCCTCAGGGTGCTGACCCCTGGATCAGGTAACTGGGGGTTATGGAAGGGAGGATACTAAGAAGCCACCCAGAATCCCAAGTTGAAACTCAAAGCCAGGTCCAGGGAGCAGGCGGGATTTGCAAGCACTGGGAGGTCCACAAGCTTACTCTCACGTTCTCTTCCCCTCCCGACCCCTTCTAGCACGTTCTCGCCTGTCTTTCTCTGAGGGCCTGCAGGCACCCTCTATCTCTTCATCGGCAGAATGAGTGGATTTGGGTAACAGGGTGACTAAAGCTAATTACATACCTTCCCTGGTCTTAAAGATCAAACATTTTATTTTTCTGTTAATCTGGAAACTTGAAAGAATCACCTACAGGTTAGAGGTCAACAGTAAAGGCAGCTGGAGTAACAGAAAGGGTCACAAATTGAGAGTGATAATAGTGAGAGCAGTCACCTTCGATCCAGAGTGCTCTAGGATTAATGATGTTGCCCTGTGTGTTCCATTTACTGTTTACCACATTCCCATCCTGTAGATGAGGCTACTGAAGGCTTGAGCTCACACTGCTGGTTGGTGACAAAGCCAAACTCCTCACCAGGTATTTCCAGCTCCAGCTCAGGTTCAAAGAAATTGCGTGAAGGCACTGCCTATTTCTAGGTCTTAGTCTCCCGATCTGTGAAGTGGGTACATTTTTCCCCCAGCAGTAAAATGTCATGATTTTATGACTTCTCTGTCCCTGGGGGCACAGGAGCTTCTCTTGGTGCTGGCTGGTAAATACTGGTCTTGGTCTCAGAGGGTTCAGAAGTCACCCCGTTTTCCCCTCATTGTTCATGGTGACCACTGCTGCCAGAGTAAGTGCTGGGAGTAAGTCCCAGAGGGCAAGCCCTGGAGGGCGGCCTCTGGATCCTCTTCTCACCTTGCAGGGCATCAAGAAGAGGTTCAGATCCACGACACTCTGGATTGTTGGGAGTGGTTGAGGCTGTGCTGTGTCCAGAGAAGTCTTGCTTGGTGGGTGTTTAGTCCAGGCCCTTGTCTTCAGGACGATGGGCCAGATGACCTAATAAAGTCCCTAATAAAACTGCCTAGGCAGATCACCAGCCTCCTGCTTTAAAGTCTTATTGAAAAAAGAATGTCTACGCAGTCCCTGGGTAACACATTACAGAGTTTCACGACCCTCCTCGCCAGGAAGCTGTTCTTAATGTTTAACCTTAATCCCTCCTGCTGTAATTTAAGGCCCGTTGCTCTTGTTGAGTGCAAATGGAGAACAGCTGCTCACACTCGTCGTCTGACATCAGCTATTTCTCAAGATGACCCTGTGAGACAGGCCAGGGTCATTACACCCAATTTGGTGCTCAGCAAATATGTATTTATTCCTGCATGCTCGGGCTGCAGCCTGGTTTGTTGGGCACGGGGAGGAGCAGCGAGTCTCCCCGGGTTTCTCCCGACGCCTGGGTCACCCGCAGGCCCCCCCCCCCCCCGGAGGCCCCACCGGCTTAGTCAACGTTCCTCTAGGGTGCTCGGCAGAGGCCGCGTCCTGGGTGGGAACGGTTTTGTGGAGGGGCTGACGCTTAAGTCTGAGTAGCGTCCAGACGACGGTCGGACTCCTCCAGGGACTTGGACGTGGCTCTGTTGCAGGGAGCTCACTTCATTGGCAAAGCTGAGGGTGTCCCTGGAGGGTGTATGGATTCCCTGCCCCACCGAGGGGCCAAGTCCAGGGCAAGGGGAAGGGCCAAGGGGTTTCTGAGACCACGCGCAGACCTGGCCTTGTGTCCTCTCTGAAGGGAGGCTGGGGTGAAACACAATCCAGCTGCTCACCAGCCCCATCATCGCTAAGAACAGTATCGACAACAAGAACAGGAACAACAAAACCCACGGGGCCTGCTGGGCCAAACTTGTCTTTCTCAGTTCAAATCTTATCTGGTTCATTCCCTCTCCCTGGCCTGTTTATGTCTGGAGGAGCACGGGTAATGTGTGTGGAAGAACAGGCGAGCAAGTGTGAGGGAATTTTGGAGGCCCAGGCCAGTGCCTCCCCCCTTTCCTGGTTGAGCCTCAGACAGGCTCTTCACACAACCAGGCCCTGCGCAGGACCCTCCTGGCGGGAGAAACCTGCCTGCCCCGGAAAGCCACCCACAACTTCCAAGGACCCCCACAGTGTTGGTTGTGGCTGAGAGGCCCCTGACCCCACAGGGGCTACATCCTTCTCCCCAGAGTGGGGGGCTCTGCTTGGTGACAGGACTTTGAGGCCCCACCTGTCCCTGGGCACCCCCTCCTGGGCTCTGCTTTTCTGGGAGGCTGCATTCCCATCGAGCTGGGCCTGATGTTTATCAGAGGCCTGGATCAAAGCTGCCCAGGTTGTAAATCTTGCTCTGTGGCTGTCAGGCCCCAGGGCAGCTGAAGAGGGTTGACAGCCCTTTGGGCCTCAAAGGAAAAAAATTTGCTTTACCCCACCCACCCCCATCTCTGCCAAGAAGCTGTCCTCTCAGGAGCCACTGCCCGGCCATTCTATTCCTGGGAGCTGCTTCTGGAAGCCAAGAAGAGCTTGTTTGTGGTGGGGGCGAGAGGGCAGAGCAGTGGAGGGCAGAGCAGTGGAAAGGGAGCAAGGGGGAGGGGGACAGAAGCAGTCCCTGTGTGTCTGAGTGTGTGAGTGTGTGAGAGTGCGTGTGTGAGTGTCAGTGTGTATGTGTGTGAGGACCTTGATGGGGTGCAGCTCAGGGGTCCCCCATCTGGGTTGACCAGGCATCGGAGGATGGATGCCTGAACACCCAACCTGGGCTGGGCTTAGGCTGAGGGTTCGTGTTAGGTGTAGGGTTAGGGTTATGTCTTAGGGACAAGGCATGTCGGATCTTCCAGCACAGATAAGGGTTCACCCAGGGGGTGAGTTGAGGGCGGGAGTCAGGAGGCTCATCAGGCCCCACGCGTTTGGACCTGGAGGGGCAACAATGGCGGGAATACCCCAGGGGAACATGCTGCTTTCGAACGCTCTGAGGCTATGAGATAGCACCCAGTGGAACGGTTTCCTCCTGGCTGCGAGGCTGAGTCCTGCCGTCAGTCTGATGCGCCCACCCATGGGAGGAATTGGGTGGCCTCTGGGGTCCAGAGCCTGAACACCCAACCTAGGGTTAGGGTTTGTTCCTGGGAGAATGGCAGACCTGATGTGTCAGTGCAGAGTCAGGCTCTCCGGAGGCCTGAGTTGAGGGTGTAGCTCTGGCGGCCCGTCAGGCTCCGGGATTGGGGTGTGGGGGTCCTCGGAAGGTGTGGGTGGCTTTCCGGGGCAGGCAGGTTTCTCCCGCCAGGAGGGTCCTGCGCAGGGCCAAATGGCACAGTTTGCTCGTGGGTGGCACCCAGAGTCCTGCGTTGTGAAGAAGGAGTCCCCAAATGGGAGGGCTCCCGGGTCCCCAGTCTGGAAAGCTAGGGAGCCAGGCCTCTGGGGACGGAAGCCTGAACACCCAACCTAGGGTTAGGGTTAGGCCGTGGGGGCATGGCAGCCCCAATCTGCCTGCGCTGTGGTGACCCATCCCAAGGCCTGAGTTGAGGGCGCGTGTCTGCCGGACCGTGAGACTCACAGTTCCTGGTCCTTGGGGCGCTTGAAGTGGGGTGGCCTCAGGGAGGCATGCAGGTTTCCCCTGCTCTGTGGGTTCAGCACATATCTAAAGGGCTTGGTTTCCTAATGCGAACAGGCTATCACCCGTGTGTGGTTGTGAGATGCCTTATGGGTTCCTTCGTGAGGGGAAGTTTGGAGGTGGGGGACACAGACTCAGGGTCAAAAGCGCCCTAAGGACTTTGGGACCCAAACTTTTCATTTTAAAGAAGAAGAAACTGAGGCTCAGAAGAATGAGGGGCTTGCTCAGTGCTCACGGAGCCAGTGTCTGTGGGTTTCCAGAGACTCCTCAGGGACCGTGTGACTAAGGAAATGCAAGGCTGGTGCAGAAGTTGAAGGAAGCTGGAGGGTCTCAGGCAGAGCTGGATTGGGGTGAGGGGGCTGGGGCGTCGGCAACGGTGTCCCAGCCTGGACAGACTTTCTCATCCTGGTGATGGCAGGCTCTAGGAGCTTCTTGTACTGATACGTGGGAGGCTTTGAAGCTCCTCGCTTTGCCTCTGGCCACAGGGAGACTTTGGCATTAATTATTTTAGCTCTTCAGGAAAGAGCAGAAGGACCACTTAGGCAGACTGTCACCATTCCCTCTCCTCTCGAGGGCTTCCCGAGGAGTCAGAAGTGCTAGTGAAGGAAGGGGTTATAGAAAAAACTTAGCTTAAGACTTCCATTTGTTCATGTGGAAAATGAGGAAGGAAAGGACCAAGAGCAGAAGGGGGAGCCATGGGTGCAGGGTGGCCCTGGTCTGGTGTGCGGCTCCCAGAACTCAAGCCCCAGCTGCCTCACAAAACAAACACACAGCAAGTGTTGGTGTCGATCAACTACATCTGCGCTTATGTAAAGCACATCAACATATAGGGCCACGATTTCAGGAAAATGTCCTGCAGATAAAAGTAGCTTTAAATCCCCTATAAAATGTTCAAAGCCCAGCGCTTAACTCCTAGCGGCTCAGCGGGTCCTCAAAGGTGGCAGCCCCATGGTGACAATCCAGGAGCTAAGCGTGGGAAGAGGATGTGGAGAAGCAAGAGGGACGAAGACTGGGATTTGGAGTCACAAAGACTTGGGGGCCGGGCCAGGCTGGGCTGTTGTAACTGTTGACCTTGGCCAGTTGAGTATCTTGTTTATACTTAATCTCATAGGGAGTTGGAAATGATGTCAGTTTCTACAGCGGTGCTGGGCTCATAGTACATGCTCAGTAAATGTCCACCTTTATTTTTAAATTAAATGAGTGAATTAATTAACTTTTTTGTTTATTAGAGAGGGACAAAGAGGGTGGGGGGCACAGAAGGAGAAGGAGAGAGTTTTTTTTTTAAATGGGAGAAAATAAAATTTAATTGTAAATGCACGGGGAATTAGTATAAACATGAGAGCTTCCAAAGACAGGCAAAATGAAGTACGTATGTTATTCTGGACTGAGGAGAAGAAGGTAGGTGTCTGGGGCTTTAAAGGGAAGGAAGGGAATTCATAGGAAAAACTTCAGAAAGAATAAATGCTTAGCAAGCAAATGTTTGCTGGGGCCACACAAACAAACTTGGACCCAACAGGCCTTGCTAGCTTCGAGGGAGAGACAATCTTAAGCAGGCTCCATGCCCAGAATAGAGCCGGATGCAGGGTTCTATCTCACAACCCTGAGATCAGGACCTGAGCTGAAACCAAGAGTCAGACGCTCAACAGACTGAGCCAACCAGCCTGTAAATGTCCACATTTAGAGACACCTTGGGGTCTTGGTCTAAGTCACATTGAAGTGGACCTCAGTCTGGGATTTTTTTCCCCCTTGCATAAGATATGGACATGCGGGGTCTATTGAAATCTAGGGACAAGTCACCTGTGAGGTGAAGGAGGACATGAGAAGGCTGGGTTCAATCAATTCGGAAGATTTATCTCAGTTTCAGATGTTGCCAGTGGATTGGCGGCTTTTAGGGTCTTTGTTCCAATCTGGGGGGCTCATCCCTATGTTGAGTTTGAGGGCTCTGTTATGCGTTGGATTGTATCCCTCCCCCCTTCCCTGCTGAAATCATCTGTCCAAGTCCTAACCCCTAGTACCTCAGGAGACTGTATTTGGAGATAGTATCTTTAAAGAGGGAATTAAGTGAAAATGCAGTCATGAAGGTGGGCCCTAATCCAGTTTGATTAGTGTCCTTGTAAGAAGAGAAAAATTGGGCCCAGACAGGTCCCCAGGACAGATCATGTGAAGACGTAGGGAGAAGACGGCCATCTCTAAGCCAAGCCCAGAGTCTCAGAGGAAACAGCCCTGCTGGCACTTTGCTCCTGGACTTCTAGGCTCCAGAACTGTGAGACATCTCAGTTGTTTAAGCCACTCCGCCTGTGGTACCTGGTTCTGGCAGCCATGGCTGACTAACTCAGGTTCTGCCATCTTCCTCCTGAGACCTGGAGTGGCAGCAAAGACTGCCCTTCCAAGGCTCCCCGGTTCCTCTCTGGCGGAGGGGAAGGGCCTGTGGACCAGTGCTTCTCCCACCTGTGTGTGTCTGAGACACCCTTCTAGGGGAACCTGTTAAAGATGCCGAGTCCGTGCCCAGACCCCCCCACAGAGAGTCTTATCTAGTTATGTCCGGGGAAGCCCTCGGGGGGCATTCCTCTGGTGACTCTGATGACAGGGTCCAGCCTGTGAGGGGCACTGCCTTAGCCCTCAGGCTCAACCATGTCTTCCTTCTTTGGGGTTGGTCCTGCCGGGAAGCTGGTGGATGTCACTCTTCAGTCACCCAAAAGGCTAGATTGTAGGTGGTGCTGGAAGCTCCCGGATCTGCCCGGACATGAGCCCTCTCCCTGCGCACCCCCCCCTCCCCCCCGCCCTAAGCCTGCCAGTCCTGCTGGCAGCTGGAGGCCTGGCAGCCTGTCTGCCTTTCAGACCTGTGGCAGAGTGAGTGGAGGCAGGCCTGGCCCCCAGGCGACGGCGGAGCAGGAGTGAGTGGGGAGCTTCATGGGCTCCCTGTGGGGCTGGGCGTGGGGAAGTTAGGAACTGCCCGGCTTCTTGCTCTGTCAGCTTCCAGCATGACATATGCACAAAGGCACCTTTTATAGGTGGGAAATTATAGGTGCTGCCACTTCAAAGGCCTTGGCAACCGGAGCTCCTCTTTGATAGATGACAGTATTATTAATGGTGATTTATTGCTGGGGCCATTTTGACAACAGAAATAACCAGTTTCCCCACCTTCTTGGCCCCCTCCCCCCACACCTTGTTGTTTTGTGTGTGTGTTGGGGTGGTGTGTGTGCTGTGGGGGTTACCTCCCTGCACAAGGAGGCTGGGGCATCTGTTTAACGCACACAGTGAGGTATCTGGCTTATTAACTTGTCATCATGTGTCATAAAGTGTAGTGAAATGCTGGCAGATTGTAATCCTAAACAGGGCAATTACCCTATTATTAAAGCGGCTTTCTTTCTTTCTCTCTTGAGTTTTCTTTCTCTCTTTCTCCCCCCCCCCCCCCCACTTCCCTGGTTGGGTTTATTCTTACCTCTGTCTTACTTGCTTGATTGGTCACGGGCAGGAGCCTCCTGCTTTGCAATTATCCCCGAGTAAACCTGGCCTTGGCTGGGCAGAGCTCACTGGAGAGCACGCCGCAGGAGAGGGAAGCACCTTGCTGCTGCCGTATGCCACCAGCTAGCCCAGGTCATGGGGATGTGAGCTGAGCCAGCCCCAGGCAGCAAGAAGCAGGAGGTGGTGGGTTGGTTTCTGGCTCCCCAGCCCTGGGGAGCGTGAGGGAAGGGGAGACAGAACTTGCCGGGGTACCGGAGTTCCTCTGTCTTTACAGCTTCCCCGGATCTCTCTCCAGAATTTATTGCCCTTTGCCTTTTACGAGCTCCCTTTTGGATCTGGAACTAGAGGTGGAAAACAGAAAAGGCAGGAAGCAGTGGGATGGTGGTGGAGTGGGAGGCGGGCTGTGTGGAAGGAGAGGAATCACGTGATCTGAGTCCTGGCTGCCACTTCCATGCCAGAGACTGGGTTTCTTTCTAAATCTATAAAATGGGGTGATGATTCTCGCCCTATGCCCTTCCCCCAGTTCTAGAGAGGATCAGATTAGACAATGGGCAGGAAAGAAGACGGTTGGTGGTAAGTCGCTCTGCAGATCTGAGGGGTAATCATTACTTCATATGTGCCTTGGCAGGGTCTCATTTCCTGGCTGATGGAGCCTCAACTCCTGTTATTCCAAAGGGTTGTAAGTACATTGAGATTCAGTCTCCTAGTTCTCATTGTGTTTCTCAAGGTCATGATGACCTTGGTTTCTGACTCTACCTGGAAGGCATTGCTTGACTTGTGGTTTGGACAATGGGAATTTTTAGGCCTGATCATGACAAATAGTTGTTATATGTCCCCTGCTGCATTAAGGATGTGAATGGAGTAGGCTGGAGGCAAAACTGAAATAATCGAATAGCAATTTGCCAAACCTTGACGGGACTTTAGAGATAGGCCTGTTCAATTAACCCATTTTATAGATTTGTAAATTGAGGCTTTGAGAGGTAGATCAACATTCCTAAAGTCACCGGGTGAACTATAGGCAGAGCTGGGACTAGAATTCTTAGTTCTGACTCTGGTCCAGTGCTTTCTCCACTGGGAGAAGCACCTCAAAGCTTTGAGTCTGGATGCTCTTTCTCTTCCTTTGTAAGGAGACCTCCACCTCTCTTTGGTGCTCCCCTCATCAGGAAAGGATCTGCTAGCAGTCATTTACACGCTAGTGTGAATTGGAGCCAATATTTAGTTCTTTTGGATGTATTTGCTTTTGTAGCCTCATCCCTGGTCATATAGAGCTGGGCTTTTCGTCCGTCAATGAAGAGAAGAGAGGTAATGCCTTTTTGAGGCAAGGACTCATGATTCTAATCCCCTGCAATCACACCAGTTGCCTACTCTGTAGGCAAGGGCCAGGCCCTGCTTCCTGAATTGCACTGCTCTGGACCATGATCTCTGTGTTCATATTTCAGACCATGTTTTTCAGGACCTTTCAGGGAGGAAGGTTGCATAGATGAATGGGGTCAGGCAGGTTTAAAAATGGAAAACCAGGAGACACAGTTAAAAATGGGAAAAAGCCAGACACGGTGAAGTTAGTCCCTATACACAACACCTGCCCCTTCCGTTTGTTTCCTGCCTTCTTTTCCATGGTTGGAGAGCCCTGGCAGGCAGACTGGGGTTAAGAACTCTACGTTCCAAGTTTCTGGAACAGGGAGAGTTTGTGTGCCCAGTGGTGTGGGAAAGAGACCCCATTGAACCACACAGAGCTCAAGTTTAGAATCAGGGCCACAGAAAAGAGAGGGAGAAACTTACTCTGTGGCAAATATGCTGGGCCTCCCTGCTTTTGCCCATGAGGTGAACAACAGTGCTCTCTCTGGAGGTCACCTTGAACCTCTGGTAGAGTGTGATGCGATTTAACGCTGGTAAATGATGGATGGAACCTTCGCTGCTTGGGCAAAGGGGGCAGAGGGGATCTGGAGATGAGCCCAGGTACTGAGCTCCAGGAGAGAGAATGAGAGCAAGGGAAAGCAGAGACAAGGAAGGATCCGAGGGGAACTAGGATGACTCTGATTTTAGGCACGTAGATGGCAGTGAGACCAATCAGCCACATGCAAATGTCCCACTGGCCTTAGAGAAGGGTCCCGGAGCCTAGGGATGGGCCCAAGACGGACACGCAGGACCACAGCCTGGCGGACACAGGTGGAACCTGAAGCCATGTGAAGAGAGCTTATCTCCATGGGGAGGCCAGGGGCAGCCCCCAGTGGGGCAGGTACCCTGGAGCTGGGATGGGGAGTGGCATTGCTCTCTTCACAGACTTCCTCACTCAGCGGTCACGGGAGAGCTTCCTGAGGCTGACCAGCTGACCTCTGGGTCCTGGAGCACTAAGAGGAGTGGAGGATGAGGAAGGACCATGGTGGAGACACATCTCTCCCCCTCCCCCGAGTCCATGGTGGGACCTCTGGCTTGGCTGGCTGTGGTCCTGCCGCAGACTCACTGGCTCCTACTGCCAGGGGTGGGGGTGGGGCTTTGCAAGACCTGCCTTTGCCCTCTGAATTCAGAGGAAGGAGAAGACCTGTGGTCCCCCTGCCTTTCCTGGCAATTTCAGATGGCCTGAGCTAATCTATGTCATTAACTGATGGTGTGAGCCTGGACGGTTCACCTCATCTTATGGAACTTAGGTGAAGAATAGGAGTATCACACTTGACCTGCTGACCTCACTGGATTGTTGGGGCATCAGGGCTAACCAGATAATGGATGGCAGATGTTTTGTAAACTTTAGGGATACAGGAGCAGGTTAGTTCCCATGCTGATGACTCGTACTCTGTTACCAGGCCCACTTTCCGAGTTCTTGTAGAAGCTTAGACCTTTCTCTGAGGAAGCTCCATGGGCAAATGCTCCTGACCCTTGCCTGGAAGGACCGATTCCCAGGTTACAGGGTGGGGTGGGCTCCTTCTTCCAAAGATCAAGGGGGTAAAGGGACATCCCTTGCTTTTGGGGGGTCTTCCGAAAGCTACACCACCCTCCCTTCCATTGGAGGAGGCTGCTAAGCATCCCCAGGGTCAGCCCCACCTAGCAGGGTCTCAAGGATGTCCAATGTGAAAGGCAGCTCTCTGGCTCTGCTGGCTCAAGTTCTGACAGACAATTCCAGAGCCTGGAGATAAGTGAGATGGGCAGGGCGAGAGCTTTCCTCCTCTTGCTGGTGACTGCCGTTCCTGAGGAGCTCTGTAATTGTTCAATAAAATTCCTCCCTGCCCATGACAGATTTATGGCTGAAATCCTTCTTTTTTTTTTTTTTAACTTTATTTTATTTTTTCAGTGTTCCAAGATTTATTATTTATGTATCACACCCAGTGCTCCATGCAATATGTGCCCTCCTTAATACACACCACCAGACCACCAGGCTCACCCAACCCCCACCCCCTCCCCTCCAAAACCCTCAGTTTATTTCTCAGTGTCCACAGTCTCTCATGGTTCATCTGCCCCTCTGATTTCCCCCAACCTCCTTCTCCTTTCCTTCTCCCAATGTCCTCCGTGTTATTCCTTATGCTCCACAAATAAGAGAAACCATATGATAATCGACTCTCTCTGCTTGACTTATTTCACTCAGCATAATCTCTTCCAGTCGCACCCATTTTGATACAAAAGTTGGATATTCATCCTTTCTGATGGAGGCATAATACTCCATTGTATATATGGACCACATCTTCTTTATCCATTCATCCATTGAAGGGCATCTTGGCTCTTTCCACAGTTTGATGACTGTGGCCATTGCTGCTCTGAACATTGGGGTACCGATGTCCCTTCTTTTCACTACATCTGTATCTTTGGGGCAAATACCCAGTAGTGCAATTGCAGGGTCATAGGGAAGCTCTATTTTTAATTTCTTAAGGAATCTCCACACTGTTTTCCAAAGTGGCTGCACCAACTTGCATTCCCACTAACAGTGTAAGAGGGTTCCCCTTTCTCCACATCCTCTCCAACACTTGTTGTTTATTGTCTTGTTGGTTCTGGTCTTTCTAAGTGGTGTGAGGTGGTATCTCAATGTGGTTTTGATTTGAATCTCCCTGATGGCTAATGATGATGAACATTTTTTCATGTGTCTGTTAGCTGTTTGTATGTCTTCTTTGAAGAAGTGTCTGTTCATGTCTTCTGCCCATTTTTTGACAGGATTATCTGTTTTTTGAGTGTTGAGTTTGAGGAGTTCTTTATAGATCTTGGATATCATATGGCTGAAATCCTTGATCTGAACTGAGCATAATTCATCTGAGTGAACGTGGGTGTGTGTGGGATGGGGGTGGGGGACAAGAGGCCATCTGGAGAAAGTTTCCAGAGGTGCTCAGTCAACTCTTACCTGCTCCCTTCCCAGAAGTACTGTCTGGAAACTCCTTCTAGATCTGCCAGAACTTACATATGGTGGATCTTCTCCTGAACCTGGAGCTGTGTAGATGCCTCATGTAGCATCTGTGTGTGAGGAGGGTAGTGATGAGGAAGACTGTGGCCTAGACAAATTGAATTTAGTTCAATTCAGCAACTATTTAGAGAGTGCCTGTTCTTGCTGGGGGTTAGGAAAGCTATTATTATTTATGGGGTGGGGAGCAGGAAAAGGCCTGGAGAAGGTAAAGAGCGATGACATAGGACCTGTTCTCTAGAAGCTTGAGGGATCAGGACACAGCCACACTGGCCGGGTGGGAGTGGGGCAGGGGTGGGGGGTGTGGGGGCTGCAGAAGCTGTGCACCTGCAGGATCCTTGCTCTGCCACTTTCTGTTCAGGGGATCCTGGCTTGGTTTCTTGTCATTTGGGCTCCTCACTTTCCTCACCTGTGAAATGGAGACCCTGGTGTTGTCGGGATGGGAAGGTGAAATGATTTGGTTTGTGAGGTTAGCACCACGTTGGGTCAGTCAGTAGCTCAGTAGGATAAGATCACCCACGTGGCAAAGAAGATGGGGAGCTGGGACCAGCAGGCGGGGCCAGGCTGGAGGGGACCAAGAGCCAAATGGCTGTCAACTCTGGGCTCCATGACTGCTGGTTATACTATTCTACGATTCTTAAAGATTTTAAATTAGTTTGATAGGCATTAATTCCTATACATACAGATTAATTCCTTTTCCTATATATAACATATTAATTTATTTAATCCTCAAAACAACAGCTTCTAAGGTAGGTACCATTATTATCCCCACTTCTCAGAACATATAACATGTGACTAAACATTTTTACTCTGTCTTTTCTGTTTGAAACATTTATTTACATCCTCCCAATCCCAATGGATGAGAAAAGACCCCTAGACAACAGTGATAATTGGGGTGGGTCACGGTGATTTGGGGAAACCTCACTAAGAGTAGGCTGGGAAGGACGGGGAAGGATGATGAAGAATATGGCTTGTACTGTCTCACATCTACCGAATACTATGCAAAGAGTCTCGCATATCTCACTCCATCCCCCTACTACCCAGAAGCATGAGGTAGGTAATCTTACCTTCATTTTCATAGAAGACTAGCAGAAATATTAAGGGCTAAGCGACCAAATCTCACAACAAGCCTCAGGCTGGCACTTTACCATGTCAGTGCTCCTGACTAACCTTTTGCCTAGCACTTTTGTCATTACAAAATGGTGGGGTGGGGGACAAGCATGAGCAACTGTGCATGAGAGAGAACAAGGAGACAGTGTGGAAACCAGACTGCTGAGCAGAAGTTCATGGGCAGGGAGAGTAGGAGAGAGGCTGAGACAGGATGGGTGGACCCCATGGGGCTTCTTTTTAGCTTTAGCTTTCTTGAAAGAGAAGGTCAAAGTAGGGATGCTCTGGTCTCTTGTCCTTGGGGCAGGGGTTGATCTCCAAATCAAGGCCCAATAGGGACCCTAGCAGATGTGGGAGTAGAACTTCCATACATTCTTCTCAGATGGGTCTCGAAAGATTTTGGACTTCTTTTGGGGGACAGAGAATTGGTCCTCCTTTGTAAAGGGTACAGATGAAGGGACACACTGGGTTAGCATCGGCCAGCAGCCTAGTTAGAGCTGGCGAACCAACCCCAGGGACAAATGGGTGGCCCAAGATGCAGGTACAGCGATTTCACAGCAAAGTCTTCATTTTTGTAGATATTTATTAAAATATGCCACATGTCCCTCCTGTCTTTGAAAGAAAAAGAAACATTTATTGAGACTTAGCAATACAACAGTGAGCAATTCAGATCACACACTTGAATATATCTTATCAAAAGGGATGTAATGAAGACTGTTGGGAATGCAAGCTGGTGCAGCCACTCTGGAAAACAGTATGTAGGCTCCTCAAAAAGTTAAAAATAGAGCTAGCCTGCAATTCAGCAATTGCTCTACTGGGTATTTATCCAAAGAATACAAACAAAGTGATTCAAAGGGTCACCTGCACCCCAATGTTTATACCAACAATGGCCACAATAACCAAACTATGGAAAGAGCCCAGATGTCCAACAGCAGTGAATGGATAAAGAAGAAGTGGTACACACATACACACACACACACACACACACACACCATGCACACACACACCATGAAATACTACTCAGCCATAAAAAAGAATGAAATCTTGCCATTTGCAACAACATAGATAGAACTAGAGAGCATTATGCTAAGTGAAATATATCAGCCTGAGAAAGACAAATATCATATGATTTCACTCATATGTGGAATTTAAGAAACAAAACAAATGAACATAGGGGAAGGGAAGGAAAAATAAAATAAGGTAAAAATAGGGAAGAAAACCATAAGAATGTCTTAACTCTAGGAAACACACTGAGGGTTGCTGGAGGGGAGGTGGGTGAGGGATGGGGGTCACTGGGTGATGGACATTAAGGAGGACACTTGATGGAATGAGCACTGGGTGTTATATGCAACTGATGAATCACTAAATTCTAACCTTGAAGCTAATAATACACTACATGTTAACTAAATTGAATTTAAATAAATTTTTTTTTAAAAGTTCTGTGATGAGGAATGGATAGTGGTGTGTGTGCACACTGGCAGAGCCACAGAATCTAGGGTAGGGGATCAACGAAGGCTGCTCAGAGGAAGCCATATTTAAGCTGAGACCTGCAGAGGGAATGAGAGGGTGTTGGTCAGGTGAGGTAGATGAAAGAATCATCTAAACAGATAGAACCTAGGGTGAGAAAGATCACATTTCAGCAATTGGAAGAAGGCTATCATGGCTGGTGATAGAGGTCAAGTGGGAGGGGCACAGTGCCTGGTAGGTACAAGGTAGTTGCTCAGTAATTGTCCGTTGGATGGATTAATGAGATGTGGTTGGAGAAGTAGGTTTCAACTGTGCAAGGCCTTGAAGGCCATGGTAAGGTTTTTGATTTTGCCTGAAGGGCAATATGAGAAGCCAGTTTATACCCCCATAGGAGTTCCTCGATCTGTGTTTGGTGGTTCCATTGTGGCAATCGTGGGGCCAGACACTTGGGTTCTCTGGCTTGGAGTCTGGCCAGGTGTGCCTGCAAGGACCTTGGATAAAGCCCAGATGTGCCAGTTAAGCATGTTGGCAAGAGAGGGTGAAGTGATGGCCACGGGATCTGGGCTGGAAAGAAAAGAGCATGAAGACAGAAGGGGCTCACAGGAGAAAATAGAGTCAATGTGGTAATGGACTGATGAATTTGTTGGGGTCAAAGATCCAGAGTCTTTGGGAGGGATCAGTGAGAGGGTGGTCAGGAGGATGGGCTGTGAATTTATGACATCAGGGATGTTGCCTTGGAAAGGAGTGGCTGAAGAGGAGTGGGTATAAAGGTCAGCGCCACAGTCAAGGAACTAAAGGGCAGGTTGGAGATTGGGTCATCCAAAGCAGAGATGGACGTCACCATGGATGATGGCGGCAGTTTGGGTGGAGAGACACTGGAATTGGGGCCCAAGACTTCATGGGATGGAGCACAGGATGTGAATGCCTACAGGACAGTGGTTGACAAGGACAAGGAGGGGACCATGACACAGGGGCTAGTCATGGGGCGGGGCGTTGCCGAGATGCCCAAGGTCCAGTGCTTATGCCCAGGGGGAAACACCATGTAGTCAGGGGCAGCCCGTCTGCCTCATCTGGGGTCACCTGAAGAGTCACTCTAGGTACCAGGCAGCCAAGTGGTTCATAGGTTAAACAGCACCTCAACACTCATCATGGCAACGGCAGCGCCCCTCAGTGAAGGCCTGCTCGGTGTGTGTACTGCCCGGCACCATCAGGGACGGTGGTCTGGGAGTCCTGCTGAGCTGGGTTTGAATTCTCCACGCTGTCACTGACAGGCTGTGTGACCTTGGGCAAGTCTCTTCTCCCCTCATCTGTAAAATGGGCAAACGCACTCTCACCAGCATTGTGATGAGGATTCAGTGAGCTGATTGCTGTCAATCCCTGGACACAGACACATGTGCTTAGGTGCTAACAGTTGTTCATATTATATAACTGAAGAATCTGAAGTTCAGAGAGGTTAAGTGATTTGCCCAAGGTCACACATCGAAGAAGTGGCAGCTCCGATTCAAAGCCAAACTCTGAAAAATGCCTTGAGGATGAAAGTGCCCTGTCATCACGTTCTCAGAAAGACATACTACGTTCCCCTGGAGCAAGAATCCGGGTTTGCTCCCCAGGGGTCTGTCTGCTCCCTCATCACCCAGCTCACGCAGGCAGCATTTACTTTGACACAGAAGCTCTGGCCTGGGAATCACACTGTCTCTCACACAGTCCCCAGGGAAACTGAAGCTTAGGGGAGGTCACTGGCTTGTCCTAGGCCCCCTGCTAGTGAGTGCTGGTACTGGAGCCTGGGTCTGGGTGATGGTCACTCTACTTCTTTTTCTGTGCTACCTTACCTGGCTTCAGAGGGAACAGGGCAGGATATGGCCCCTGGAATGTTCCAGGGTGCCTCTGAGAGCAAGCACAGGGCACTCCTTTACTCAGGGCTTCTGACTGCTTATTAGTTTTAGCTTCCCAGGGCCAGAGGGGTCAGAGCAGAGCCCCTTAGAGGAGTGGGAAGGGCACCCTGGGCCCCCGAAGCCATGGGCTCTGGTGCCAGCTCTGTTCTGTGTGAGTTGTGTGGTCCCTCGCAGGACACGTATCTTGATTTCCAGATCTGTAAAATGGGAACGATAATTGCCTTGAGTATCTCATAGGATCACAGTGAGACTCAAATTAGATGATGTAAGGAAACATGCTTTGAAGATGAAAGCACCCAGTCATCAGGTTCTCGGAAAGATGTACCACGTTTACCTGGAGTGAGAATCGGGGTTTGACCCCAGGGCTCTGTCTCTCTTCTCACCATTCCCTGTGCCCAGCTCACGCCAGCAGCCGTGGTAGCTGAGGCCCCCTCCTCACTGCCCTACTGGGCACCACCTCCCCCTCTGGCCCCTTGGTCCCCGGCTCTGAGGGTGTGTGTTGAGGGCTCAGCCAGAGGGGGGGTGGGACAAAAACTCTGATTCACTGGGCAAGGGGTGAGCTGCCTTTCTCCCTGTGCCCCTTGACACAGAGAAGGCTTCTGCTGAAGTATGAGAGGGGCCCACTGCTCATCGGGGAGACTAGTGGGCTGCTGAACATGGACATGAGATCGGCTCTCTCGGGATCACCCTTGGGACCTGCTAGGCCTCTGATCCCGCCCTGCCTTCCTCTGCCCCAGGCCTTGTGAGCTGAGGGACACAGCTTTGTCAGGCTCTGCAGAGAAACAGAGCCTTTGCCCTGGACCTGGGGGGAGCAACGGGAAGTTTTTCCTGGGTCCTTGGGGCCGGGAGCACACCGACTTTCCTGTCCCCCATTTAGCTACCCTACTGTTTTCAGAAGGGTCAGCCCCAGGTTCTCTGCAAGTGGACAGGCATCTCGACCTGGTCAGTGTGTGTGGTATTATTTTCTTTTCCATTTAGGTTTATCTTTTCTGGTACCCGCTGTTGGGGCTTTTCTGAAAGCCCTTGCTCTTTCTCTGTCTTCTGTTGTTTAATCCAGGACGAGGAACTGCACATCGAGGACAGCCATGGGAATGGAAGGCAACAGATGGAAGAGGGAAGCTGGATTCATCTGAGTGCCTACTCTGTGCCACGTCCAGGCAAAATGTCATCAGTTCCAGCAAAATCATGAGGGAGAAACATGGTCTTGAATCTGAAAACTTTCAAGCAGGAAGGGAAACTAGAAACCACGTGGTCTAGTCTTCTCTTACCGAGAAGGAAGCAACTTGCCCAGAGTCCCTGAGCTTTGGAATAGTTTTTCTTTCTAGGAAAGCCATTGTCCTATAATAAATCTCCCTTGTAGACTAAATTGTTTTATGATACACCTGCCTCACTTGGGATAACTGTCTCCATGGACTCGTGGGGCATCAGAGGCCCTGGGCCAGCTTCGTCACTTCACACCAGTCTGTGGGCGACCTGGCTCGGCACCCATCTTCCCAGCTCCCTCATGTTGCATCTCCTGCCCCCAATCCTGAGGACTTGTCGCTGTTCTTTTTCTCCCTGGCTGCCTCTTGGGAACTTATCCCTCTCGGCACTCATGGGATTACTAGTAAAAGTGGGCATCCAATCCCTGCTGCCAACAGAAGAGGTTTGGGGAAACTTTCCCAGTCAAGGGGGACTCTACCTGGTATTATGGGATGAACTGTGTCCCCCATAAAGTCATAGGTTGAAATCCTAACTCTTGGTACCTCAGAACATGACTATTTGGAGATAGGATCTTTAATGAGGTCATTAAGATGGGGTCAGTTGGGGGGCTCCAATCCAGTATGACTGGTATCCTTAGAAGAAGAGGAAATTCAATCACAGATGGACGCACAGAGAACATGTGAATACAAGGGGAGAAGACGCCATCTACAAGCCAAGGACAGAGGCCTCTGAAGAAATGCCCTCCCTTGCACTTTGATCCTGAATTCATGGCCTCCTGACCTGTGAGGCAGTACCTTCCCCTTGTACCTTGTACCTTCCCACCCCATCTGTGGTGCGTTGTCATGGCAGCCCCGGCCAACAAATATATCTGGGCTTTTCTGCGGTCACATGGTTCAGGAGTGACTACAGGCAGGAAGTTCCGAGGTCAGGTAGGGGCTGCGAAGCTTCTGGGTGGGCCCTGAGAGAGAAGGTTTTAAGTAACAGGAGGTCTAATATGGCTTCTCCAGGCCCTGCCACAAGAGCCTGGGCCCTACAGTGTGCCAAAGGGATCTGGTATGAGTGAGGAGGACGTAGTGCCTGGAATCCTGGGCTCTAAGATGCCCAGTCCTTCCTGTTGTGGGATCTCATGCAGACACTTTCTATTTTCTGGGTCTCAGTTTCCTCATCTGTGGCATGGAGAGGCTATGCTGACTTACCTCACAGGCTGTAGGGCAGATGATGTGAGACAACGTGTAGTGCTTTGCCCGGGTTAGTGGTGGTGATGAAGGGGATGACGCTTTCTCTCCCCTCTGAGGATGTTGCTGCCCATCCCTGGTGTCGCTTTGCTGGGGAAGAACAACCAAGGCTCTCCTGGTAATGGGGGGGGGGGGGGATGTTGGCAGGATCTGGGAGAGAGCCTGCGGATGGGTGAGGCGCCTCCTGCGGGACCATCTCTCCTCAGTGAGGAGAAATCTCCAACCCTGGGGCATCTCAGGGGGACAGCAAAGCATTTGTGCAACTGTGTCCATTTCCCTGAGTCTTAATTTGTCTAAGTTATAAAAGCAATAGTGCATTAATGCATTTTGTGGAAAAATTAGAAAATGATCTTATTTTCTGCCACCTCTACCATTGTCGACACCATATGTACATATCCTTCCAGCTTCGTTGTGTGTTTGTTTCTCCATGGAAATCAAGTCCTGTTGTGCACAATGTTTCTGAACCGATTTTGAAAATCAACAACACGTCACAGACATCTTTTTGTGTTGACCCAGATTCATCTCCGCCACCATTTTTGGTTGGGACTCTTCTGGCAGGCAGTTGGCGGGACCCCTCAATGTGTTGGGGGCTGGACCTCCCTGGGTTTGTTCTCAGGCCTGTGGACCCCTGTGTCTCTGTGGAGGCGGGTGAGGTTTGGAACGCACGGAATTGGAGTCCCCGGCAGGGCAGGAGCCCAGTGGCAGGCCTGCCCCTCACAAGCCATCAATGGGGAAGGAAAGGACCCAGGCCAACAGCTTCCCATTTCTGGGGCCTCCATAAAGGATTGATGGCATGGTGTAAGTGAAAGAGCTTTGTAAACTGGCAGCGACTATTAATACAAACTCATGGATGAACAAAGGATATCTTGTTGTCTTTGCGGGAGAAAATCCAATGTCTTGAGAGCCATAAAATACCATAAACGGATGAGGCTGACCTGTGGGAGGGAAGAGAGCTGGAGAAAGGGAAGTCGTATTTTAGTTTTGAGAAATGATTTGGACTTTGAGAACCGACTTCTTCGTAAAATGAAGAGGTGGGGAAGCTTGATTTGGAAGCAGAGAAAAAAATGATCCATTTCAAGGAAGCCAGAAGCAAGGGTCCCCAACAAGCACTTAATAGTGACTATGATGGCACGGCTGACATACAGAGTAGATATTGTGTGTCGGACACTGCTCGTATCCTCCGAAAATCCCCAGGACGTAAATACTGTCATTATTCCCATTTTATAGATGAGGACACCGAGGCACAGAGAGATTAAGTAACTTGTCCCGGGTCACATAGCCAGTGAGCGGGGGAGCCAGCCTCTGAGCCCCAGGATGTGTGTTTCTCTAGACTGAACACACCTGGGACCAGGTAGGCTGGGCTGCAGGGCAAGAGTACTCTGGCCAGATGGGATCGAAGACATGATCATTAAATTGATGTGTCATTGTCTACTTGGAGACAACTTGCTGTGAGTAGCTTCATGAATCCTCAAGTAGACCAACTGGAAGACATTTTGGTCTGTGACAGCTTGGGAAGTGGAGGGTCAGGGAGTAAGGGAGGTGCCTGCCTTCATTACTTCTCCAGGGAGGTGACCAGTGGGAGGGAGGGGTCCGCTGGGCTGCTGAGCCATGGCATTCCTGACCATCAGCCTCCCCCATGAGGAACTAAGGCTGGTGAGAACTTCCGTACGGTTTAAGGTGGGCTCCGGGGTAAGGGTTGGGGCCCTGCTGTGGGTGCGCCTCTGGCTGCTGTCTCTACAGTCATCCAGGAGTGCCTACGCTGTCTCCCTCTCAAGCATGACCTGGTGAGACAGCCACAGGAGGTGTGGGTGGAAGGGATGCCGAGTCACCTCTCTGTGGGGGTGATGGAAGACCCACGGGAGTTTCCCTGAGGCCTTGGAGAAGTTTGGAGAAAATTCTGCATTCCTTCCCCTGTGTTATCAACAGAGAATGGAGCAGCCATTGTGGGGGGCCTGGCCATTCTGTGGCTGCCCCTCTCGGAAGCCACCCTGAGAGGCCGGCAAACGAAGGGTGAGCTCCCGCTGGTAGTGGTCTGGGGGGGCTGCTCCGAGTGTGTGCCTCTCAGGATCAGCGGGGCCTGCGAGGCAGCAGCAGGGGCTCTGAGCACCTGAGTGTGCTCCTACAACGGGACTGGTGCTCCGGGAGTCATGGCGCCGAGGAGGCTGCGCCACAGAGAAAGCAGCAGCAGGACAGAAGGTGCTGGAAGCCAGAGCGGGGAGGTCCCGGCATCGAGAAACCAGCAGAGTGCCTGAGTGGTCGTGAGGAGTGGATCTGTGGATCTCGTCAGCAATGGGCCCTGTGGTGTGACGGGTGCGGGGGACCAAGGTCAACACCATCCACCCCAGTGCCCCCACTCCGAGGGCTCCGGTGCTGTGTGGGAGGGGGCAGGAAGCAGACAGATTGTCATCGTGAGCGCCCAGTGACTGCTGGAGACCAGCGAGGGTGCTGGGTGCACGCAGAGGATGTCAGGTGGGCTCTGCATGGAGGAATCCTCGCAGACAGGGAGTCCGTATGCACAGAGCTCTGCCCCTTCCCACTGGGATCCCTTTGCAGGGAATGGTCTCTTCCCTGTATGATGTAGGAACTATTTTTTAAAAACCAACAATGTATCACAAAGCCCTGTGCATGTTGATCAAATTCATCTCATCCCCATTTCTAAGCTGACTCCATTCTGAGGGGCAGTTCTCAAGACCCTTAAATGTGTGAGAAGGGAAAGCTTCCCTGGGGAATGATTTCTTGCCTCTCTGTGTGCATGTGTGTGCATGCACACACACACACACACACACACACACACACATACTTCTAAAACTTCCGTACTTTATGTCTCCACGTATATTGTTTAAAAGGGCACCTTTTAGTTCATTGGGGCACCTGGGTGGCTCAGTTGTTAAGCGTCTGCCTTTGGCTCAGGTCATGATCCCAGGGTCTTGGGATCGAGCCCCGTATCGGGCTCCCTGCTCAGTGGAGAGCCTGCTTCTCCCTCTCCCTCTGCTCCCCTGCTTGTGTTCCCTCTCTTGCTGTCTCTCTCTCTGTCTAATATATATAAATTTTAAAAACTTAAAAAAATAAAAGGATTTAGTTTAGAAATTTTCAGACATACACAGAATTAGACAGAAAAACAGAGTGGATCCTTCTGTAGTACTTATCTCTCAGCATCTGCAATTATTAACATTTTGCCAATTTCTCTTCCTCCTTCTCCTGGGGGTATTACAAAAACAAGTCATGATTCCCTGCTTTTCAACAGTGCTTTAGAAAAGCACCACCTCACCCCATCCTTAGAGCGGTCCTGTTATCATTACAGCAGAGTGGGCATTATTCATTTCACAAAGAGAAAACCAAGGCTCAGACAAGTTGAGGAAGTTTTCCAAGGTCACACAACTAATGAGTAGCAGAGCCAGACAACGCAGACCTTCTGATGCCTAATCAGGTTCCCTCTTACCGGGTCATTCCAGCTGCATTTTATGACGCAGGCAAGTGTAAGAGGCCAGGGTAGCTCAGTTGGCAGAAGTGGTGGCGGGGGGCGGGGGGGGGGGCGTGGGGCCTGGTGGTGGGGAAATCCCTGGACTCTTACAAGGTTGCCTGGTCTAAGGCCTTCCTTTTAACCCTGCTGCTTGTCCCACCCTGCTGGCTTGAGGCGCTGGGGCAGGAGAGGGGCAAATTACGCTCTCTCAGGTTTTTCATCGGTGGCTTCCTTGGATCGTGGCTGCAGGATGTTTATAAAACTCTGAATCAATTTGAGGCACAGAGATTTTCAATCAGGGAGGCAGATTGCGCTGATAGGGTCAAAAGGCCTGTCGCCAGCGAGGATCATAGTATCTGACATATTAATTTGAGCTGTCAGAACCAATATGTGTAACAGAGGCGTGGAGGCCCAGGTCCTGTTTCTGAAAAAAGAGTGGGAAAAGACAAAAAAGGGGGAGAGGTACCCCCCCCCCGACGTCAAACTAACATTTCACAGATTCCCGTATAGCCAGCGCTGCCAGCATGGGACCAGCGTGCCGTCCCTTCCTGGGGGGCTGGCGGGGGCAGGCAGCCCGGAGCCTGCTCTGCGGGGGTGCTGGAGGCACCCCAGCCACGAGGGACCCCCTGACCACCCTGTGAGTAAACTTTACACAAACACCCACTCTCTGTCTCTTTCCTTGTGTCCCCCACCCCTGTTTGAGTTCCAAGGCTCCCTTGCTGGCAGGGGAGGCCTCTTGGAGCCTGGGCAGGAAGTACGTTTGTTATGCAGAACCCTTTGATATCCAGCACGTGAGTCCTCTATGGCTGGGCTTCTCCAGGAAATCACCATGAATCCCGCCTCTCCCTCTTGAGGGTTCCGCACAACACACCTCCCACCCAAGACCACAGCTCTCCAGTTCTCCTTGTCCCCCTCAACCCTCCCACTCCCGGCCCTCCATTCCTTTCAGACTTCTTTGGGGAGTCCCACCACCGGCTCTGGATGCTCCTTCACCTCCCCTTCCTGAGATCTGGAGGCTGGGTCGTCAGTCAGCCTGCAGGAGCAGGGGCGTGTCAGATCTGCGAGGGCCATGGGCATGCCGGACAGAGGAGCTCCATCCCCGGGAGCCCCTGCGTGCCGCGGGGCTATGGCTGGGGGTGTCCACCTCCCTCATGCAAGGAAGAGTTACTTCTCACCCAGCAGAAACAATTCACACTTACAGTCTTGGGCACAGTGGACACTTAGCCATCTTGAGAGGTGGACAGTGTCTTTGTGGTCACATGTGAGCACACGTGTACAAGAGTTGGGGTCACTTGAAAGTTGCTGAGGTCCCTCCAGAGAAGAGGTGACAGGGGATTCAGAGTTTGTGTCATCCCAAGGCTCATGCTGCTGGGGTTCAGTCCCTTTACTGTGACGCCCTTCAGGGGTGGAAGGAGAAGGGGGTTTTCTGGGCGGGGGTCAGAGGGAGGGATCCCTCTGGGACCCGGGAGTGGACCCCATAGCTCCTTCGCAGCCTGAACCCCCCTGCTCACACTCAGCTTGCTGGATGGTTGCTTTTTACCTCCAGCACTCTCTGCACCCCCCAAACCAGTGGAGAACCCGGTTTTAAATACTCCAGGTTTTCCCTTCTTACAGCATTTTGTGCTGTGCAAAGGATACAGAGTTTTGAGGGAAAAAAGTAAAAAGTCTTGCTTGAGTTGTGTTTAAGAAGTATGGAAGGCCTGGCTTTGAGGGAGCTGATGGTTTGAAGGGGAGGAAAGTGGGAGGCCACAGTTATCAGCCCCCAGCTTCTCCCCGCCTTCCCTCCCCTCCCCTCCCCTCCCCAAGGCAGGGTCTGTCTGCTTGTCTGCCCAGGGGTGAGGCAATGGCTGCTTCGTCTTCTCATCTGACCAGCTTCTTGGGTCCCTTACAAGGGACGACTTTTCAGTCAGTTCCTCTCTCTGGGTGGAAAAGATGCTGAGATTCGCACAAAGGAGTGCATTTCTTCTCTGGATCAGGATTTCCCACTAACTGCAAGATACAGGTCAAAGCAAATGAGGGAGAGGGAGGGAGGAGGGTGGGCAGAGGCAGAGGTAGAAGGATTTGGGTTGTAGCTCATGGATATGGGGTTTCCTGTCAAGAAGATGGAAATGTTCTAAGATGGGCTGTAGGATGGGGGCACATATCTGTGAATATACTAAAACCATCGAATTTTATACTTTAAAGGGATGAAAATTATGGTATCTGAGTTGTATTTCAATAAAGTTGTTAAAACGAAGAAACAATGACTATTCTTCGCACCAGGGCCTGGCCTTGGAGGGGCATGAGCGAGTCCCAGCAGTGGGGGTATCTGCAGAATCCATAAGGTAGAGGAGAGGCTGGAAAGGCATTCCATCTCTCAACCTAGCCACACTCACGCCCAGGGCTGCAGGGAAGTTCGATGTCTGTGGCAATCTGGCTCATGGGATGTCGCTGCTGGGGTCACTGTAGTTGGAGTCAACTCTGGGACTGGAGCCCTGGCTTCTGATGCTCGTTCTCATGTCCTTCCCTTCTCCTCCCCTTGAAGAAGAGCTGAGACATGGGCTGGGCATGGTTTGCTACCCGTCAGTCCTCACAGAGTATCCAGTGTGGTGGGGGCAAAGAGGGGCAGCCAGCCAGAGGACAGGGGACCTCGGAGCATCTGCAGCATTAAGAAGATATTTGGTATGATCACCAGACTCCATAAGGGGAATGAGTGGAGAATGTGGAGAAATAAAACAAGAGATGTGGGCTAGACTCTGTAGGACCTTTGAAAGCCCCCCGAGGTATTTAGGCTGTATCTTAAGATGAATAAGGAGCCATCCATGAGTTTTCTGCAAGTTATTCTGGCCTCCAGATTGAGCCAAGGAGGCTCTCCTGGGCTCCAACACCCTTGAAGTCCTTGGGTTAGCTTCCTGAATGCTCTCTCCCTAAGCGTGTACTATGTGCCTGGCTCTGGGCTAAAGTGAGTAGTTAACACTGAAGAACTTATTTGATCTCCGTAACAACCCAACAAAATACCTACCAGTATTACCCACACCTATAGGACACTTAGCCCTAGCCGTGTGCCAGGTGGCTTCTCAGGACTTTACACAGGACAGCCAACTTAGTGGTCCTGGAAACCCTGTTTATTTTATTTTATTTTTAAAAAATATTTATTTATTTATTTATTTGACAGACAGAGATCACAAGTAGGCAGAGAGGCAGGCAGAGAGAGAGGAGGAAGCAGGCTCCCCGCTGAGCAGAGAGCCCGATGTGGGACTCGATCCCAGGACCCTGGGATCACGACCTGAGCCGAAGGCAGAGGCTCTAACCCACTGAGCCACCCAGGCGCCCCTGGAAACCCTATTTAATAGATACTATTATCACCCCTACATTATAAATCGGCAGAATGAGCACGAGGAAGATAAATAACTTGCTCCAAGTTGTACTAGCCACTTGCAGCTACACTCCAGAGTGGTTCTTTGCCTCTGCACTGGGTGGCCCAGGTTATCCCGCCTCTGCACTGGATGATGGCTCAGGCTATCCCACCTCTGCACTGGATGATGGTTCAGGCTATCCCACCTCTGCCCTGCATGGCCCAGGCTATCCCACCTCCACCCTGGATGGCCTAGGCTATCCCACCTCTGCACTGGACGGCCCAGGCTATCCCACCTCTGCACTGGATAATGGCTCAGGCTATCCCACCTCTGCACTGGATAATGGCTCAGGCTATCCCACCTCTGCACTGGATGGCCCAGGCTATCCCACCTCTGCACTGGATAATGGCCCAGGCTATCCCACCTCTGCACTGGATGGCTCAGGCTATCCCACTGTGTGCATCAGGCATCACCTGCTCCATTTCTTTGAGCCCCATAATAAGAAAAATAAAAGAAAGACATAAAATTTAGAGAAAAAGAAACATTTCCCCTTTACTGTTAAATTCTTCCCTCTTTAAACAGACAAACAAACAAACAAACAAATAAACAACCCTCCCAAACCCAAGGTGGGAACCTCCTGGTATAGGAAGGAGGGGAGGGGTGACCGGCAAGAGGCCAGAGGGTCACACAAGAGGGACAGGTCACACTTCTGGTGGGAGGGTATGGCAGGCAGAATTCTAAAATGGCCCCAGTGGCCTTTGCCCCCTGGTGTTACTGCTATGACTATGTTACTGGTCACGGCAAAAGCAACTTTGTAGAGGTAGTTAACGTTACTAATCAGATGACCTTAATATTGGGAGACTTTCTAGGTGGGGCAAACCCAGTTGTGTTGACACTTTAAAAGCAGAGAATATTCTCCAGCTGATGGTGGAAAAAGGTGTCAAAGGGATTGACATGTGAGAGGAAGCTCATGCCAGGGGAATCCCCGGTTGATGATTTTTTAATCTTATTATTCCTTCTACACTTATTCGTCAGAATTCTTCTATAAAGAAATGCTTTTCCTTACAACTATTTAGTTAACTTGACATTGAGTTCATATAGAGTTCATATAGGAAAGTGTAACAGTTTGATTCTTCCTCCTTATTTATCAAGTTTCAAAGATATTTTTTATCCCGTTAGACCAATCAAAGTGTCAAAGTCCAGAGAATGGATAGATCACAGAGTGCTAGAGCCAAGATGTGAACCTAAGCTTCTCATGGTCCAGCTTGTGGGCTTAACTTTTATACCGGATCACCTCCCACAAAGAAGGAAAATATCAGGCAGAGGATATCAGAATAATAAATAAAAATAAATCAAAATATCAGAAGGAGATAATCAGGCAAAATATAAAAACATAGCTCTGTGAATCTATGGGTACATTTGTAAATACATAGAGAAAGATGGAGGAAAATATACCACAATTTTTATAGTGGTTGCCCCTGAAAAGATTGCAAATAATAAAAAGCATCCAGAATTCTTGAGTTCTGCTGTTTCTGGTCATTTTGTACAGGCTGCTAAGAACCTATTGAAGAGGGATGCCTGGGTGGCTCAGTCGGTTAAGCATCTGACTCTTGGTTTCAGCTCAGGTCATGATCTCAGGGTCGTGGGATTGAGCCCCTCCTCAAGCTCCACACTCAGCAGGGAGTCTGCTTGAGATTCTCCCTGTCCCTTTCCCTCTGCCCCTCCCCTCCTCTCAAATAAATAAACTTAAAAAAAAAAAACCCAAGATATCGTAGAAGATATTGAGTTTCTCTTGTGTGACCAAGCAGGGCACATTTCTTGTTTGTAGAAGTCTTTGCTGTCTTTGCCCTTGAATGCTGGCATGGGCCATATGGGGGAACTTCGAAGTGTCTTTCTTTAAGGAGAGAGGGGATGTGGGGCGCCTAGGTGGCTCAGATGGTTAAGCGTCTGCCTTTGGCTCAGGTCATAATCCCAGGGTCCTGGGATCGAGTCCCGCATTGGGGTCCCTGCTCAGCAGGGACCCTGCTTCTCCTTCGGCCTCTGCCTCTCTCTCTTTGTCTCTCATGAATAAATAAATAAAATCTTAAAAAAAAAAAGGAGAGAGGGGATGTATCACCATCCCTTGCTTCGAGGTTTCCTGTGGACTTTCTGTAGCTATAGTATACATGGTTTGGCAGGGAAGGGTGCATGCTCTTGAGTCCAATGACTTAGGCTGCTGTCTTTGCTTAGTCACTTCCTAGCTGTGGGATCTCGGATAAGTTACTTAACCTCCTTGTACCTCAGTGTACTCCTCTCTGACGAGGGCAGAGGCATAGTCCTGGCCTCATCGGGCTTTAGAGGGTTAAATGAGTTAATGCGAGTGAGATGCTGGGCTTACATAGTCCTCACCCCATCTAGTTACTCTTGTGTAGGAGAGCTGGGAGAGTCACGGGCTCTGATAGTTTTGTAATTACGAGAATGTAGGGGGGGACCTCTTCCCCAGGTGCTGGGAGGATTACAGCCAAGCCCAGGTTCTGCCTCCTTGACACATATTTTTTCCCTTGTCCAGTTTACCTTGGCACAAAAGGATAATTCATTGGTATGTCCACATCCTGGTCCTCAGCATAAATCTCCCCTCCTGGCGCGTGTGGTGACAGCTCCCCAGGTCTCCTGCACTTTCTTCGCCCAGTTTCCCATTAATGTTGTCCGCACGAAGAAAGGCCTAGTGTGCCTGCCTTCCCCTGAAGCCATTATTCTTCAGAGAAGAGCAGGTAAGGGTGAGGGGCGGGGGCCTGGAAAGACCATCTTGGGCAGAGGGGGACCTTGAGATCCCTGGCTGGGGGCTTTAACTGTGGCCTGGCCTAGAAACACACAGGCCGGCCACGGTCCCACCTGTCCCAGCCCCACCCTGCCTGGCCCTCGGGGGAGGACAGGTGGAACAGGAACCCAGTCCCCGCCCTGGAGATGGGTGAGGTGAGGGAGGCGGAGAATGGTTATTTGTGAGGCTCGTTCTTCATTTGATTTTCTTCTCATGCCCCACATTTTCTTCCTCTTTTGCCAAACAAGGGTACACCCCTTGGCGGTTGCCAACAGTTCTGGCCCTCATAATACATCAGATGGTCTCGCATACATAACTCTCTCCTTTGGGTCCTGCCGAAGCCCAGAGTCTCAGTTGCGGTCCCCCAGGAGTGAGGACAGCCATTCCATTTCTTTCACAAACATTTGGACTTGGGGCCAGAAGCCACCATAGAAAGGACAAAAAGAGAAAACGGTTCTTAAGGAAGTGTCCTTCATTTTGGGGCACGGCTCAAGGTGTATCAGGAATGTGAATGAACTTTTCTCATTCACTCATTTCATTCGCTTTTTTATGCATTCATTACAAGAATATTTATTGATTCTTTCATATAGTGCTTTTCAAACTTTTTTTTTCAAGAGGAACTCCTGCCTCTTTAATAAAATTTTCATGAAACTCAATGTACAAGGGTCAGAACTGAAATTCAGAGAGATTTGGTACTTGCCCCCGGCATCTTAGCTAGTTAATGGGGGTGCTGGGTGGTATCCAGACATTCTCATTTCTAACCCTTAGGTCAAATATGCCCTGGTTATTTGGAGCATTTATGGAGAAGTACAGGCAGTCCCAGACTTATAAATGAGTTCTGTTCCAAAAGTTCATCTGAAAGTCAGTTGTCTGGAACTTGGAATGTATTTTTCTATAGAAACAGAGGTACTAGGTGGCTAGATTCCCAGACTAGCCCACAAAAGCCTTTTTAATCCACAGTGTGTTGGAATTCTAGAACTAATGGCTCTCTGTTAGCCTTGTGCCCCTAACAGTGTTGCAGATCTTGTATGCATCCCACCAAACAGACAGCGAGACCTCACCTGCGGGCAACGTGGCTGTCTCTCCGTCCCACCCATGTGGGACACAGGACGGAGCCAGCAAGGGTGGGAAATGGGCCTGTGCGTATTTGGAATAGACGCAGCCAATGTTCTTGGTCCCAACAGAATGTAAACTTCATGAAGGAGGTGATTTTTCTTTCTTTTGCTTCCTGCTGTATCCCCAGGTCATAGTGGCCCATAGCAAGTGCTGGATACATCCTCGTAAAATGACTACATGCACTACTCGTTCGTAGATTTCTCAGAGAATAGACCCTCAGTCACTCGCTTAGACTCTCATTATTATTATTATTATTTAAGATTTTATTTATTTATTTGACACAGACGGGGAGCAGGGGCAGAAAGAGCATAAGCAGCGGGAGTGGCAGGCAGAGGGAGAAGCAGCCTCCTCGCTGAGCAGGGAGCCCAATGCAGGGCTCCATCCCAGGACCCTGAGTCACCAGGCATCCCTAGTTATTTCACATACAACTCCTGCAAGCCTGGTTACTTAGTTTCCAGGCCCACTCTATTTAGAAACAGTGAAGCAAAGGCTGATCTGTTGGCTGATCCCACCAACAGCAGTCAGAGGTGACCACCATCACGGAAGGAGACAGAAAAACTGTAAGAAGCTGACAAAAGAGTCTGGGTCATTTAGCTCAAGGAAACTTGGGAGTCATTATTATATAATAAACATTAATTAATGCTCTATAATTTATCACCCCTATTTAAGGAGGTAGGAAAGTATGTGTGGATACTGTGTAAAACTTAAAAGAAAAATTACATTTCTTAAGGAAACAGATTCCCCTGTTACCCGGAAAACCAACCTAGATCACAGAGCGAGGACACTGCCAGTTCTGAGTACTTGTGTGTTTTAGTAAATAAGACTAGAAAACGATGGACAGTATGCTTTAGTTACTATAGGGCTATGTGGGGCTCCTGCCGTGCTCTCAGTCTTTCCTGATTGCAAATCTAAGTGTGTTTTAGGGGACGAGGACATTTCACCAGTAGCACATCACACGTGGCCCAGCATGGTCTTCCGGAAGACACATAGTGGAGAAGATGGAGGCAGTGATGGTTATCTCTGCAGAGTGGACATCTTTGGGAGAACTTGGCTTGAAGACAGAGCATGGGCTTCAGAGTAAGACAGACCTGTCCTCAAATGGAGGCTCTTCTGCTTACCAGCTGTGTTACCTTGGACCGGTCATTGCCCACCCTGGGCCCTAGTGCTCTCCGCCTCTGAAAGTTAATGCCTTCTTTACAGAGTTGTGAGGTTTTGGAACTAGTGTATTTAAAGCGCCCGGTGTGGGGTATTCTAGATAAGATATTCAGCGACCATAATTCCTTCTCTGTTTCCAGGGGGTGTCCTCCTCTCCTGTTGCTGGGTTAGAGTGTAGAGTAGTACTTGTGTGTATGTGTTGGAAAGTGTGTGAGAATGTGTGTGTGTGTGTGTGGGCTTGCCTTTCTCACTCAACAACTCTTTCCTCCAGCAGTTCTGCTCATTTCTTGCCCTGCTCCACGTCCGAGTAGGCAGTTGGGCAAAGGGGTATAGTCTAAGAATGCTTTGCAAATTTTGGGGAACTATTTGACCCCTCTGTTTTAGGTTGTGATTTGATGTTGGGAACCAGTAATATGGCATCATTTCCAAGGACAAATGTTCTTGGCATGGAAAGATGACAAGAGAAACATACCGTCTGTTCCTCCCTCCCATCCCCCTCACTCCTGTGACCATGATATCCACGAGGATGATGGCGACAGGAGTGAAGACAGCCAGTGATGAGACCTCTCGTCGTCCAACTGTCACACACTGAGGCATGGGGGTGCTGGCCAAATTTGTATATAGAGGTTCTGCAGATGCTCGTAAGTGTGCCAGGTCGGGGGCTCTAGTGAAATGTCACTGTCAGGTGCTCAGATTCCCCTTGTGGACTAAGGCACTGACTCCCCAGTGGCTGGAAGCTTGGATACTGATGGTGCTTCAGGGTGTCCCCCTCCAGGCACTGCCCTGAAATGAAGGGAGGGGCCTCCCTGAGGTCATGTTCCCTCTCCACAGGCACCCCATGTCCAGTAACTGGGCAATGTGGTATATAGAGATCTGGTCTGCTTGCCTCAATGTGGGACAGCTCTGACGGCCATCCCAGCTCAAAGCTCTTGAGGGGATGGGCTAAGGCCTCTGATTCGGCTTCACTGCAGCTGAATGAATGTCAGCGTCTGCCTGGTCTTCCTTCCTCACGCCCTCTCAAGGACACTCCTCAGTAAATCACCTCAGGCAAAGTCTGTTTCTGGGGGAGACGGACCTACATACAGCACTTGGTATGGGAAGGGGTGCAAGGAAGCACACATTAAAGTAGGATCTGGAGGCTGGGTCACCTGCCAGCTGGTTGGCAACCACGACCCCCTCTCTGTTGGCCAGGGATGAGCTAATTGACCCAGGCGCATGGTAGCTGTTCAATTGTTAAACGTCTCCCTGGCGGTGAGATGCGATGGGTTACTGATGGGAGGAAACGGTCTCAGATGTAGTATCTCAGGTGTCTGAGAGGTCTGGGGGCGGTGGTGATTCTGACTCAGGAACTAGTTCCTGGGAGCAATGGATGCACTGGAGAAAAACTAGACACTGACGATAATTCATCACCAACTTAACACCTTTGGACCTCTTTGGAAACCCAACAAGAGAATCTTCTTGCCTAAGCTAAGGGGGAGAAAAAGGTGAAGATTAGGGCTAGGATTTTATGATAAGGACTGCAGAGCTCCAGAGAAGGGCAGACTCACAAACCCAGCAATTCTGTCATGCCAAAACCAAGGTCCTGAGATTTGGGAGGGGAACATTGAAGTTGACACACTAAAAAATATTGAGTCCCCACATTCCCCTGTCCCCTCTGAGCCTGCCCAAAGCAGCCCACTCTTTCCTGTGTAAGGCTCACGCTTTTTCCCAGCTTGAAGATGGTAGACAGTGGACAAATGGATGGGAAGGCTTAAAGCAGTGAGCACACTATAGCAAATACACTGTGTGAGACTAGAAAACCTATCAGTGTTCTCTAGGAAGGCCAAAGCACTCCCCCTACCCAATCCTCCTTCATGAAAATGACAAGCTTTGTTGAGAAACTTGGGGCGGGGGGCTGCCCTCTGTAGGCTAGTGGTGACCCTGGGAGATTCTCATATAGACCTTCACTCCCTTAAAGCAGTAGGGTTGGTAGGGTCCCAAATAGGAGAGGCCCGCTGGCATCACTTATTAGAAGCTAGGTGGGCACAATTATTATGAAGAGTGAGGACAGAGTAGTAGCCAGGGGGGCCTGGCCTGCAGAGAATGGTGAACATAGTTAATAGAATGTAGACCCTAGGGGCACACTAGATGGACAGCTAATAGGGGTATTGCTCATCTATTCAACCAAAAGAAATTATGGATGAATGCGCAGGAAGCTGAGGGCAGTTGCCCCCACAAGAAGTTATTCCTTGCCTAGTTTCTAGACCTGAGTCAGTATTTAGATCAGGGCCCCATCAACTGAAGGAGGGGTCAGGTCTCCAGAAGAAAGGGGCCCGTATTGCCACAGCAGATAAATAATGGCAATCATTTCTTCAGTTTTCCCCCACTGGGACATGTGGCTATTTCCCTGGGTAATCATTCACGGGGGAGAAGGGAATATTCAGACTTGTCAAGGACTTCTGGACACAGGATCTGTGTTATAATTGACACCCGGGAAGCTGAAGCTTCAGTACAGTCTCTTTGGCTCACAGTGGATCCACCGGGTCCTCCCTGTCACCCAGTGGCCATTTCCCTGATTCCTGAAGGTATAATTGGAAGAGACTCAGTCATTGGCAGAACCACAGCATTGGTTCCTTAGCCTGTTGGGTAAGAGCCCCTGGAATAGGAGTCACCGAAAGGAGATGGGAATGGGACGTCTGTGGGCGGGCTTGGGGAGTGCCGGAGGACACGAGCAAGCTGGGGGCGCAGGCAGGTCAGAGTCTCATGCCTGCTCTTTCTGTGCAGGTGACCCTTGCCCTGCTCACACTTGTGGCTGCAGGGGACCAGAGGGTTCCTTTAGGACCAGGGACAGAGGGGGAAAGAGCTGAGCTTGGTTCATGAATGGGTTAACCTGGTAGGTGTGTGAGATCCCAACCTGGGTGGCAACTGAATTACAGGGCCACTCAGGGGGAGGCCCAAAAGAGAGCAGTGGAGAGGGGTTCTCCCAGCTGGCGGGCCCTGGGCAGGCCACCTGGTGACTCACCCTGTGTGGAAAGAGGAGTGGCCTGAAGGAAGAATATGTACGACTCTTGGGCATGGTGAGTGGCTTGGCTGCTTGGTCATGCACCCGGCAGGAGAAATACCGGAGACGAGGAACCAGCAGTTCTGGGGAAGACACGTGTGGGCGGGACCAATGGAAGCAGCATGAAGTGTGATCTTTGTATCACATATTAAAGCCCATTAGGGAGTGCCCATCATGGAAGAAGCACTTAACCAGGTTGACAGAATCACTCAGCCACTTGGTCCTTTCTTATCAGCTCCCTCTCTTGACCTCATTTTCCATGCTAGCACTGTGGGGGGCATACACCAAGTAGTCACAGTGGCAGAGACGGGGGCTGTGCCTGGCCCAACAGCGTAGGTTGCCACTCACGAAGGTCCAACTTGCTACTTCTGCTGTTGAATGCCTACACCGACAGCATAGGATTCCAACACCGAGCCCCAGCCCCTCCAGGAGACCAACTAGCCCCTGGTGGCACGTTGATTATATTGGATCTCTTCTACCCCAAAAGGGACAGTGATTCATCTTGACGAGCATCGACATGTATTCTGGGCATGAGTTTGGCTTTTTTGCCCAGGAAGATGTCACCTAATACGAGTTTCTGAGGGCTTGCAAAATCTGTTTCCTATGGTATCCTGTACAATGGCATTGGGCCTAGGGACTCACTTAGAGTAAAGGAGAGGTGACGGTGGGCATGTGACCGTAATACCAGCTGGTCCTATTACAAGTCCTGCAGCCTAGAAATTGTTGGCCTGATGAAGAAATGGAAAACACCTTCTGAAGGCATGGTTGAGGGGCCAGTAGAGCCGATCCCCAGCGGGATAAGGCACATTCTCTAGGATACAGAACATACTGGAAATTAATGACGTGCATGTCTCTGGTAGGTAGAATATATGGGGCCAGGACCTGAGGGGACAGAGAAGCGACCCTGCTTCTAGTGACCCATTGGGGGAACCTGCTTCCCATCCTCACAGCCTTAGGCTACGTGGGACTCAAGGTAGCGCTCTCTAGAGAAGTAATGCTTCTGCTGGGAAGCGAAGCAAAAGTCTCATTGAGCTCCACTGATGGCTGCTGTCTGGGCATTTCCCACTCCTTGTATCAAGAGACAAGAAGGCCAGGACAGAAAGTCCCTGCCTGGTCAGGTGTACTTGACCTTGATCACCAGCAGGGGCAGGGGTGCTAATACACAATGAGGACAGGGAAGGACCCGACTGTCCCTTGGGTATCTCATGCTATTTCCCTGTCCAGTTTTGACAGAGAATGGAGAAGTATGGCAATCATGTCCTGAGAAGGGCGTGGTGACCAGGGGCTTCGACTCCTCAAAATGAAGGTTTGAGTCACCCCATCACATAAGGCTCCTAAACCAGTGGAAGTACTAATGGCAGGGGGTGAGGGGAGTCTGTGAATGGGGAGAAGCAGGAGAGATGATGAGTGTCAGTGGCAGCCCTAAGACCAGGTGCAGTGGTAGAAGATCTAGTTTGGCTCCCCTGGGAGAGGAGACCGGCCAGAACCCCGGGGGTGTGAACTCGTCCTGAGCAGGTGAAAGCTAGCGGCCGCAAGGTTGGACTGTGGAGGGTGCTATGGCATGCACTCGGCCCGAGGAATGCTTTACCTCCAGCCGCTGGCTTGTTCTTCACGGCTGCCGGCTCATAACCAGGTCCCACGCTCCAGAGTCTGCCCTCTGCGGGAAGGTGCTGCTTCGAGCAAGGTTACACTCTCCTCGGTGTCAGCCTGCATCCTACGGTCAAGGCAGGGTTACGGAGCATGACCGCTTTACTGCAACGCAGGACCTCCCCGAAGGCCAGTCCAGCTTCAGAGCTCCTGGGGCTTTGGCTCAGGTGCCTGTTGTGACTACCTCATAGTTCAAGTCTTCTCCTCGCCCCGACCCGCTTCCCTCACTCCGTCATGGGTATCGGTCTCAAGTGCACTCCTCAGTAAACCTTGCACCTTTCCTGGAGACCCTGGGCTATGACAAGGGTCCCTGTAGGCTGATTGTTCACTGGGCACCCGGCGGACTAAAAGTGCCAAAATCTAGGTGGCTTAACATGAAGGAGAATTCTGATGAGCGTCTTTATCACTAATGCAGAATCTGACGAGGTTGCTTCTGGTTGTTTGGCTCCCTTGAGTCCTTGGTCGTTGGCCCCAGCCTCACTGCCTGGCCTCCACTGTCTCTGTAGAGGGATCTCTATCCGGGGAGCACACAGGGCCCTTAACCACATGGGCCTGGACGTGATGGCAGCCCTTTTGCTCATGTTACCACTGGGGAGTCACGTGAATTGGCCTAGCTGTGTGAGGCGGGGAGGGGGTGTGGGACTTGAACCTTGTGGCCCGGAAGACCACTCCCCAGGAACGCGACGCTATGTCGAAGGGGGCAGGAACCTTGAGGGGTCAGTCGTTGTCTACACCGTACCATCCTAAGCAACACTGTGGAAGATGGGAGGTCTCTCTTGACTTCACTCAGCCTCCCGATGCTCTTCTCCCCTTCCAGGAGCTGGCCTCTGACTGTTCTTTGAAGACTGGCCTTCAGAGAGCAGTGAAATGACTGCTTAACTCACCAGACGATAACCCGGCAAAGGGCTTACGACCCAGCCCTTCCTTGGAGTTTCAATTCCTTCCTTCCCACTTCAGCAGTCTTTTCCTCGACCCCGTGCCTTTGCCAGCGCCGTGACCCCCGCCTGGAGCACCATTACCTTGTAGCTGGGAAAGGAGGGCTCTTCTCATGCTTTAGGAGCCGGCTCAGAAGCCTCCTCCTCGGTGATCCTGACCCCTTGCACACATTGGGGTTACAGCATTTATCACACCGTCGTGCCTCTTCTTTCCCAGGGGCCAATGTGGTGCGTAATCATGAGGCTGTAAACGTCAGAAGAGCCGCCCTGTGGGGTCGGGGATCCTTCCCAGTGCTCTGTCACCATCCCCTGCCCCTGGGGGACCTAGGACAGTGCTGGCACCGCAGTAGGCACTCGGTTAGCACTTGGTGGACAAACAATCTGTTGTCACCTTTCTGCCCCGGCACGTTGCCTGGCATGTCGTGGGCACTCTGCTGTTGAAGGACAGTGTTTGCAAGGTCAGAAGTGTTTGCGATCTTAAGTCAACCTTGCTCGTGGTGGAGTTTCATGCCCTGTATTTGAGGGAAAGTTCTGAATGTAAGGAGTCCTTCTAGGTCATGTTCAAATTATTCCTTCCCCTCCCCCCCACACAGACAGACGTGCACACATAGATGTGCACACACAGACGCACGCACGCACGCATGCACACGTACATTCCTTTATTCCCGGCGCCCTCCCTCCGAATCCTTTTTGAAAATGGAGGCCCAAGGAAACTAGTTCTTGTAAAACTGGTTCCTGTAAAACCATTTCCTTATTTTTCTACCCAAAGAGGATAAACCCTAGTGAGAGGAGCCGTTGGAGTCCCTGCGTCCGCCCAGCCCACCCCATGCCGCCGGCCCCCACCTCCAGGGCTGGCTCGTCACCAGACACGATTGTTCCCACAAAGGCACAGAACTTGAGACTTAAATTGGATTTGCCTGTGGCTTTGTGCTCTTCGAGTCCTCCCTCCTTTGTTTTTGATTTATCGTTTTAATCAGTGGTAGTCAATCATTCCCTCTCCGTCTTGCTCACCATAAACACAACCCCTTGCCAAAAAAATTATGACTGTATTAAATGATTTTATTACAGTAAACTGCAGATTGTACAGTGTAAACACAGGTGCTGCTCAAACTCTACACCCTCCAGCTCCGTCCAGATCGGCGTGGATGCCACGGAGAGAGGGGGAGCCCTCTGGGAGCTGGAGGACAGGAGGTCATTCAGTTCAATGCTTTGCCACCGAGAGAAAGGAATGGAGGTCTGGAAGGGGAGGCTTTCATCTCAGGTCATACTGATGCCTAATGGCAGAGCGGGGATTGGACCTGGGGTCATCTGATGTCTAAAATCCCTTCCATGACACCTCTCCTCTCCTCGTCTACGTTCATGTTAAGCATGTGTCACTATCGTCCAGACGCTAGTGGAGGGAATGGTGAATTTGAGTCTTATAATTCCTCCCAGGCTTCATCTTTCTGTCCCATGGTTGGGGTGACAACAGAACACAAGACAAAGGGCAGGTAGGTCTTCCTGCCTCCCGAGCTGGCATGGGAGTGGCGGAGACTTCCTCTTCTCTTAGGCTGGGTGTCTCGGGCATTGTTCTGGGAACAGGAACGGGGAAGTCTGTGGGAAGCCCACACAACAAAAGGAGGCTTTCCCTGGGATGAGGCCTTGGGGAAGCCGCCCAGCCCCGCGCCCGCTGCTCAGTGAGCAGGAGAGCTTTTTCCTGCCACGGTCCGACCACCTGGGAAGGTTTCTAAAGTGGCTCACCCAAGATCCTTGGGAGCCATGGAGCTGGGTTTCTTTTGGTGCAAGGATGGAGTAAAGAAGAATAAGAAACACTCTGGGGCGAATTTTGCCAGGGGAATGATCCCAAGTATTTTTCATCACTAACCATGAAAAAGGCATTGTGCAGACAGGAGATTTATCAGAGATCTATCAATCTACTCTTGGAGGACTAGATTCTGAGGATGGGACTCCTTGGGACAGTCCACTGACACTTCTCATGGGGACACTTCTTAAGTCTTGGGGAATACCAGGCATATATACACACTCACACACCGGCAACGTATGGATACTCCACAGTCCTCTACATTTTGTCTTAATGTTGGCTGTTTTCCCTCCTTCCTGTTTGTTTCTTGGTTTTGGCACATCTGGGCCTCTGTAGTAAACAGACCCGATGTTTACCAAGTAGCTCCAAAGGTTACATTGGCTTCCAAAAGTTTTTATTCCTGGTTCGTCTGGATAAGTTTCAGCTCACAAGAGAAGCTGTTTTCGCTGAGCCTGGGCTTCTTGAGAGAGAGAGAGGCAGGAACACAGGCCCATCTGTTGGAGATTGGAACATAAATAGCCCCCTTTAAAAATAAATCTCCGCTTTTAACTCCGTAGATAAAAATATCTGAATAAAGGACAATTCTTAATCTCCACCTTCTCCCCTGCTTGACTCAAGCGTTTCTAAGTGGAGTTTTTTCCTTCTCCTTTTACAGGTTTCATTTTGGCTTTGATTCTAGTGAGTTTACTGACAGATTACTTCATTTTAACTATATGGCTTTTCTGTCTAGTGGGAGGCATATTTCTAAGTATCATATTTATCAAAAGAGCTCTGCAAAACAAGGGCCAGAATTACTCTTTTGATGGTTCCCCCTCTAACTACAACCACAATAAATTTTGTGAGAAAGAATGCTCAACTGGGGACCTTTTATGTTAAAGCCGAGAACCGGGGTTCAGACATTGTCACTCTCAAACCTCCACCAGTTGGGCCGTTTTTCCCCCTCCTCCCCCCTCCCCGGGCAGAAATCTCACATCTGGTCTCACTTGCAAGGCTGGTCCTGGGCTCCCAGGGGCTCCATATTTTTCCCCCTATAACTTTAAATCAGAGGAGCGTTTCAGTAAATCACAAGGAAGACTTATTTATTGGACATAGTTTTGGGTCTCTTAAAGCATGGAAAATAAATTTAATGGAGCGTTCGGAGCATTTCTCCAATCTTTTGAGGGATTACTTGGGGAATTTGTCAACTGCGCCAAGCCCAGCAGCCTGATCCAGAGAGATGGGAAGGAAATGATGGGAGAATCTTCTCGGGGGACCCAGGTGGATCCTAAATCACCCCCAGAAAGATTAATAGAAGGGGGCCTGGTTGGCAGCAAGGTTGATTGGCGGCATCGCCGTTTATTTAATAAACTATCATTTCAGCGGGAGGGTGACTTTAATCTGAATTACATTTTGTTTTTGTCATCCACTCTTGCCAAGTAATTTATGGAATACCATAGCATGCTTCTTGGCCTCCAGCAGCAGAGGGAGGTGAAGATGGGGCCCGGGGAAGGAACAAAGAAAGACAGTGAACTTGAAGATCAGGGAAGGCGACTAGGTGACCACCTTTAGGAGCACAGAAGAACAGTCCGGAGCGGGACGGACCGAGGGATGTGCGGAGCCCGGCTGGGCACGCAGCCTCACCTCCCGGGGCTCGGTGCCTGCCCGCTGGAGCGGCGTGTCGCTGGGGTGTCGCTGGGGTGTGGGGTGTGTGCTCCCGGGGTGGTGGGGGCCACTCGTGGGAATGGCCTGGCCTGAGGAAAACTGAAAGGAGCTGATTGTTCGTAATCAAGGGATGAGGACTTGGATGTGGAATCTGAATTTTCTAGAATAGATCAGAACTGATGGGTGCATCTCCAGGGGGCAAGGTGGGCTGCCCGGTTGGGTGGGCAATTTCAGTCCCGGTTCCCTGGAGTAGGAGATGAGGGTACATGGGGCTGGCTCTTCCTCTCTGAGGGAAATCAGTTGGAGGAGGTGTTTTAAGGCTTTAGGAGCCTTTGGCCCTGGTGTTCAGTGATTCTTTAGGACAGGAAGATGGAAGGCCAGCTGGGGATGTAACCTTCGGGAAGATGTGCTTCCCCTTTGGATGGGAGCTGCTGGAAGAACAAAGGTCTGTTCATGAGGGCCGACAGGCTTTGTGGTTGGAGGCAGAGTAACAATGACATTATTGTATTTACTGCAACAGCAACCACACCCTCTCCCGGAAGCATGTTGCTTCTTTACCTTTGGACTCGTCTTCAGCTCAGTCTCTGGTAAGAAGGAAAAGGGCTGGTGTTCTGGGTTTTAAGCTAATGTGGGTAAAGGGAGGCACAAGGTTGGAATGCAAAAAGGAACAAAGGTTGATGGAGGTGCTCAAGCAACAGGGGTGCAACAGGGGGAAAGGGACACAGGGGAGGTGTCTTTCCAGCCTTCACACCTTTAGGATCCTCAGGGGCCAGAGAGAATTCTGCATCGTTTGCCAATTTTCTTAGAGTTTCTTGGATGTCTTGGAGAGGTTTTTTTCTCTAATTTCCCATCATCTGGTATGAACTCACTGTTCTGAGATAGTCTCCCCGTCCTTTTCTTTCTTTTTTTTTTTTTTTTTACGATTTTATTTTATTTATTTGACAGACAGAGATCACAGGTAGGCAGAGAGACAGGCAGAGAGGGGGAAGCAGGCTCCCAGCCGAGCAGGGAGCCCGATGCGGGGCTCCATCCCAGAACGCTGGGATCATGACCTGAGCTGAAGGCAGAGGCTTTAACCCACTGAGCAACCCATGTGCCCCATCCCCCTCCTTTTCTTCTGTATTCTTTGCTTTTTTCAGCCTAAGCACATCTGTCCTTGCCTGGGACCTACTGGGTCTCCATGTGTTACAGGATTTGTGACCCCTTATTGCCCAGGTTCTTTGCCACGCTGCTTCGAAGAATAAAGAGGTAGACCAGACAAAGAGTGGTGGGCAGCAAAGCAAAGTTTATTGAGCAAGAGTATTAAGATCCTGGAGAGGGAGGGTGACCTGAGTGGCTTGCCCTTAGAGTTTCTAAGTTTAGATGGTTTCATGAACTCCTTTGTGGAATTTTCTTAAACAATCAGAATGTGTGGAGTCGTGCCAATCAGGGCTTTGGTCAGGTATCTGCCTACCTATTAGGTTAATGTCCACGTGCTCATGGTCTTTATTTTTCTTTCTGAAGTTTGGGGGCTTAGGTCTTCAATGCCCCTTGCGCGTGATATTGACAAGTGCTTTTGTGCTTCATTGTTTTATTTCAGGACAGTTTTGTAGAAGTCATTTCTGCAAAGACTGCAAAGCAAAATGTCAGTGCAGTCCTGTCTCAGCTGCAAAACAGGATGCCAGGACTGTTTTATTGTAGCTGTCCTGACTCTGTATTTTCTTGTTGCGGACCCTGGCCCTGAGCACCCAACTGTCCAACTAACTCCTAACACATGGACCAGGTACCGAGAGCCAGGGAACTCCCAGGGACGAGGCAGGAGGTGGCTGCTGGAACGAGGAAAGTCGGTGGGGAGGCAGGATGACCTGAATACCAGGTGAGTCCCCACTCTCTCCAGACTCCAAGTAGAGCACGGATTGGGATCTCTATTGGTGGAGTAAATTCAGACGGGTTATTAGGTGTGGTGTGGGGTTTAGAGGATTACAGTTGCGGGTTTTGCTGCTCAGCAAGAGCCTCAGCCCTGACCTTCATGAGACTTCCCATCGGTGTTGTGTGCATGCTCTTCCTGACTGCTGAGGGTCCCCCACCAGCTGGCACGGGCCAGGTTTCGGCTTTGATTTCTACCTGTCCCTGCATCACTAAAGTCTGGTCCCTGTGGTTTCCCCGAACACATGGAACTCAGATTTGCCTTGTCCCTTTTGCTTTTGTGTCCCTTCTCTTCCTGTCCATCTATCCAGTTCTACCCATGCTCTGAGGTTGAGATCAAGTTTTCTTTTCTCCTGGAACATGTCCCAGGCCACGTGGCTTCCTGTCTCTGGCTTCCGAACCCTACCGTTCTCTTTAGCATGAACCAAAATACTGCTCTGAATTGCCCATATTGATCCACTGTTTCTATGGAATGTCCCGTCTCCTTGCTGGTAAATGAGGGACTTAGCTGGATGACCTCTAAGGTCCTTTGCAGGTATGACATCCAAGATGCTATGCCTGTTTGTCTCTTATCATCATCTGGACTGTAAGCTCCTCAAAAGGAGGGACACCATCTTTTCTTTGCATTGACTAGCCCACTGCTGGGCCCCGAGTGGGTGTTCCATAGGAGCTTTTGTTTACTTAACCTTTTTGTATACTTTTTCCTACTGGAACTGGAAGTCTGGTCTTGTAGTCTGCCCTGAAGGGAAATTGTTCTGCAGTCTATGGATATGGCAAACATTGCCATGACATCTCAACTCTCAATGTATTCTGTTGCAGGGAGTGGACACTGGGGAGCTCTGCCCAGCATAGGGAGCTGTCTTATGAAAGGGGGGCCAAGGAACCTCCCCCACCCCAGCATATACATTTTGTGGTAAAGTAGAAAATAATGCTCAGCTTGGTTCATATTTTGGTTTGGCTCCTTAAAACCCACGGGACTGGGACAACTCACATGGCCTGTGTGAGTTGCGTTGGCTTACTTCTGAGATGGCATTTGTGATACCTGCCTGTGTCTCTCGAAGGGTTGTTGTGGGAATAAAAAGATAATCTATGGGGAAATGCTCTGTAAATGATGAAGCTAAGAGGGGTAGGTGTGAAGCGTGGTTACTTAATGTCTCAACATAAAAAGTCAAAAAAGTAAAAATGAAAATGAGACATAAAAAGAGAGTCAAAGGGCTCTCTCTTTTCCCTCCTTCACTGCTGGACAAAGAACCACTTCTCTTCTCTGGATAATAGTCTATAGAGACTCCCTACCCCCTGCCCTGCCAAAAATAAAAAATAAAAAAGAAGAAAGAAATCAAAAGGAAAAAAAAGTCCAGGAGTGAGAGGGAACATCCTGGTATATTCTGAAAGTTGACTCTGAGAAGAGAGGAAAACATGAGCAAACAAAAGCTGTCACTCACTGGCAAGCTGCTTCCTCTGGGGAATAATCTCTGTGAGGAAAAACTCAAGATCTGAATGTTGTTGCCTGGGAGCAGGCACTCAGAGACTGTGGCCGTGGCTGGTAAAACAGGAGCCTCTGGGATGGAGCCTTTCCTGCCCATTTTTGGGGTATTAGAAGCTCTGAGGGGGTCATGCTGTTGGTTAAGAGTCTGCCTGACTGGGTGCCATGTCCCTATTTCTCAGCATCCCAGCAGCTCTTGCGAATGGTGCCAGGCCTTGTCCCACTGACGTCAACTGGAACATACCCACCCACCCTCGGGCTCTCACACACTCGTGCCTCTCTTTCCCTTATCCTGTCCCCACCTTCCCTCTTCTCACACCCATTTGCCTTGCCTGTCAATTGTCACCCCATGAATCAAAGTCAGAGAACTTCCCAAAGTTGGCCACTGGGCCTCTAACCTTCTAGAAAGCTGTTTGTGTGTTAACAGACACCCGCCCTCCCCCGCCCAAACCAAGCACCATCATGACTTTCCAAGATGATGATTGAGTTTTTCCCCTGTTCTGCTTGATAGTTCTGCCAAAGCAAGAAAAATCCTCATTGAAGTCTAGCAGGAAATCCAATAAAAATTCTTCAAAAGATGGGCTTGACATTGAAAAACAGCAAAATTATAAAATAGGCCTTAGAAAAGAGAGAGGAGAGTTATTATATCTGGCACCAAGCAAAAGCCCCGAGACCCCGTCCAAATGAGCCATCACAGATTGAAAGTGTTTAGCTTCCCGTTGATTAAATATGGAGAAGGACCCAGGGCCTGCCAAGCCTCGGGGATCCAAAGTTTGTTTTCAGTCAGAATGTGTTTTCAGTCAATGGAAAAAATGGTCGGCCTGCGCTGGGCTATGTAACCGAGAAGCCCCAGGTTTGGGGTGAGTAATGGCTGTGAGGCAGAAAACCATGAGGGCTGTTAATCATCCCTCCCAGGCCCCTGTAATTTAACTCAGCGACTCATTCCACTTGGAAGGCTCCCCCCATCCCCTTTCTTCCTTCTCCCTCAGTTGATTTTTTGCTCAAGGGGGAATAGATGAGTCCTTCTGATGCTTATCTCTGTGTTTCAGTTGTGAAGACTCCTCACCCGCAAGACATCCCTCTCCCCGACAGGTCCCCATCGCCCTGCTTCTCTGAACACCCTCGGAGACAGAAGAAGCGACAGAGGGGCCGCGCTCACGTCCTTGGGGTTCTTTCAGCGATCTCTCTTTGTCCCATGAGCTTCCTGGAATGGAGGCCTGGAAAAACCTCTTCCTTCATGGGTTTCCGAGGTGTTTACTGACATTCTTTAAACTGCGTTATCTTATTCCAGGCTTGCAGTTTTCTTTTGTCCTGAGCTCTCCTCTGGCCTGCTACATTCCCATACAATTAAGAGGATAGGGAGCCTGGTTTTGAAGGTCACGAAAGGCGCTAGGAGTGAGACTCTGAGGCAGAGAGAGAATGAGGAGGAGGGAGCCTGTGAGCAGCTGGAACTCTGAGGTAAGCCCAACCTCCTTTCCTGTCAAATGCAAACACCTCTTCTATTTTTCTGCTTCAAGTTTTATACCCCGTGAGTAGCCTCAGGGGAACGGGGCTGCGGGTGCATTTCTGATTCTCTTCCCTGTGCGCCCCCCTCTGGGCGGGAACCAGGGTCTTCCCTGGAACGATGGGTTTCCCTGGCTTCCCCTCTCCCGATGACGGTGATTCATGGGGCCCACTCCACTGAAAATCTGTTTACAATTGCAGGGGGTAGGCCCTGCTGAGCATTCTTTTGGTCTGTAGTTCGTTGCAAAATGGTGGTTGGCCTGAGCCGCAGCTTGATCTCACGGTGTGGGCGGCTTGATACCTTTCGGTTGGGCACCCAAATTTGGTTATAGGAAGTCACTCCAACCAAGTGTTTTTTGAGGACTAGGCAAATAAACTAGAGAAAAATGAGTAAATAATGGCTTGAAAATGATGACATGTGAAATGCTCAGTGGTTTAGTGGAAACAGACTCTTTCGTAAGGAGAGCAAGTCTCAGGCAGCTCGGCTGCGGGGGCCACGGGCCCAGTCAGTGGATGCCCTGAATAATGAGTGACGAAGGGACAAGGAAGAGAGAGCTCCACCGGGCTACGTTGTCCCAAATAGCAGCTAGACGCGTTCTGGCCAGGAACGTAAATAAACGCCGTGGATAGGTTGTAGCGCGTCTGTACGCATGCGTGTGCGCATATGCGTGTATGTGCGTGCGCGTGCGCAGAAGAGGGAGCTGCTTCTGCTGCCACCGTTCTGGGGATGGTGGTCAAGGAGGACCTTATAACCGAGTCAAAGCTGGTCTTCAGGTACAACCCTCTGCCTTCACATTTTAATCCTCCTCCTCTTCATCATGGCTATTATTTATTGAGTCATGGCGACGTGCCCGCACGGTGCTGGCAGCTTTCTGTGTTATCTGCTGTAGTCCTTCTAACAGCTCCTTAGAACATGCCTTATTTGCCGCCTTCGCAATAGGTATCTGAGATTCAGCTTCCAGCAGAACCCAAAGCTTGAAAGTGACAGAGTCAGGATCTGAACCCAGGTCTTGTCTAGTTTCCTGCCCTGAACCCACAAAGGCAGTCTGGTGGGCAGGTTTTGGCAGGCAGTCATTCCAGGGCCCAGACATTTGGAGAGAACCCAGTAGGGTCCAAATCAAAAATCCCACTTCACAAGGGGAAGAAAACCAGAAGTCTCATCAGGTGGGGAGCCTGCATTTCAAAAGTTGTGGAGGCTGCTGAGTGCCTCACAGACAACAGCAAGCCCAGATTGGAAGGGTCAGTGGCGGGTCACTGTCACCATCAATCACCACAATCCCTTTGTCAGGGTGAGTGGGAAGGGGCTGGGTTGGGCACCAAGCAGAGAGGGTGAACCAACAGAATTGAAGGGACTCTGCTGGTGGCAGGAGATGGGAAGGGGCATTCACAATTCTAACACAAATCTCCATGGTTTGGGGAATACTCTGGTAGGAGAGAATATGCTGTCTCTAGGTCCCAGAACTGTGATGATGACCGGTATTCCCATAACAAGCTAGCTCATCCTGAGGTTGAGTCACCCCTTAAGAAGACTAGATTTTTTAATGTATCTGTCCATCCAGTTTTGAATGCTTCCTTGACCCACATCACCACAGAGCTGGAAGTTATCAAGAAATACATTATGATGTATTCAGAGATAATTACCACTGGGGAAAATACATACATGAAGCATAAAGTATAATAGCAGCCCAGTAGATATATATTGTGTATATACACAATATACACATTGTATATACACAATATATATTTTGTATATTTTGTATATACACAATATAATTGTGTATATACACAATATACACATTGTATATACACAATATATATCTACTGGGCTGCTATTATACTTATTATATATTATATATGTATCATATGATATACATATAATATACATATATATTTTATATATATATAAAAAACATAGGTGCCAGGCACTGTTTTAAGTATACGCATGCATTAGAGGGAAGTCTAACAAGACTGGCAGGTGGGAGCTCCTCTTATCCCGACTTTTCATATGAAGAAACTGAGGCACAAGAAGGGAAAGTAACTTGCCCATGCGGCTGAGGAACATTTAATACCAGGCTGTGTGGAGAAGGCAGAGAGGTGGTGGTACCTTCAAGAATGGGGTGAGGTGTGGCTCAGACACCTGGCCTGTGAGAGGTCAGGGAGGGAGACCAGAACTGTGTGAGCGGGCAGCGCTGCAGGTGGGGGTGGGGTAGGGGGGAACTTGGTCCGTTGTAGGATGGGGATCTTTGTGAGCCAAGGCTGGGGTGAGACTGGTTCTGGGCTCTACTGGGGAGAGACAGGGAGCCTGACTACAGAGCAGGGTGTTATCGGGGTGGGGAGTGCGCAGGCTGGCAGGCAGGCTGTGGGCAGGTAGGTTTTGAATGCCAGGCAAAGAACTTGGTCCGTTTCCTCTGAGGACGTGGGGAGCCCTGGGAGATTTGGAGCCTCGAGCTGGCACAGCATAAAGGACAAAATACTAGGAGACCTGAAATCTAGGCCTGACTCTGCCTTTAGGTGTCTTGCTCAAGGTCACCCAGCTAAGTCATCTCTGGATTCCAGCTATCTCATATTTTAAATACAAGGATTAGGCTAGATGAATCCTTCTGGTTACAAAGTTGGCAGCAAAACCCAAAGACTCTAGGAGGGTTTTTGAGGAGGCTCTTGCGGGGTGGTGGAAGAAACTGGAGGCAGTGAAAACTTGGAATCAGAGAGTGTGGAACTAGAAGGGATCTAAGCGCCCCTCCACTCACATTTTACAAGTGGGAAAACAGAGGCACAGGAAGGGTAGATGGTTTCCTTAAGCCACATAGAAGATTATTGCAGAGCTGAGGCGACAGTCCAGATCCTCAGTCTTCGAACCTGCCTGTGCCTGTTCCCCTTCAGGTAAGAGCTGTGGGGAAACTTGGCTTGGATTAAGGAAGGAAGGGGGTAGGAGGGAGACTCAGCCTGTGTACTATCCACCTTCATTCTTAGCTGGTTTTATCAGTACTGGCTGGGTGACAGTCCCCAAGAGAGCGGAGCTCAATGGAGCTGGTGATCTCTGGTTCCAGTCCTGGCCCTGCCATGGACTTTGGGTATAACCCTTACACACTTATCTGGAAAATGGCTGGGACTGACCCTGCTCTGGGCTGTGAGCTGAGGCCATAATGTCACAAGAGCCATCGGTGGGAATGGAAGCCTGAAACTGAATGGAAACCGAAGCCTGTTGTGGGGCCAAAGGCAACAGGCAGTGTGGCGGCAGAAGTCTGAGGCCCTGTGGTCCTTTCTTGCATCTCTCCTTCCAGGGCTCTGTGCCTTGAATGTCCTGTGGCGGGGTGAAGGGGCAGGTGTTCTGGCCTGGAGCTGCGGGGCTGGGTGCAGGTGGTGAGGCTGTGGAGGGCTGTCTGAGCCTCTGACACTTGCATGAACCTCCCTCCTAGGTTCTTATTAGAGCTGCTCCATGTCAAAGGAGTCTGGTAAAAGTTAACAGGCCTCCCTGCCTCCAGGAGATCAGAGGGACAACTGGAGCTTGCCGGGGTCAGGGAGGGGTCACTGAAACCTGCTTGATTGGGTTGTCAGGGAGCTGCCCCTGGTCTGTGGGCCTGTCCTGTCCCCTCCCCTGATCCAGTACCCAGGGCTCCTTCCAGAGTGACTGACTTGACCCCTCCTTTGTCTAAAGGCCCCTTAGAAGGTGTCTGGGCTTCCCTTAAGGCCCCCTCTCTGTTGGCCTGGGACCCAGTGCCTGTGGGGAGGGAAAGTGATGCAGTGGGGAGAGATCAGGACAGCTCTGAGGATGAGGTACTGGACTGAACTGGGGCTGGGCTAAGCCCGGCCAGGTGTGACCCAGCTCCCTGACCCCTGGTGGCCCAGAGTGGGAGGAGGTGAGGGTTGGGGCCTGGAAGGAGGCCGTTGGCTAAGATTTACCAGGACTTTTGAAGATGTAAATGCTTCCCCAGGCCCTGTTGGGATTGATAGGGTCAGAGTTCACAGGCATGGTCGCCTGCTTCTCCAAGTGGGCTGGAAATCTTGCAGACAGATGGGTTAGGGTCCCATGTGATAGAACTTTCCCCAGGGGTGGAGGGCTCATGGGAAATGCTATTTCTGGGGCTCTCCTGCATGAGGCCTACTGGTCTGGAGGCCTTGGAAGGGGCTGACAGAAGCTGTCTTTTCCGAATGCTCTCATTTCACTATGTTTTCCAGGGCATATTTAGTCCCACTAAGGTCAGTCACTGGAAGAAGAGCTCCATCTCCTGCCTTTCCCTGATTTGTACCTTTTATTCTACAAATACTGGATTGCTTGCAGTTTCCTGTTCACACCAGACTCTTTTAGGCCTGGTACCCCTCCTGTGCTAGTTTTTTGAGGCTATGTCCTTCCCCACCTTCTGAGCCTGGTTAACTTCTATTCCCCCTTCTGGATCACCTCCTCCAGGAAGCCTTCTGAGAATGGAATCTACTCCACTGCTCTGTTCTCCTGTAGCATTCAATGATTCAATCAACTACTATTTATGTGGTATGTGCCAGGCTCTGTTCTATTGATAATGCACCAGTGCATAAAACAGACCAAGATCTTCTCTCAGGGAACTTATATTTTAGATGGTAAAGACAGTGAACCATTGTATAACCCTTTTTAAAAAAAAATATTTTATTTATTTATTTGCGAGACAAAGATCACAGGTAGGCAGAGAGGCAGGCAGAGAGAGAGGAAGGAAGCAGGCTCCCTGCTGAGCAGAGATCCCAATACGGGACTGGATCCTAGGACCTGAGCCAAAGGCAGAGGGTTTTACCCACTGAGCCACCCAGGTGCCCATGTATAACCCTATTTTAAGTGCTTTACATGTGTTAACAAATTTAATCCTCAGAACATCCCTATGATTAGGTCAATTATTAGTTACATTTTACATATGAGAATACATAGTGGTAAGGAGCAAATTTAATTTAATTTAATCCTTACAGCAACCCTATGACATAGATATTATTTTCTTCATTTTACAGATGAGGAAACTGAGACAGAAGGTTAAGCAATTGGTCCGAGGCCATCTAACCAGTAAACAGGGGCCAGGAAGGAGAGCCTTAGCCTGGAAAGGATTATATTGCCTCTCCATGATAAGAGTTCTCTGTTTCTGTAGTGAAGCAGCTTCTTTCCCTGTTTAAGTGATCTGCTCATCCTCTCCATTATCCTGGGAGCGACCCCAAGGCAGTGACCTTGGCTTATTTATCGCTTTTTTAAACTCCTACTGTGTTGGGTACTTAATTGGCTTCCAACAGATACTTGTCTATTGATTGACAGCTGTGTGTGGGTGGGGATGAGAATAAAGCAGCTAATATTTATTGCACATACCCTGTGCTGGGCTGTGCATTGGTCCTTGCTAAGCATGATCTCTTCTAGTCCTTATAAGAGTGATGTGAACGAGGGGCGCCTGGGTGGCTCAGGCGGTTAAGCATCTGCCTTCGGCTCGGGTCACGATCTCAAGGTCGTGGGATCGAGCCCTGCACTGGGCTCCCTGCTCAGTGGGAAGTCTCCTTCCTCTCCCTCTGTTCTGCTCCTCCTGCTTGTACTCCTGCCCTCCCTCTCTCTCTCTCTGTCTCAAATAAATAAATAAATTCTTAAAAAAAAAAAAAAAAGAGTCAAGTGAATGAGCTGTCACTGCCTTGAGGCTGGCAGCCAGGACGTGCAGGAGAAGGGACCCTTTCCTCCGTGCCACAGGAGGTCGATTGAAGGAAGGGTGGCCAGTCTGAAGACATGGAGCCTGAGTCTCCTGGCCTTTGCTGTTTTGGTGCCCACCCAGCTAGGAGGCCTTGGGGACATGAAGATGGGTGGGTCTGTAGTGCTAGGGGCTGCTTCCGCGTCCGGTTGAAAGGCATCTGATGAAGTTGAGCCTTCGGTTCCAACATGATTCCTACCTGGAGCAGACATGGGAGTATTCCTGCTCTACATTTGGTTCCTTTCTTCTGACATCTGTTTCTTGTTTTGTTTTTTTTTTGTTTTTTTTTTGTTTTTTCTCTTTTTGCTTTTCCAATTAGGAAACCAGAGTCAAATCTTCTGACTCACCTGCCCACATGATAGGGGTTTGCAGAGTGGCCGACTGGGTATGTCTGGAGGTAGGGGGTGCAAGGGATCGACTCAGGGTTGCCCAGCTGAACAGGGGCCCAGAGCCTGCACTCAGGCCTCCTACCCTCTCACTCATGCCTTCAACCTCGTCCCTTCCAGAGTCCTGTCTCCCACAGTAGGTAGCAGCCTCAGGTCCCCCTAGCCTCTCTTTGATGATTCCCCTATTTTGCTTGACTGAGAGTCAAAATGCGGGACTGCACCCAAAAGAACTAAGCTCACTTAAATCACTGGCAGGTAATTTGATAGATGAATTGGCTGGCACCCACTGTGGGAATTAAGCAGGGCCTGAGCTGTGGAGACAGTGGGAAATAAGCTTCAGTGACTGGTAAGCGGGTGGCCTCATTTCACCCAGGAACAGCTCCAGCCCCAGTCCCACAGCTCAAGTTGGAAGGCTTGTGTGTGCCCTCTGGATGGTTGCATATCTCTCTCGGCCTCTTCCTCCAAAATGTGGGACCAACAGGCCCTGGGTCCTTGCTGACTCACCTGGCATTAGGGTCTCTAACTCAGTGTCCAGGAGGGAGAGAGTGCCACTGTGTCCCTAGCTGATATTTCTCATGTCTCATATCCTGGTAAGAACTTCAGCAAATGATCTTGTTTGGAGAGCTCACTTATTTGTTGAACGAACTCGGAACAAGGGTCTTTCAGCAGATGGGAGCTGCATTCTACAAATGGGTGTTTCCTGGGCCACGTGCAGGAACTGACCGCTTGCCGAAAGCTGCAAGGCAAACCCCCGCCCAACCTCTCTGCAAAGGGGCCAGTTGCAAAGGGGAAACTTGTAGATCCTTTCATCATGATGGGGATTGCTAGCTCTAACTTCAGATAAGCAGAACAAACAAGCCTCAGCCCAAGTGGGAACTGGTTCTGCCCCCTCTCTTTGCTTTTCTAAGTCATCAAAGCCAAGTTCCTAAAGCCTGACTGTCTCACGGTACTTTCTGATGGTTTCATTGTTTTGTTTATTGTGCTTATGACAAGTGCTAACAGACCGCTTTCAAAGTGTGTTGATATTTCGGTTGTTTTTGAATGGCCCTTCTGTTTTTCTGCATCTGGGCAGCATTAGAGTCTGGCCCCAGGGAACCACAGGGTCCTATAAAAGTGTACCAGGTCCCCTTCTTCAGAGAACACTGGCCATGGCAAGATCAGACACCCCATCTGCGCAGGAACAAACACCAAAATCGAGAGCAGAATCATGAGACAGGATTTGGCAGCCAGGGAAGACAGGCCTCTGCTGGGTGGGGGCCAGCGAGCATTGCCAGCTGGCCCATGGGTGTTCTTTCTGTCCACGGACGTACTGTGATGTTCCCGCTGGAGGACTTGACCCAGTGGAGGGCCTGGCACAGGGCGATGCCACTAAACGCTGGTGGTCATTGATGGGTTCCCACTCTGTCTTCTCCCGGGTTGCCTGGAGAGTCACCAGCGTAGTGTCTGCAGGGGACTCTTGGGGACTAGACAGGGAAGAAGCAAGAGAGAGAACTGCCTGAAGTCCCAGGGAAAACCAGAAGAAGTACCACTTAACCTCACAGCTGTCTTGGGGCATCTTCGCAGCACTGCCCGCGAGGGCTGAAGTGGGGAAAATGTGAAAGGGTCCTCCTAAGACTTGTCTTCAGTTTTTATGGCCTTTCCCTTCCTACTTGTTCTGCTCTGCCCTGTCCCCAGGCCCTGCCCCATCCTGCATTAGAACCAGCTTCCTCCAGCGTGAGGGCACCTCGTGGTACAGATGGGCTCAGAGGGAGGGAGTCCCACATAAGATCTCGCTGTGAGTTTAGCACAAACTTGACTTCATTTCTTCAAGGTCATCTCTGATTTCTTCCTTCAAGCTCACTGAGATTTTCTTGAGCCCACGTACTTTACTGGCCTATACCTGGGGCTCTCTTGTTTGGTGTCAGGAGTGAAAGGGCTCCTTTCTGCCCGATCTCCAGTAACTCTGGGGCTCCACGTGTGGCCCCGCCCTCACTCCCAGATTTAGCAAGCCTCTGGACTTGCTCTCAAGGTCAAATAGGATGGAGACTGAGAGGGGCAACAATGAGCCCTGGTGCCACAGATCTAGGGGTCCCAGCACTCCCAGTGAGGGGAAGAGTTAGCTGTCAGTTGGATCTCAACCGCAACCATGGGAGGCTTGTGTGTTCACGCACATAGACTCTTTGGGGGTGGCCAGGGGCTGCACAATCTGATCGACTGGTGATGGTTGGTCTCTACCTGTGGTTTTAGGGCTGGAGACCCACTAGGCCTCAAAGTTCCTGACTTTATGGCAATACTCCCTAGCATTGCCTTCTTGGTATACACCATCATGTGATAAATTCTCATTGATACTGCCTGGACTGACCTGGATCTCTCCCTTGAGGTTTTAGCACCCTTAGAATTGCATGTGTTTCCGTACTTACCTTAGCTCAGCGGGGACCCCTGAGTAAACCCTCAGTGGCACCATTTAGTTTCTCAGGAATCACGCTGCCTCTTGATTCCAGCAAGGAGACAGAGAGAGACTCTGGGTCCAGGGCTGGACACATCCCAATGGGCTGGGCTGATTGGCCTCTGAGAAGCTGAATGTGCCCGCTACTAAGGCATGAATATTCTCTAAGGACACTTGCTGATTTCCAGTGTGATTCTCTGGATAGGCAAGAAAGAGAACTGAGGTCTTCTGCCAGACCGTATATGTATGTGCGAGTGTGTGTATGAGAGTGTGTTTGTGTGTATGTGTGTGTGAAGGTGTGTGCCCATGTGAGAGTGTATGTTTGTGGATGTTTGTGAGTGTGTATGTGTATGTGTGTGTGCGTGAATGCTTGTCATTTTGAAAAATTTCAAACTTTATGTAGCAGTTTCTTTCTCACCAGGATCTCTGCTTGTGTGAAACTTTGATTTTATAGCTTTGGCTGTTAATTCATCATGGGCACCACCATTAATAAATATTTATTGAGCTTTCACTGAGCACAGCATGTTGAAATAAGAACTATATATTTGACTCAAGAGGAGTCAATAGCAGATGGGGTAGATTCGGGGAGGGGTGGGAGAAATAATCATTGAGGTTTCTTTCAACCTTGAGAGTTTATGACTTTATAACTAAAGCAGTGGGATCCACTTGACACCCGTTGGGCAGGGCAACCAGCTCAGACGAGAGGGCGGGGCTACTGGAAGGCAGTCACCTCCAGAAATCCCACCCATGTGTGTTATGGGTGCACACATCTGGAAGCCTTATGTCCTTTTGGGGATTCAGCTGCAAAGGGATAGAGTGAATCTTCTTGGCCTTTCCCATGGTGCCCTATAAAAGTAAATATTTGCTGATGGAGTGATGGCTTGCCATTTGATTTTGGAATTTACAAGAAGCACAGACTTGGGGACGTTGGACACCACTGATGCCTTGGCAGGAAAGGACCAGTTTTCTCCTGTTTTGTGGGTGTTAGTGGCAGCCCGGGGAAAGTCTCCATTGGAGAGAACTCCAGAGTGGTGTGGGCTCAGAGCAAGTCTGGAGGGAGGGAGCGTGCCTCTTGTGGAGCTCAGTTAATCAGACCAGAAACAGTCTGCCTGCCACAGCAATGACTCAGGCCTCCTGGGGGGTTTTCTTCAACATTATGAAGATGAACATGGCTCTGAGAATTCCCTTCAGACCTGGGCTTCGTGCTAATTGCCTCCATATTTATAGGAAGATGGGCAGCCCACGGTGGGAACCTCTGGAGTGGAGTCTGGAGTTGTGCTTAGGAGAGTGGCCATGCTCTGTTGGGGTTGGGAAGAGGTAGATCTGAGCCTGATGAGGTTAGGACGCTCCTGCTGTCAGGTGGGTAAGCTCCTTTGATGATGATCACACTTCCCTTTACACCAAAGCGAAACTGAAACAGAAACCAGGAGTGGTTACGTGCCTAAGGTAACACTGTCAGAACAGGGGCCTCAGAGTCAAGGTAAACAGCAGAGGTAGAGTCCAGATCTGTCACTTACCAGTTCACAGATGTTCCCCTGCCATGGGTGGGGGAAGGGAGGCAATCCAGCACTGCCGAGTCTCAGAAGACATGGCGTTAAGAGTCTTGCAAGCTGCTTTTCTCCTGAGTTAAACTGGCAGTATTCTGGGTGGAGATGGCTGATAGAGAAGCGAGAAACTAGGGAGTATTGCCTGCTTCCACTTTTACTAGCAGCTTCTGTGTGGCGTTAGTTTCCCTGTCTGTAAAAGAGAAGATAATTGTGGTAACTATCTCATGAGATTATTGGGGCGGAGAGTAAATGAAATAATACATACAATGAGATTTGCATCATGCCGGGAATACAAGTGGGCGCTTACTCTCAGATGCCATGATAGGGAGGTGGTCTAGTGGTTAAAGATGCAGACTCAGGGCCCGACAACCTGAGCACAGAGAGGTTAAGGGCCCTACTAGGTCACACAGCTGGTGAGGAGCACAGTCATAGTGAGCTCCCTAGTTCAGTTCTGGGTGTGTTTCCAGACCACGACAATAAAGCAAGTATTACAACAAAGCAAGTCAGATGAATTTTTTGTCTCCCAATGCATACAAAAGTTATGTTTACACTCGACTGTGGTCTATTAAGTGTGCAATAGCACTGTGTCTAAAACAAGTAGAGTTTATTGCTAGAAAATGCTAATCATCACCTGAGCTTTCAGTGAGCTGTGATCAATGATCACAGATCACCATAACAAATATAATAGTGATGCAAACATTTGAGATATGGCGAGAGTCACCAAAATGTGACACAAAACACAAAGTGAGCAAATGTCGTTGGGCAAATGGCGCTGAAAAACTTTTTTGACGCAGGGTGGTCACAAACGTGCAGTTTGTGAAAAACGCTGTATCTGAGAAGTACAATAAACTGAGGTACGCCTGTACTCTTTCCAGACTTCTCCAAGCTAGATCCTTTGGTCTGGGCACTGGGGTGCGGCTCTCTGAGCACCAGGGGTGTCACAGGAGCTGCCTGTCTTGGAGGTTGGGGTGATAGGACTTCTGGGTTCCCCTGGACAGCTGCTATCTGGTAAGGGACAAAGCCTGGCAGGGCCTCCAGGGGACTGCTCCTTGCCTCCCTCCCGAGACAGCTCTGGGGTAAGCCTGAGCAGCTGCCCTTATCTACCCACAATCCAGTGAGGGTAGATGCCTCCAGGCAGAGCGGAAGCCACATGGTCCAGGCAGGCTGGGGGTGCCCCCGGCGCCCTGGGGATCTTGTCGTGGCTTTCTGTCAAGCCTCTGTTGGTGCCTGGTTCCCCCATAAAGCCATTATGTACTGGGAGAATTAATCATGCCGTTAGGTAAGCATTATGGCACTTTTATGGCAGCTTTGAAGCTAATCTGTCATTAATGCCTGCTGGATTATCATGATTTCTTGCAGTTGTGATTCATTAACTCGAAGCCTAATAGTAATTCTATTAAACATCTCCCATCACCGTTTGCCCCAACACGTCCCCACTCTGTTCTATTGTGCTGCTGCAGTGGTGTGACTGGCAACCTGTGTGGTCTCCAAAGAGATGGACAGGTCCCCCTTCCTGCAAGAAACTGCCCAACCAGGCATCCATCCCCTGCTCAACCTCAGAGCCCTTCTCCTCTCATGCCAGCTGGACTCTTCAGTCCATTCTTGCTTTTCTCCCGGAGGTGGCCGTGTGCTGTTCCTGAACCACCCATGACTGCTTTCAAGATGCCAGACTGGGCAGACTAAGACAAGTACCCCACGGCTCCACAGGTGACTGTCAGACCCGCAGGGCTGACAGGCGGCGGTGGGAGTGAGTTTGGGGTCAGGAGAGAAATCGGGGTGCTGCCAAAGAAATGTGTTCACACAGGCCCCTTTCCCTCCTTGCTCAGAGCTCATGAAATTCACAAGGGGAGGAGGCAGCGCGGGGACGGGAAGCAAGGGTGGCACACTGTTGACTGTGGGCCTGCCAGCATTAATAAAATCCCTTGGTGAGGTTTTTCAGAAAGAAATGGTTCTCTTAGGCTGGCTGTTCTCTGCAAAAGGTCAGCTTCAGGGCATGGCTTGACGGATGGGCTGTGAGTAGGCTAGAAAAAGGAAGCGGAGAGAAAGGGGTGATGGGGGTGGGCCGAGAGGAAGCCAGGGGAGGACTGGAGCGCAGGCTCGTCCCGGTGCCAGCATCTTGCCCCTCATTCCGCGTCATCAATCAAGCCCGGCATCGGTATCTCCGCAATTTGTAATGCCCCTGCCCCCTCCGACCTGCCCAAGTGCGCACCAGCGCTGACCCTTCCTGCCCTCATTCAGGCCTATGCTGCTGCCTTGGTGATGGATGGCTTCTCCTCCCCCGGGGATCGCCTCGCCACAGCTGGGGGAGCACGGGCAGGTAACTGAGGTCAAACTTGGGGCAGCCACAGTGACCCAGTCACCCAGGCCAAGGGACTCTCTGTTCCCAGAGGCAGCAGGTGATGCCAGGGATAAAGAAATAGAGCTGAGAGAGGAAGCAAGAGAAAATTCCAGCTATATAAGGAAGGGGGCGGGGGGAACCAAACCAAAAAACCTCTCTGTATCCTGAGGTCTTCCAAGACTTCTAAAAATCTCCAGCATGGTGTGATGTCTTCTGCGTACAGCTACAACATTGCCTGTTCCACTCCATCTGTGTTTTCTCACGCCTGTGCGCTTTAAGAACCACTGAAATGGAAAACAAGTTAAAAAATACATAGATGTATATATAGTGAGACGGAGAAAGAGAGGGCAGTACTCTACAGCCTGTACTAGCTTTTTTCCCCCCTTTCTTTCTTTCTTTCTTTTTTTTTTTTGCCAGTGTTTGTTGTAGGAAAAAGTGTATAAAAACAAACCCTAGACAACTGGAGTAAATATTCTCAACACATCAGCCGAGGAGAAGTCAGGATCCAATGTTTCCTTCCTTCCTCATTCTGGGCAGAGCTGGAAGGGAAAGAAAGGATCTCTGCCCGTTTTCTAGCTTCTAGGTGGTATTCTCTGTCTCTTGTTCATGGGTGGAATGGTTCTTGGGGAGGAGGCTCGCAAAACTGTGCTCAGTAGGGGACTGACCAGCCGGCCCGGGCGAAGGCGGCCTTGGGACGCTGCCGCCGAGGGCTTAGAGGCGTTGGTGCGCGCGCGCGCATGTGTGTCTGTGTGTGTGCGCGTGCGTGCGCGTGAGACGCCTGCTTCCGAGGCGAAGTGAATTGTAGGTGAATTAAGTTCTGTGTTGGTGGACCCATCCTTGGCCTTGAGGACCCGGGAAACAGTTCTCGGACAGCCCGGGGGCCTGGCCCAGACTTCTTTTGGAACTTCAGGGGCTGAGTAGAGAGTCCAGGAGAGGGTGTCCTGGCAAAGGAGTTTTGAGACCGTGGACTTCCGAGCGAGTGGAACAGAGAGCGTGGGGCGGGATGGCCTGGCAGGCGATGGAGGGGTCGGGCTTGGGGCTGGTGAAGCCAGGAAATGGAGGAAAACACAAACTGATAGGCAGTGGAGGAGAGAGGAAGGGACAGGAAAAGCACTGAGAGAGAGATCCAAGAGATAGATGATCACAGGACAGGAGTCAGCAGGGAGAGAGGGAGAGCAAATTTAATGAGGGCAACTTGAAGGCCAGCTTTAACCAACAGCTGGCGGGGGGCCGGGTTTGATCTCCTTGTGAGTCAGGCGGCTTGATTAATTGTGGCCTGTGGAGGAGGATGGACACCTGGCCCTGCTGCTGAGCTCTTTGATCTCGGGGTTTCTCAGGGCCTGTGGGAGGGGAGGTGCTTGCCTGGCTGGGGGCTCCCTGAGAAGGAAGCCAGGCGGCCCTGGAGAGGCTGGGAGAGTTAGGGCAGTGGGGGTGGGGATGGGGTGAGAATATGGGGTGGGGGAGATGGGAAGGCAGGAAGGCAGACAGTACAAAGGGCGGGCAGGTCTGGAGCTGTGAACAAAGCCCTCTAGGAGGAAGGTCAGCTGAGGGAATGTGGAATGGAGGCAGCCTTTGATGGGGAAGTTTCATCCATAATCTCGGGGTGATTCTGTGGTGAGGGTTCCTTCACCCTCTCTCTTACACTGTTGTGTAGAGATAGCTGAACTGTGAGGGAGGACCAGGCAGAAGAGAGAGCTATTTGCGCAAAATTGTGTTATGTTGCTTCTGGCTATGGGGCTAACTAGTTTAATCAAGGAGTGAGTTCTACAAGGGGCACAAGGAGAAGGGAAGTATAGGGCTCCCTGGAACTGGCTCATTTTATGCATGTTGGATGGAAACAGATTTGAGAAAAGAAAGCGACATATTGCCAAAAAAAAAAAAAAAAGAACCCTTAAGAAGAAGGAAAAAAGGAACTAAAACCCTAATGCCCTTAAAAAAGAAAACCGAAAAAAAAAAAAAGTCATATATTATGTCTTTGGACTAAATCCATTGGTGTTCTGCCAACTTCAAATAATAGTGTAACTTGATTAAGAAACTTTACAGGATTTAAAGTTGTTGGCTTTTCTGACTCCTCGCTGAGACTTCTCCGTAAGTCACTGTCTATACCAGGCTAATTTGTTCCCAGATTCCTTAATCTTTTGCAAGTTGGTGATGACGTTTATGACTTGGTAGCCATATTGGAAGGGTTCATGATTTCTTTTGCTCACAACTTCCACGCACAATTTTTGGGTGACTTAAGAATGTTACCCTGAAATGTCCTGCTATTGAAACACTGTGTGTGTGTGTGTGTGTGTGTGTGTGTGTGTGTGTCTGAATGTGTGCCTCTCTGTAAGCTATTTAAGCTTTATATGGTCCTGCTCTCCTCTTGGGTGCACAAACTCCTGCCCGTAGCTGCCTTAAGTCTTGGAGAGACGCAAGAATGCAGACAATAAGAATGGCCCCCTAGGGTTCAGCCTGCACACGGAGCATAGACAGTTAGGACTCCAAAGTCTCTGATGACCAGGTGCAAAGGGAATTCCTGGAGTGAAGGAGGACAATTTTTCTGGCGGTATTAGGGTTTTGACCGGATGACATCAGTGTGTTTGGGAAGACACTGACCTCGCCTATGAATGAAGGCCCAGCTCTGTACTCAGTCACCAGCTCTGGGCCTCGGCCTTGCCACTGCATCTCCCTGGGGCTTCAGCTTCCTCATCTATAACATGGGGTAAGAAAAAATACTTGCCTCACAGGCTTGTTGTGAGGATTAAGCACATTAGTATATGTGAAAGCACCCTGTAAATGATGAAGCCTTCAATTAACAGCAGGCCTTAGAATTACTGCTTTACAGTAATTCTGCGTTACAGAGGCCCGGGTCTCTTTAAACACTTGTGTTGACAGCAAGGATGTTTTAATTTCAAACAGGGTTTTCTCATGGAGGGCATTTAGAAAATGAGATCCCATGTTACCTGCTCTCCCTGGGGCACCTGCTCTCCTATAATTATTATTTACTAATAAGTACATTTTGTTCATAAATGCCCCATAAATTTCAGCTGAAATCCTTTCCTCGGCTGGCCTGGCTTTTCTGGGTAGGACTAGGCAGGAACATGCTAGCAGCACCTTCCGGGTGGTGGGGCTCTTGGTCTGTGAGTTGTCATACTCGGCCTTTCTGGGGAAGGCCTGGCCGATTTGACCCGGAGGTCTTCTGTCAAATCTTGCTGTTCCTACTTCAGCCTGTTTTGCCTGTTTGTGAGAGGAACATGGTAGTCCTTGAGCCTGGGCTTCCTGGAGCTTCATGGCTGTTTCTCCGTGGGGCTATTGCTTCCATTGACAGCTAGGTGCATGGTGCCTGGAGCTCGGGCTCTGGTTCGAATGTGGCTTCTGATGTGAGACCTATGGGACATGGGACAAGATGGGGAGGACCGTGCTTAGCCTTCCATGGTTGCAGTGAGGATAGAGATGGCCTATGTAAATCAACATCTGGATTATTCTTATAGACCGTTGGTCTCAGCCCTGGCTGTACACCGAAATGGTGAGGGATAGTTCCAAAGCCTGGGCCCCACCTCTAGAAATTCTAACTAGTGTCAGGTTAAGCCTTAGCGTTAAAACCCAGGTGATTCAGGGGCGCCTGGGTGGCTCAGGGGGTTAAAGCCTCTGCTTTCGGCTCGGGTCATGATCCCAGGGTCCTGGGATCGAGCCCCACATCGGGCTCTCTGCTCGGCAGGGAGCCTGCTTCCTCCTCTCTCTGCCTCCTTGTAATTTCTGTCTGTCAAATAAATAAATAAAATCTTTAAAAAAAACCACAAACCCAGATGATTCTAATGTGTAGCCAGGGTTCAGAAATAGTAGTGCTTCTCAAATGTAATGTTCATACAAATCACCTGGGGAATCTTATTAAAATGATTCTTTTACAAAGGATTTTATTTATTTGAGAGAGAGAGCACAAGTTGGGAGTGGCAGGCAGAGGGAGAAGCAGAAGCCCCAAGGAGCAGGGAGCCCGACGTGGGGCCTGATGCCAGGACCATGACCTGAGCTGAAGGCAGACTCCTAACTGACTGAGCCACCAGGCACCCTTAAAATGAAGCTTCTGGGTCAATATATGTGGGGCAGCAGAACCTGTGCATTGTTGACAGGCATGCCAATGCCTGTGCGGGGACCACATTTTGGGTGGCAAGGCTCTGTCCTTCCCTGATCCTCAGCTCAATGTATGACATGGCCATGGCCATGGATGGGAGACCCGGGAAGCAGGTGCAAGTGAACACAGGAAGAAATCTGAGAGGCAGCTCCAGAGGCTTGCTGAAGGGTGTTCTCACCAGGTACTGTCCTGGAATCCACAGTCCTCCTCAGTACACACATGCACGTGCACACCTCCTTCTGAATCTAGTCTCAAACACCCATATAAGTAGCAACCAGATGATGTTTTCCATTATTTCAATATCTTTTCAGGTTTCCTAGTTTATTCTGTGAAGACAACCAAATGAGTGGAAACACTGGCCGTGGAATATGAAGGGCCCGGGTCATGAGTTTAAATGCCCATTTGTGATACTTAACTGGAAGAGCAGTCCCTAACTTGGACTTGTAAATAGCCCAAGATGCTTACGTGGCCGAACAAAATCCCCACAGGTGAGTATAATTATAGCAGATCCCAGGGAGGCTGCGTGTAAACTGCTACTAATACTGGCTCGTGAAACAGGGGAGCCAGAACCGACTAGAACAAAGGGCTTCTGAGTTGTAGGAGTCTTCCTGATAGCACTCGGCCTAGAAGATTTCTTCTCCCTCCCGCCCCCACAACAATAGGCATGTGTATAAATTACCACCTTCTCCCAACACAGTGGCAGACAATTGGGGTATGTGGGGACTGGCACTTTTGTGAAGGACATTGACAAAATGGATTTTCCAGGGGTGGTATTAATGCTTATGCCATATTTCACAAGTTTACGGAATAATAAAGACAGGAATAACCGGAGTTATATGGTTGAAGCAGACTCCTCACGAAAGAATGCACTTTGAGCAACTGAGAGTCCTCTCCAGTTAGACGTGCAGCTCAGTCCCCGGAAGTGAGGCGTCCGGCATGCCTGGTACGGGGCTGGGCCTGTTAGCCTGGCACCACCCGATGTGGCAGGCATGATCTGATCGCCAGGGGTTGAGCGATTAGGACCGCTTGGAAGAAGGAAACCCTGACCTGGGTTGGGGGATCTCACTGGTCACCAAGGAAAGGAACTTTGCCTCATGGCTGAGGGATGGTAGTTGAGGCCACAACCACATGGTGGCCACCCCTATATTTTTGGTTGGAGGCTTCAAATGGCTTAAGTTCACTGTCGAGCAAATAGCATAGAGTGTTTCTGTGATTTAGGTCAGGACCTTCTTAAAGTCCCTCTCACTGTCTTTCTAAAGCCAGGTGTGGTTGGAGACCTGTGTCAGGACAAGATGAATCACCAATCCCTGGTGAGATCCTGGTGCATCAGGCAGTCAGGTAGTCAGGTAAGGAGCCCCTTTTAGAGGAAGTTTCCTGCACACGGTTTACTCTTGCCTTGAGGTGACACTCATTCCCAGAAATCCAGAGGCTGAGCCCCAGGCAAGCTTCAGCGGGCTTCCTGCCTCCAAGACGTCTGGGGCCCACTTGCACGCAGAAATCGACATGTACCGTTCCGGAAATCTTATTTTACTGCTCCTTTCCCTGCCAGCAGTCCCCCTCCTTTGTCACCTCCTCGTTCACTCCTCTGGAATCCCAGTCCCAGATGTGACTTCTCTGTTTCCTTTGGCTGGGAATTTGCCATTTTCCCATAACCCAGACGGGTTGCCTGTTAGAGAAACCAAAAAACTCCAACTTTCTGGGAAGACATCTAATTAAATTCCCAAAGAGGGAAGAGGAAAGCCCCCTGTGAAACAGACAGAACCCCACAGGACATAATCACCCCAGCAGAGAAAGTGCCCGGGATAAGTCTAGTGAACCGGTAACGTGGTGTTCTGTTTCTTAATGTCCTCTGCAAAGAAGCTGGCCCTGGGTTTAAAATAGCCCTCTGGTACAAGCAACTATTTAAAGAGTATTGGGGTCTGAGAAATGCAAAACAAAGTGTTGTTGATTAAAAACACATGGTTTGTTCTCGAACCGAGAGTAGCCAGCAAAATCAAATGTGACAGTGTTTTGGCTTTTTCTATCCCACAAGACATGATGGTGATTTATTAGAGTGATGTCAGCTGTGGTTAAAAAGAGTTTGCTGTGTTGTCTTAATAAAAAGAGGCTTACCTTGGCGCTGTCAAACGCCCTCTTTCCCCAGGGCTTGAGGCAGTGGCTGCTTGGGTCCTTGGCCCCTCCTTCGGGGGCTTCACCGGGGGCAAACTTCTGCCTTGGGGAAGTTCATGAGGCCACAGGGCACCGAGCGCTCCTTGATGGAGGTGCGGGATGGCCTTGAGGGGCTGCGGCCCACTCTGGGTTTGTTCAGCTTGTGGGGAGCATAGATGCCTCAGCCGGCTTGGAGCTGGAGCATGGCCTGGCTTGGCTGGGTGGTGGGGCCTTTGGCTGGAGGGACCCCCATGGAAAAGAAGAGACCCTTAGCCCCATGGCCTTCTGCAGGTAACCTAGACAGAAGCTGGATGATCAGCAGGGTAGATGATCTACAGAAAACGGTGAGAAACTGGGCTCTTAACTCAAAATGAAGACATTTCTTAGCGGGAACTTGTTGGTTATAAGGAAGAGAAACCCCTCGAACAAATTTAGATGACCAGGATTACTGAAAGGACATACCAGTCCTTCTTCCAGACATGTAAGAAGAGACAAGGCTATCTGGCGAACAAGGTGGGGACAGGACTGGAGCTTCTTCCTTTACCTTTCATGGAGCTGTGCAGCCTGGGAGCCTCCCCTCTCTTCCTTCTGTTCCCAAGGAAACCCCTGGCGCCTGGGTGGCTCAATGGGTTAAAGCCTCTGCCCAAGGAAACCCCTGAGAAGGGGGAAGGGAGATTCTTCGTTTTTACTTCTTCATGGCCTTGGCTTGTGTCAGCCATGCCCAATGCTACATGACCACATTTTTGTTCAAATACCATCATCTTTGTCCACTTAGTCTCCTTGTATCAATTCCAAATTCCTGAGAGAATGAATCCAGTTGGTCTGACTTGAGTCAGATATCTCTCTCTGGTCCCTTTGGCAGCCACTTGGGAGCCAGGGCCAGGGTGGTGTGGTTCTGGGGAGCCCGTAGAGAGGCTGGGCGGGGTGGACATGTTAGGGGGTTGGCCCCAGAAAGGAGCCACGTGTGTGAGCAGGGCAGTTGAAGACCGCAATTACAGGTGTGTGCTTTTGTCCTAAGGATCTGGGACTTTGTCGGAGAACTAGATACTGTGATTTCGGAATGTGTCTGGCTCTTTCTTCTGTAGGAAGGAGAACCATCCCAATGGGAGGATGGAATCCCAGCAGACACCTTTAATTCTTTCCTGGAGACACACCCAGGAAGTGAGAAGATGGCATTATTTCTTAATGTCTGGATTTCTTTTCTAATTACAAAGAATTGTAGATGATGGACTAGGGTTGTGTAACCCTATGTAACCAGATGTAATGACTGTAGAAAACTTGGAAAACAGAAACACGAAGATGGATATAAAACGCACCCATAATCCAAGTTAACGGTTGTTAACATATTGGTGAATTTCCTTCTATCCTTTTTTCTTTAAGTAGTAGCCTGAGGCCATGTGAATGATTGGAGCTTAAGATCTATCTTTTGACTTTAATTAGGTGTCGTCAGACTCTCTAAGACTTTAGGATTGTTTTACATTTATTCCCATAGCTTTCCTGGAGCATGTCCTGTTGTTTTTCCCCTGCTCTTTCTCCCTTCCCTGCAGGGGGCAGCTCAAATAGAACCAATGCTTGCTAGTACCACTGTGTTGCACCCACTTTTGCGCATGGCAGCGCCCCTCCCAGCCCCCCACCAGCTTTTCAACTGTCCCTTTCACTCCCTTCTTGGGGTGGGGGGGAGTGATTTTTTTTACAACCACAAATCTGATCTCCTCTGTCCTCACTGAACATCCTTTACTGGTCATCCTTTGCAAAAGGTAAGGCAGACAGTGCCTTTGCCATGTCCCTCCAGCTTGCTTGCTCCCCGTTTCTAGCTGTGATACCCCTCCTTTCTGCTCTTGGACCCTCTCAATGGCCCTCCCACCTTAAGCCTTCACGCTGTCCTCTCCCCTCTTCTGGGGCTTTCCCGGACTCAGCATCCAGACTGAGTTCCATGTCTCTTGTTTCAGAGAAGGCTTTTCTCACTGCAGCGCCCTTACAGTCCCTCAACATACCCCGTACCTTTCCTTGACCAAGCGGACCATGCTTGGCAGCTGTCTGCGTATTCGCTTGGTTATTACGTGATGTCTATCTCCCGAATGGCTGCCCAGATGGCTGCGAAAACTCCTCAAAGCAGAGCAGATCTCTTGTGGTGCACGCCGTACCTGCGGGGTGCAGGCTTCTGTCATCCCCAACTTGGCCGCCACCCCCACCTCCCCAGCCTATGACCGCACCTGTCCTGGAGCTCAGTCTGTGCTCATTGAACGAGTGAGTGAGCCCAACACTCAGCTGGGGCAAATGCATCAGGGAAGCATCACCGTTTTACAATATACTGGACTGGGAGGTCTGGGGAGACAGGCTGTTTTCCAACAAAGCCTCGATGTGCCCTGCTGTCACAACCCTAGTCCAGCCCTAGAGGTGCCCGGCACACCATGCTCTGTGCTGTGGTGAGGCCACAATGTGACTGTGTGCACGAACATCCTGGTGTGGAAGGCTGGTTTGTGGGCTGGTGAGCGAGGTGGATTTCCAGCAAAGTATCTATACCTTGGCGAGGCTCTGCTGCCCTCTGTGACCCACATTTTATGGGGAAGAGATCATTCTAGAGCTCCTCTGATGGTGGTTAAACCTCCTGGAACTGAACGCTTCCATGGGGCGGAGCTGTCTGCCTTTGAATCAGCCGGGTGGACACCTCCGGCTGTTCCATAGATCTTGCCTCAGTTAAAGATGGATTTAGCTTCCTTAGAACCTTTATCGATTGTCTTCTGAGATGCTTCTCCGGAGGAGAATTCAGTGGACGTTTATTGAACACTGGCGCGCCGTGCCAGGGAGGGACCCAGGCGCCGGCTGTGGAGGGCTGTGTCTGACAGGTGGGAAGCTAAGTTGGGGAGCAGCACTGGGGACCGCCACGTGCTGCCACATCATTATCTTAGTTGGTCACAACGGTCCTGTGAGGTGCATGCTGAAGAAATGGAGGCTTTTGAGTTTGCACGACTTGCCTGAAATCCCAACAGTCTGCGCAGGAGGGAGCCACAGCTCCAGCTCATCCTTTGACTCCAGCCCCACGGTCCCTTTTACTACCCTAGGCTGGAAATAGAAGTGTGCTTTTGCTTCGTGCTGCCCCTCAGACATTTGAGGGTAGCTAATATACTCCCTGAATTTTCTCTTTCCCTGGATCAGCTTGATTCCCCCCCGCCCCCAAACTGGTCTTCCTTGGCCTTAATCACATGGCGATGCCCTTGCAAATTTGCAAGTCATGGCTACTACTGTACAACGCTCTTCCGTCTGTAAATAAGAGGGTCTCAACCTTGAAAGCTAGATTCTGAAGGGGAACTCCGGGTGGTGATCTCCCGCCCCCAGGCAATGAAGCCAGTTGTGAAGCCTGGAACCTTCTTCTAGGGCAACTCATAAGGTGCTTTGCCAGCAAGAATCGTGTAGTGAGAGATGATGGATGTACAGACTTCCAGAGCGGTGTCTGACCCCTGGAACATCTTCTTCCTGACTTCCCTGTTAGGGTACCACCCGACTTATCCAGTCATGTTATGGGACACTCATGACCAGCTGAGGAATGTCATTACACCCCCTACAGATCTCTTCGATTTTTGGCTCAATAGGTAAGACAAAAAAAAAAAAAAAAAATCTGGCTCTTTGTAGCTTCCAATGTAGTTCTTCTTATGGTCTGGGAAGCAGAAGGGCAGTGCCTCTCCCACATGCCTCTCCCTCTCCTACACTCCACACACAAAGTGCGAAGTGCGCAGGGAGTCCCAGCCTGAGCCCCAGCCTGGTCAGGCACAGCTGAGCAGGCCCCGGTGAACAGCTGGGGTGGCCGCCCCCCCCCCCCCAAAGCCTATTTGCATGAGAGGCCATGCAGCCCTCTGGGACGGAGGTGGTGGAAGAAGGAAATAGCACAAACAGCTGACCTGGGAACTGAGCTTTGATTGCACCAGGGCGGGAATAAATCTGAACCTGGTCTGGTGAATGGCTCACAACTGGGTTTGGTTCACAACTCAGCCCCGCTGGGCTTCTTTACAAAACCCCTGAAGAGCAGAGCGTCTACACATACAAATGGGAAGCATGGTGTAAACTAACGTGTGCTAGTCCCTGGGGAGCCAGCTTTGGGACTTGCTCTCAGAGTAAAATGCACCGTGGGTGGGGCGGAGGGGAGAGGCCCTCTCCTTCATCGCCTCGTGGAACCCAGCAGTTCTGGGCCTCAGGGGGCCTTTGGTACCTCAGTGGTGGCAGTGACAGCAGGGCCCAGTGAGAGGTGGCAGAATGTGGGGCCCTGGAACAAAGTGGTGGGTGGTCAGAAAACTGTGTGTGTCTTGCACATATATGGGGCAACTCCTAAGGACCTAGAGACATATGGGGGGGGGGTGGTGGTAATTATGGAAGGGCTAACACCTGAGTGAGCCAGTATACGTGAAGCCATTGTAGCCAAGTAGGCCCAGGAGGCTGGGGCCTGGGACCAGCTTCTCTTCCTGGTTGAGCATCCCAGTGTCCTCTGCCACTTTTCAGACCCACAGTTCTAAGGCCCCCACTGCTCTCATTACACTTTCTGGAACCACTTCAGGCTGTGAGAGCCAAAACTGTTTGCCATAAGAGTTTTCAGAAATCCTAGAATTAATATGGCCTAGGCTTTTTTTTTTTTTTTTTTTGACTCAAATGAAAGCTCATGCAGATGTGACATGACTAGCCCCAACTCTGTGTTCCCAGCCTGTAGAAGAGAAATGATGGCCCCTGAGTCACATAACTATACTTTCTTCTCTCTTCCAATAAGGACTTCCCCCACCAGGTTGGGGGTGGTCTGAGCTGGGGACTGGGAATATGGGCACAAATGCACCTTCTCTTGCCTGGGAGTTTTGTCCTCCAGCTATGAGCCACATCTGGTCCTAACCCTCTAGGAGGAGGGGAAACAGGTACAGTTTTTCTCTGTGTAAACTGGGTTGGTGGAGGCGACCTCAGCAGGCAGTCCTAGTACACTTCTTGAAGCCAGTGGTGAGGACTCCCTTGTGGAAAGAGTGTGAGCCACACTGTAAAGAGTAAGGGCCCTGAAGGCAGCTCCAGACAGATGTGGAAAGTGGACCTGTGACCTTAAAACATGGGACAAATGGACAATCTAATAGTCCTCAGAAAATCCCCAAGAAAACCTGCCCTGGAAAATGTCCTGCCATCTGCTGAGGCTCCTGATGGTGCCCAGGGAGGGGCCCACAAAGCCCGTGGACTTGCTGGGAGGTCAGAAGTAGCCATCTGTGAATGTCTGTCTTTGGTGGGGACTGCACCCAAGCCCCGATATGGCCTGCAAATGTCAATACTTCATCTACCATCTTGCCCTTCCTCTAGAGTTTACATCTGTAGTCAGGGTTAGCAAGGAATTTTGCTTCTAAGCCAAGTGCAGTTGATTCGCAGAAGCATTGTTGAGAAGGATTTTGAGGCAGCTGTTGGGATTAGCTGGCCGCCATGTGGGGAGGAGGTTCCAGTGTTGTGGGAGGCAGAGTAACCGTCCCCTTGAGATTAGGTCCACGTGCTCACTCTGCAGCCTGAGGACAGATTATGTTACATGGCTGAGAGGAGTGAAGGTTGCAGATGGGCTGACCTTGAGATATGAAGATTATCCTGATTGAGGATCCAGGTGAGTCCAAAGTCATCCCAAGGGTCCTTACTTATAAGTGAAAAGAGGAGATGGGGACTCAGAGTCAGTGATGTGATGTGAAAAAGACAAGTGGATATCACTGGCTTTGAAGATGGAAGAGACCACAGGCCTACAAATGCAGGCAGCCTCTAGGAACTAGAAAAGGCATGGAAAAAGATTTTCCCCTGCAGGCTCCAGAAAGGAACACAGTTCTGCTGACACCTTGACTTTAGCCCTGTGAGAACCATTTTGGACTTGTGGCCTCCAGAAACTATGGTGTTTTGTTATAGCTACAAAAGGGAACCCATAAAATCTCCTCCTCCCCTTCCTCTTTCCCCTCTCCCTTTTTGTCCCCTTCCCTCCCTCTCCCTTTCGATCTCCCCTCCCTTCCCCTTCCTTCCTCCCCCTCCTCCTCCCTCCCTTCCTTCCTAGAAGGACTCTGGCCCTGGATTATGTTGAGGATACAAGCCAAGTGGGCACAACAACAGGCTGAGTCCGGAAATGATGCTCTTGGGGTAAAGCTCTTTGGTATGCCAGGAGCTCACTGGTGAAACAAGAATAATTCTTCTAGAACACAAAATCAGTGATTTTGTTTCTTTTCCTGGCTCTCCTGGGGAATAGTTGTGTGATTGTGGGTGAGTCTCTTTACTTCTCTCTTGGTCTGTGAAATGGGGAGGATGGACTAAAATCAGTGTTTTCTAACCATTTTTTTTTTTAAATTATGCCACTTCAGCTAGGGAGATTTTGCTAAGCATTCCTTGCTGCCATTTATATGATGAAAGCAATCTGTTATCATGTTTTTAAATTTTGAGGTAAATCATAAATCATGTTTTTCAAATCACACATTCCTTTTTCCCTCTACCCTGTTTCTGGGTTTCTGGGCAAAGCGCTCCTCCCTCCATCCTGCCTTCTTGTGCGCAGTTGAGAATCCCTGCATTTGATGGTTTGTAATTTGTTCCAGATATAAGATTATTGGGGTCCAAGGTTATATGTATTCTGGAAGAGAGGAGACGAGGCAGCCTTTCTTGTTGTACATCTCTCTTCCTGGGGACCCTCTCACCCCATTTTTCTCTGCCCGGACCAGTTCTCCTTCTGCACCTCTCCCAGGCTCTGAAGTAGCAGGCAGGCAGGCAGGCTTTCTGAGCAAGCAGACCGTCTCTCGGCAAGATTGCCAGCGTGGTTATCTTTTATTTCTGCTGTGTGCTATAGCACAAGAGTGATCTCAACTTCAGAGATTATCACCTCTCATCTTTTCTTCTCTCTTTTCTCTTTTCCTTTTTCTTCCTGCAAGATGATAAAATTACCAGACAAGCCCTCCCTTCCTCCTGGCCTATCAGACCTCAGAGATATTTACTTCTCGGGTAAACAGCTGTAATCTCCCTAACCAGACTTTATCGCAGTTAAGTAAGTTAAATTCTTCTGGTTTAATCCCCCATGTGCTGTGGTTTTTTTTGAGTATAAAGCTTTCGACATCTTTTGATATAATATGGCAACTCTGGGCCACTGGATATGATTAGGTGCCAGGCAAAGAGGTTTCAATGTGACTGAACCGGAAAAGAAGGGACCCTCTACGAAACAGCTCTGGGCAGAAAAAAGTACGTGGAAAAGCACATTTGCTCACGAGAGGAAAGGAGGGGGATATGCAGGTATTTTGCAGGGCTTGGGGACTCTCACTAGTCACTATGCCAGCCTTTGGTGGCCAGTCAGTAACGTGAGGTCCAAAGAGTCAACCCCCATGTCCATGTCTTTCAGTGTTGTCCCTAAACCACATGCTGGGCACAGTGACCGGAAGACCGGAGAAGCGAATGGCACCATGCCTAAACTTGGAGAACGTGTCATTTCTAGTGGGAGAGATCTGATGATGTACTTACACGTCTAGAAAGCATCACAAGGGCAGATTAAGGCCAAAGGCTACAATCAGACTTGGTTCCAGTGACCCAGAATTCCAGGGCGTGGGGAATGGTGAGAGGACAGGAGATTACTGTTTGACAGAAAGGTGTCTGAAGTCACATGGAGACTGGAGCGAGCCTGGGGAGGCTGGATGGGCCCTGCGTGGGCAGGTGGTGGCGGCAGGGGCAGGGGTGAGAGAGTAACATTCCAAGAATCGGCACCAGGTCAGCAGAACACGGGGCTCAGGAGTTGAGAGCTGCGTGTCACGTCCAGTGAGGAGACCGCGGGCTCGTTCTTTCTGCCCAGAGGCCACCGCAGCCACCTCGAAAGTGCCAGAGCTGTGCTCAGAAGCACTTCTTGCTTCTATGTATATATACTGCATGTTGGCTTTTCTTTCTTGTCGACCTTCCAGTCACTCCTAAATTCGGTTCCCACTCGTTCTCTGCCTCTCCCTGCCTGCCAATGCCACCCATGCTCTCAGCCAAGCGGTGACATTTTCCCCAAGCACAGCCTGTGCATGTTTAAAGCCTGAGATGCGCGTTGGGGTTTGACTCCTCCTGCCACCCTCCCTTTGAGTGTGTACATGCGTGTGTATATGTGAGAGTGTGTATTTTTGGCCTCGAATCCCCATTAAAGAGAAAAAGAGAGAAAACTGCTGGGGCCGAGGATCGAGAGGCAATTCGTGGAGCCTAAGAAACCGCCCTCCTGTCCCCACTGCAGCCAACACTTTGTTGGAGGGACACCCACCAGCAAGTTGGTTGTCCGTCTGAGAAGTTAGGGAGCTGTGGGGCTGAGGCAGGCTTCTGCCACCCATCCTTCCACTTAGGGAAAGACAGGGCACCAGGCCACCTCTCCCTTTCCTCTGGGTGGCATCTCCCCAGAGGGTCATGGGAATTGTGTCCTAAGTGCCATCCCATTAGCCCATCTTCCTCTTCTTGTACCTTTCCCTCTCCCAGCAGCCAGGTGCCCTGAGGTCTCTGGGGGACCAGGACAGTGAACAGCTACTCAGTGCAGTCTGAGCCTGGTATTTGCTCCCGAGGGTGAGAAGCATCGCACCAGTGGCAGGAAGTGTTCCAGACCCTCAGCATGTGTCCTGCATGTCACTCCTTGTCACAGTGCCTACGTGGGCTCTTCAGTCCTTAAAAGTCCATCTCCGTGCCTCTCCTGAGCAGGAGTCCCTTCTTATAGTTTGTCAGTGTGTGTGTGTGTGTGTGTGTGTGTGTGTGTGTGTGTTTGCTTTAGGTACCTACCACTGAAGCACCAGATCCCTCAAATTCATCTCTTCACCTCTTTTCACACTGGTCATTTTAGGGGGAGTTAGGGCTGTACCTTCTTTTGCTCTGAGTGCTTATATGCTGTCAGGCATTAGCTCTCACTGTGAATTGTCATCCTCAGGGGCAGCTGGGGAGAGCATAGCTTGATGGGGTAGTTGGGGGAGGGGAGAGGAGAACCTAGGGAATCTTCCTGGGGAGGTTCTCTGAATGGCCAAAGGGGCAACACTGGCCTTCTAGGTGACAAGAAGGAAGGCAGGACACCACGGGACTTAGAAGGAACAGACCCTCCTCTCATGCAGTGGCCTTGGGCAAGGGTGGTGGGGGTCAGAGGGCAGTGTTTGGGGCAGGGCCCCGATTCCATTGGGACTAGCTGAGCTGTCAGTAGGCTGAGTCCTGTATCTCCTCATTGGGAGAAGGGGAGGCTTAGCACGTCTTACTCTACCCTGTGGCTGCCTGGCTTGCTTCTGGAATTCCTGACCCTGGTTTGGAGATGCTCCATCAGAAGCATGTCATGACAGGATCATTCATCCTGTGCATTTGTTCTAAATGTGATGAGACACATGTAGTAATTTTAAGACCATAAGAGTGAATACTGACATGCTGTACATAGCTGTTGAAATGATGGAGAAATCCAGTGGAAGAATATCTGTAGAGCACCTATCACCTCCTTAGCTTTGGACGTCACGTTGCCCATGACGAGACTGTGCATGTAAACAACAGTCATCATACTGACAGATACCATCCATTGAGTATCTTTTGTGTGCCAGGCATTCTGCCATATGATCCCGACAATAACCCTTTTACTAAGGAAATATATTTAAAGAGGTGGAGTAACTTGCCAATGGCTGCATAACTAGTTAGGAAGCAAGGCTAGGATTCAGGCTCAGCTCCAGTGCCACGCCCCCAAACCAGAACATAGGTGAACATAGGAACAGACTAAATGAAAGGAGAAGGTCTGAGATTAGATGCTCAGGGCTGTGGTTCTGACAATAAATCTTAGGGGAGGTGGTGAAGAGAGATGGTCTATGGGAGCTCAGGTGGTGATAGAAGTTTCTGGAAGGAGTTGAAGCTTGAGCAGGATTTAGGTAAGTTAAAAGGTGTACAGAAGGCATTTCAGAATGGATTTATGTACAAGAGTGAGCCTGAGGTGTGTGAGGGTCAGTGAGAAGGTAAGATAGGATGGAGGCTTGGTTTCGGGAAGAAGACACAGCAGATTAGCGTGGTTAAATGTTAGAGTCCCCAGTCACTCTGTGTGAATTTGGGCAAACTAATAAACCCTCCCAAGGCCCAGCTCCACATCAGTACAACAGGGATAATGATAGTACCCGCTCTACCATTCTGTGGTGAGGACTGTGAGGTGGTTCATGGGAGGGGCTTAGCACGGTGTCTGGCACATGCCGCATGCATGACATCTGAGTGGAAAATGTTCTCTCTTCACTTGATAAACTCCTGGGTCTTCGTGTTCCCTTAACTATTCCCCCTTCTTCGGGGTCCTCCAGCCACTGAGTCATCAAGTCCAATTGATTTTGTCTTCGTACTATTTGTTCTTTCTTGTCCTTGGTCACTGCCACCACGCTGTTCTAGAGCCCTGTCATGACACGCCTGAATTATTGCAACAGACTCTTACTATGTCCCGCCTACACTCTTTCTCCACATCATTCTACCTCGTGTGTTAACACTGGATTATTCCCCCCAAACACTGCTCTCTCCATCTTACTTCCTTGCTCAGAACCTTCCAGTGACTCACTCTTGCCTTTGAGATGAAAGCCAGGCTCTTTAGCTGAATCACCTACGTCCTACTTTCTCATCTGCCTCTGTTTCTCAACATGGTTGCTCTTATTGCTCTATGAACACGCTATGTTCTTTGCCATCAATGAGCCTTCAGCCCGATTTCCTCCTCTAGGAACCCACTTTTCCCCTCCATCTGGCCAGACACTAATCTCCTAGGCTGGCTCATCCGAAACCCACCTCCTCTGTGCAGATGTTCTGACTGGTCTAGCTCATGAGAGCTCTCTCCTCAGTGGACAGCTGTTACGCCCTCCCTGAGCTGTGCTCATTTCTGGCCAAGGGCGGTCTTGCTAACAATCTACTGTCAAGAACAACAAAAAAATCCCCCCTGGGTGGGCTGCAAATTCTAAAGGGAAGGCCACTTTACCCACCTCTGCTGTCCCCTGTGATTCCCAGCATAGACCAGGGCTGAACATACAGAAGGCACTCAGTGCATTTTTTTTTTTTAATTAAGTTTGCTGAATAAAGGTGGCGAGTGAGAATCATGATAATGAAGAGTGGAAGGTGGGGGAGAAGAGCCTCCTTCCCAGTGCTGAGAGGGTGATTCAGGTCCTGCCGCAGAAGCTTGTGGTTCAGCTTGGCCAGTCATTCACGTTGCTGGAAACCAGAAGCCTCTCTCCTGTGCTTCCCTCTGGGCCATCCCTACCTTCTCCAGCCTTGCTTTCTGCCCTTAGAAGCTGTTCTTGGGCATCCTGGGGGAGCTCGCAGCCCTCGTAGAAGGTAGACTGAGCTGGGATTGGTGCTTAGGTAGATGTCTTGTCGCTGATACCCCAGCCTTGGCCCTGCTGGTAGTTCACCACTGGGTGGGAGGGTTTATTTAATGTCTCAACAGATGAGTCAAGAGTGTTTGAATGAAGAACAGCACACAGCGGAATACAATGCCAAGCCTTTAACAATAATATGCGGCCGTTGGTTGTATCCTTAATGACAATAACAGCAATCATGGTGATAATCTGATGGGGAGAACAGGGCAGAGTGAATGATGGTTGGGACACAAGAGAACCTGATTCTCATCCCGGGGACTTGGGGTTTCAAGCCAGGCTTTCCATTTTTTTGGGATTTGTGTTCCATGCCCTGTTGGCAGGATGCCTCCCTCTGATTCAAAGGGGAAGAAGAATCCCTCACCCGGGGATCTTGGGGACGTCAAACCACTCCTTACGCAACAGCCTCCTAATGAGTTAAGTGTAAATGAATCAGAAGCAGATGGATTGGATTGTTCTGGAAATACACCCGAGGTTTGAAAATTAAGGGAAAAAGCATTTGGCAAAAGGCATTTTGGGGTTTGCCAAGACCCAGAACATTTGAAAAACAGTTCAGGATTTTTTTTCTTTTTATTTTTCTTCTTTTCCTTTCCTCTTTGGTTGTAAAACCCTAAATGCTGCCTGGAGGCAGCAGAAGAGATGGGCCTTGTTCTCCTGTCAAAGGGAAGTTCCTCCTGCCGCGCGGGTAATGGACCCCAGACAGGAGGCAATGGGCTATAGAACTCTTGTGTCCAGGCGCAGAATACTCTGCCTCCCTTTGCAGGGGTAGGCAGCCCCTGGGGCCCGAAGCTCCCAGACTGGGCCTCAGTCCCCTGGGCCTGCCTAGGGCTGCTGCCTCTTCCTTGCGGTGAGCCTCTGGCCTTTCATAAGACTTGTCTCACCTCATCCAAACATGAGGAAGCTCATTATATAAGGGAAATGGTCTCCAATTTGCTAGGCGAGAAACTTTGGAGGTTAGCAAACACTAATCCAATAAAATAGAAAGTGAAGTGTTTATTCTAGAAAAAACTCTTTAAACATTTTTTTTTATTAGTCATATTTGGCATCATCGAACCTTTCCCTGGAGAGATCATCTTGCTGAGGGAAAGGGAGAAGCAACTGTTTCAGCAGAAAACTCAACCCAGCAGTTCCTAAATTTGCTGCTGGCTGGCTGTGTGTGGTACACAAGAACCAGACCTCTCTGTGCTTTGGTTTTCTAATAACCACCTCTGAAGATTTTCTCTGCTCAAAGGCAAATATATGAATCAAAGAAGTTGGGCTCATTCGTGTTAGAAAATGAATTCTAATGTCACAGGAGCATGAGGTCTCCCTGGTGTGTCTGACACAGGCATCTGCACACTCTCTGCATCTTGTGCCTTCTAAGCTAGGACGTGGGGGGCTGGCCCTGTTCTGTGCCACAACTGGGATGGAGTGCTCAGGGACCTGGGGTTACACTGCAGGATTTCTAGTCACTGCTCCAGGTTCTCCCACTTGCAAGAAGTGCTGTCCTCATCGATGGCTTTGCCACAGCATGTTCTGGAAAAAGTAGTCCCGCTGTTCCCCTGCGAGCTGCTCTTGTGTGCTTACCTCCCCAGGCTGCTGTCTGCTGGCCTTGCCTGCTTCTAGAAGGACTGCTAGGGCACTAGAGTGCATGGGGTTCAGAGGCTGTGGGCGCCACAGGCAGAGTGGGACAGAGCATGGCTGAAGCCCATCCCTCCTCGGAGACTGGGCCTGTTTTTTCATGTGCTTGTTCCTTTACTCCTTCATGGGCTGTGTTCGTGCTGGATCCTAACCTGATCCTTTGGTTTCCCCGGCCCCGAACTGTTCACTGTTTATAAAGAGCCTTCACATATAGGATCCTGCAATGCCTCTCCTCAAAAACCCATGGAGAACCAGAGGCCATCATGTCATCCTGTCACCCTTATTTTAGAGAGAAGTTCCTACTACAGTCATATGGCCAGTGGGTGGCCGGCCTGGGTCCAGGGCCTTCGCTCACCGCCGTGCTTCCTTTTCGTACTCAAAATCCCTTTGTTCCTGATCAGGATCTATTTTGTTCTGTCCTTGTTACATCACCCCATATGGACAGCAGATGCCTTTGGGACAAGGATCATGTTTTGCAGTTCTCTGAAACTCCCGTGGTGCACAACAGAGTATCTTGGACATGGAATCTGCTTAACCAGTATCTAATGGCCAGGGAAAAAGATGGAATTGGGTAGAACTGGGGGCAACCCAACCCCAGTTCAGGGCAGTCAGATGGGCGTTGCTGCTCTGGGTCTTGGGGATCATCCCCAGTGGCCACGTGATCCCCCCTCCATGCCAGCCTGTAGTCTGGACCGGTCTCCTGGTCCTCAGCAGCAGTGCCATTATCCTAGCCGAGTTCCTAGCCTGGGCCAAGAAATGTGAAAGAAGGTGTTTGCTTCTAGATATTGTCCCAGCCAAATATATACCAAGCAGAACTTGGGTATTGGAGGGAGGAGGCAGCCTGTGTGGGAAGGAAGTGGAAGGACCACGTGGTCTGCCAGCTGGGGCCTGGCCCCGCCCAGAGTGCTGGCTTCCTTCCTGCCTGGCTGGGTGACCTCTGAGCACTGCCCCTGGCTGAACTGGAGAACAAAGATTCTCTCTGTCCCGCCTACTTGCTTCTTAACCATATGAGTGAGAGGGCAAATGAGATCCCATTTGGAACTCCCAGGAGAAAAGACAGCAGTAATAGTAACAGTTATCTGGAGGTTACAGCTGCCGTCAAACAGAAAACAGCTCACCCCTCAGGGCAACTGGAGGCCACTTCTAGGAGCCCGAACAGTCTCCTCCCAGGCTCTGGGCTCCAGGGGTGCGGGAGGGCGAGGGAAGGACAGAGAACACCAGCCATTCTGCTTCAGAGGCATTCATGTTCTTGGCTTCTCTAGGAGCATGGGAACCCTGAGAAGGCCTCCCCACGCCCCCTGGGTTTCTTCCTCTGATGTGTGAATCCTGGCTTCTCCATTTGTGACGTGATGATTCAGGGCAAAAGTGGACTTGTCAGAAACAGGAAGGGAAGATAAGATAAAAATAAAATAAAAAGTTAGCTAGACATAACTTTCTCCCCCACTACTCCTCCTCCCCCCCAACATTCACATCCTTAAAGCAAAAGTCCAACAGCAAAGCCCAGAATGGGGTGCCAGACTTCAGGCTCCAGGTCAAGGCTGGAGAGCAGTGGGGGAAGCGAATCAGTACCCTGTGCCCGCCCAGATGGAGGAGCAGAGTGCCAGGACGCAGGGCTGTGGGCGACGGGGCCCGCCTCAGCCTCAGCCCTGCACACTGTGTTCAGCCCCCATTCACCCCAAGAACCAGCGAGCTGGGGAGCTGCAGCGTGATTGATGGGCCCCAGCTTGAATGGAAAGTCCAGATCCCAGGGAGACAGCTTAAGAGGTAGGAGGAGAGACACTTCTCACATCTGCAACAAAATTAAAAATTAAATAAATAAAATTTGTTAGTTTACAAATAGAACTGTTACTTGTTACTCATGGTATTAATCTCCTATTTCAATTAAAAAAATTTTTATTAAAAAATTTTTTTTTTCGGTAACGCCCGTGAAAGACGTTTGTTTCATGCCAACATTTCTGCAGAACTAATGTGGGTGGATTGTGACAGATATAATTTCTCCATCCTACAGTTTCATCAACTTGAGTTCTGTTAAACTATACCCGCTGGGCTTAGCTCCTTTTAAAGTTTCCGCTTTGACAGGTAGATTTATTAGTCTTGAAATTTGTACAAATCAGATGTCACTCGTGGCAACTTGTCAAAATGTCAGTCTGGCAAGGCAGCATGAAAGGCTTTCTGGAGAGAGAGACAGACGTGAGGCAGCTTTAAAGAACTCCAGCGCGAGCCGTAGGAAGGAATGGGAGGGCTTGCAGCCTCTTGATCCTGAGGGCTTTACTTTATTAAATATCTCAGGCTGTACAGGGGGAAGGGCCCTCGGATCCCAGGTCTCCGAGACAGCGCGTCTGACAGCTCCCAAACGATGGCTTCTGCCGGTCACAGCGTCAAGTTTCTGGCTCGTTATGTGCACTTAGTGGGAGAAGGCATGGGACGCTTGCATGGGGGGTTGAGTGGGGGGAGAGCAAATCCAGGTCTTTTGGTTTCAAAACTTGCTTGGGTGGGGCTGTGCAGTTGGATGGGCGTTCCAGGGTGGGCTCCCTTGGCCAGAAGTCTGGGGCGCCTTCTGGCTCCCCAATGCAAATTCTAGTTCCCCTGGGGAGAGAAGGAAGCCTAAGGGAGAGGGAAGCTCTCAGGTGTGGGGCCCTTGAAAACAGGTCTGGTCTATCCTGGCAGAGTAGAGTGACAGGAGGCAGCGGTCCCACACAAGTCCCCAGGAGCCCAGGGCTCACTTTTCCAGTCTTCCCTGTCCAGGGTCAGTTAATCAGGGATCCTGTGATTTGGTAAGGTCCATTATTATCTTAGTTTGACATAGCAGGAAATGTTATTCGTAGTCCAAAAAGTATCTGAAAATTTTTTTCCCCTGAGGAAAGGGGGGCAGTGCTATAGAAAGAGCCCTGGTTGGAGCTTTCTCCAAAGGCAGACTGGGGAGTGGGGTGGGGTGGGGTGGGGGTTGGTGGGTGGGAGTGCCCTGGTGGGGGTCGTGGTGAGTGGGGCATTCAGGGCTCTGTAAGGTGCCCTCTCAGGGACTGGTGGGGCTGGTGCTGTTGCACTGGTGTGTGTGTGTGCGTGCGCGTGCGCACACGCACACATGCTCTCTGTCTCTCTCACTGGATTATTGCTCATCTGTTTGTCTGTCTGTCCTGGGAAGCTGGAAGATACCAAACAAAGCTGTAGTTCTCTGTATTCCTGCCACTTTCCTCTCCCACTCCCCAAGGAGCTCTGGCAGGCTGAATGGCGGTGTTTCTGAGGGGGGCAAGGGCTCTAGGAGGTGGGAGCATGCTTCCCTGGGTGAGTGCTAAGACTCACTGCCCTGTAACAGGGTCTTCCCTCCTGCTGCCTCAGGGCCGGGGCTGGGAGGCTGGCCTCCTCAGTGTCGCCTTCCCAGCTACCCCCACCCACTCCAGTCCATCTGTCTGCCTGCGAGATGTCTCCTGGGCATCAGCCGCAGGCACGATTTGCTTTGGGAGGTGTGAAGCATGCTCTCTCTGCCCCATCCGTTCCTTCCCTTCCTTTTCAGGGCTTTCTGTGTGGAATAATTGAAGGCCTTTTTCTTCATAAGTTCCCAGAAACTCCTGCTAAGATACAAACCTCTCCTTGAGGGGCGACACTCCCCCCTCACTGGAGATTAGGTGGCACTGCTAAAAGGAAGGAAGGGGCCAGGATCAGAGGAGGAGAAGCATGGCAGTCTGAAAGGACCTGCCTTATTACCTTGTTACATTTTTGAGAGTCCAACCTGCTTGATGCATCTTGCTCTCATCCTCAGAGTGGGGAGCAAGGCCTTTTAGAGAGATCCAGGAGGGCTGGACGAAGGAGGGGCAGCAGGCACTGTCCCCAGTCCTCTCATTTGCCTTGCTCTCTGAGGAAGGGAAGGGACTGCCACTTGGCCCCTGTGTCCCCTTATAGCACAAGTGCTGGTGTTTGTTCATGGCTGATTCCTCTTCTGCTGGCAGCAGGGAGTCTGAGGGGGGAGGTGGGGCATCTTCCTTTCTGTGCCCTAGGAAGGTGTTCTGTGGGCATTCTTCCTGAGAAGGAAAAGAACCAAGCCCGTTGTTTGGAGCCTTTCTGTTTAGAGACTGGCACCATGAGGAACTCTACTGACCTTTTGAGTAAGTGAGATTATCCCAGGTGAAAAATCTCAGACATTAAGAGGCATGTTAATGATACTGGTCATGATGATGTAGTAATAGCGGTAATTATCCTAATAATCCCTTAGGACGTGTGCATGTCTTTCCAAGTACTCAGAGCACTCTCCCATTTGTGATCTCATATAACCTTAACCTACTTCTGGTAGAGAGACTGGGAGGAGCAGGCCATTATAGGTACACGGGGAAACTGAGGCACCCAGCTCATGCCTTCCAGTCTGGTCTCTTACTCAGCTGCACAGATCCTGCAAAAAGGAATTTTCATTTTTGCTGTCACCCATTCTGTCCCTGAGAGTGGAACACACAGACACAGACCTGTGTGCGCACGCATATGCGTGCTCACACACACACACAGACATAGACACACATCTGTGGCTTCCAACCCCCAAATGTGCCATTACTGAAAAGCACTGTGGCTTAGGGAGTTGAGAGACATAATCGCCAGCCTCCACCCCTGCTCATTCCTCCTGTGCTGTGCAGGGGGTTGCTCATCAAAAGGAAGCGGGGAGGAGGCAGATCTGAGGAGCACTTCACAGGGGAAGACTCTTTAGAAGAAATCACTCTGTGTCATAGTGCAGGGTGACTTACTTTCATGTGGCAAATGCATTCTGGCAGCTCCCTGCTCTGCACGCCATAGATCATTAAAGAAGGGGTGGGCCCGGGGAATTTTCCCAGCCCCTCCTCAGAGGACAGCTCTGCCAGTCACTGGGAGGCATCCTGGGGTCATTTTCAAAGGGAGAGCATGGGGTCCTGAGAGGCTAAGCAGTAGAAAGCAGAGAACAAGCCGTGGGTGCTCACTGCTAGCTGGAGTCCTGTGATTCCATTTACTTAGTGTGTCTCTGCTTAGTAATTTCAGGGCAGCCAGCAGGGAGAGAGAGAGAGAGTGCAGGGTTGTGGGGAGGAGGGAGGCGAGAGGGGGAAAGCAAGGAAGAAGAAGAAAAAAACCCCACCAGCCCGTCTGGCATCAGTTCAGAAAGCTCTCCAACTCACACATCTGGTTCTTATATTTCAAAGTTAATTAGTCATATTGAGGCTGTCTGAAGATAAATTTATCATCCAGAAAAAACACAAACAGTTTGAAAAATGAAAGGAAGTGAGGTGACATGGCTTGACGTTTAAATAAATCATTTTAACATGATTAAAAAACTTGTCCTGTCTGACACCTAGCAGTTGGGTACTTTGTAAAGACTTTTTGACAAAGACAAGTCCCTCTTTGGTATACAAAAAACCCTTGCCATTAAATTACTGAGAATAATCTTCGGCCAATTACTTTTCCGAGTGACTACCGAGGAGGAAGGCCTGTAGCCGGGCCCTGCTCTCTGGGGCGGCAGCAGGGAGCTTGGCGTGGTCAGTGATTATCCCAGTGGAAACAACAACAGTAACAACAACAACAACTCAGACGCTAAGAGGTTTGGGTAACTGGAGGGTTTTTCTGAGAGAGGAGCACGCATAATGTGAATTCATAATCTGGCTCTCTCTGGATGACTCGAGTTTGAGCAGGAAATCCTTCCCCAGCCTAAAGAGGAAAGAGCCTCTACAGATGCCCGGGCATAATCCTTCCAAGAACCAGATGTGTCCTGTTCTTTGCACCTCCCAGGGCTTAGGTGACAGCCTGCACCCTGTGACGAATGGAATTAAGAAGCGGGGCTCTCCCTGGCCTAGCTAGAGTGGCCAGTGGCCAGATGGGGGTGGTAGAAATGTAAAGAATCGTGAGCGTGGGTGTGTTGGTTTGTTCTTAGAGCAGATGGAGAGAGCGGGAATCCAGCACTGTAAGAACGCAGACATGCCACCTCCACTTGTCCCCCCGCCCCCCCCTCACCGGCCCCACCAGTGTACCCTGTGTACTTTGTAAAGGTCACTGGTTCTTGTTCTTTATCGTGACAGATAACCCTTCTCAGCCCGGCTGGGCAATGGGAACAGACACCAGAGCGATGGTGGGGCGGAGAGGTGCTGGCGGCATCTGGGGGTGTTTCTAGATGTAATGGAAGAAGGCGGCAGGGGCGGGGGGTGCGTTCCAGGGCTTCCTCCACCCCTGTCCAAGGTAAAATGGACCTTGGGAGATATCAGCGTGCCTTCTGGTTTGCCCTTTGGTTGCATTCCCCGGGCAGGACAGGAGCGACATAATCCAACATGAACGTTTTCTCTGATTAGCAATTTGGTCTCATCAGTTTTGTTAATGGGATAACAAGAGGTGCTGGTTATGGTGCAAAAGTCTCATCATGTTGGTAATTTTCACTGTAACATGTTAGCAATCTGTCACTGTTTGTTTCCAGCAATACTGGCAAGAGTCTGCTTACATCAGGGGCTCTAATTCTCTCTCCACGCCGCCAGACTGTGCCTTCTTTCTCTGGCTGGGGAGCTTCCCCAGCTGCGGTCTGTCTCTGCCCATCGTGCTGGGCCTTTGTTTCTCTTGTCCTATGTTTCCATCTCTGCCACCTGCCCTGCTCTGGTAGCTCGGGACAGTGTTGGTGTGGGAGGGAAACCCTGCCCTGTGCCACCCGCCATGAGAAAGTTCCAGAGTCGGAAGCCCCACACCGACATTGCTCCCACCCTCTCATGGGTCAGATGGAGAACTGAGGCGCGGACTGCAGCAAGGCCTTGCCCAAGGTTGCAGCCCGTTTATTAGAGTTTGCGCAAGGTCAGGCCTTGGACTCTGGTTGAGTGATTTCAAATCCACGGAACCTTTTACTACAGGATGAACGGTGTCATGTGAAGAAATCAGTCAGTCTCAGAAACCAGCTTTCCTGCGTATGGGAAAAGTCATCCCAGGGAAGTTAATAAGGTCACAGGGAGGAGATAGTCTCCTTTACCAGCTTCATGGGACCTGTCCCAGCATCATGAGGCTGAGGCCCCAAACCAGGCAGTTGGCCGAGGTGAGTCATCCTGCCAGCTGTGATGTCTCAGGCTCAGGGTCCCTGCTCTGGAATCAGGATAGGGGCTGCTTTCCTTGGTGAATCCTGGACGCAGCTTCCGGCCCCAGGCTTGGTCACCAGCTGTCCAGGACAGAAGCTCTGACCATAAATAGTCTTTCCTCCACCAGGTGAGAGGCTCCTGCCCGCCTCTGGGCCCTGCTCCTCTGCTGCAGCTCTGAGAGACCTTCACCTTGCCCGTGTGCCTTTGCTGGGGTGGCCAGAATTCACTCCTGCGGGAAGCCGTTCAGTTCCATACAGTTCCACACAGTTCCACAGCTGCTGCCTTGAGGGGTGGAGGCCAAGAAAAGCCAGAAGCACCACCTGCTGTGCAGACACCAGATTTCCAGTCGGACAGACTGGAGTGCCCATCTTAGCTCTGCTACTTGGTGGCCGGGTGACCTTCCTAGACACAGTCACTGTCAGTCTCCGTTAGTTTCTCTGCTTCTCAACTGGGGATTCCTAACAGTTTGCTCTTAGGTTTGTAGTGGGGAGTAGAGAAAATGTCTGCAAAGAGCCAGAAGGCTTCAAGGCCCATGCAAAGTCTGTATCTTCCTCACAGTATGGTCCACATGGTGCAGATACCTACCTTGACCATCTTTTGAATTCATTCCCAACTGCTGTCAAGCTCACAGTTCAGGGTGAGGACCAAGCATGGAGTTCTAGATGTGTCCATGAAAGGGTGACGGCCCGCCGGAGGAGGTGTTCCATTTCCAGGGTTGAGGAGAGGTTCCAAGACAGAGGGGTTTGGAGCCTGAATAAAGCATCTGTGGGGCGCAGGAGAACAGACTGACCCCTGAGTCACCAGAGGTGTTGGTGTTTAGGGGAAAGAATGCATATTCAGGTTTCTGCCCTGGGGTGGGGGTGTGGAGCCACGGATGAAGAAGTTCCGGCTCTGACTCGGTGCTGGGGAAGGCCACCAGGCTTCTCCACATTCTCTCTGTCAAAACCTTCCTGGGAATTGTCCAAAGCTTCCTTGATGGCTTCTAATGAACCCACCAGCTGACTTTGAAATCTCTGAACAGGCTCATCATGTCTGATGAATAATAAACACTGTTCCCAGGGCCTCCACTTGGCCACAGGAGGGGGTGCGGTGCGCTCCTCTGAGAGGCGCCCACCAGAGAGCTGGGCTGCGGCTGGCGGGCGCTCTGGCTGTGTGTTCTGACCTCCTGTCTGCCTGTCTGTCTGTTGCTTCCTCTGGAGGTAGCAGATTGTGTGGGTGTGTGTGCATTTGCCCTTCCTGTGATTCAGGTCTCCTCTTGGGAAAGAGGAGGCGAGGGGATTCACAGCGGGAACAGTCTGAAAAGAGGGGGGAGGTCTGGTGCAGGTAGGGCCTGGAGACCTGCCATCCTCTGGCTATAGGAGACAGGGCCACTTTTTGAACCTCTGTGGGTCTTGATGTCTATCTGTAGCTCTTCACATGACCAGCTCGTGCTCCTTTGGAACATCCGTGGGGAGGGTTCCCAGAGCGCAGGGTCTGAAATACCTCTGTCCTTTACTCTGCTCTTCATTTTCTCTTAGCACGGATCAGGATGGTGCCTATCCTGTTATTCATGTCCTCTCTGGGGAGGGCATGCGAGAAGATGGCAGGGCCTTGGCCATCCTGTTCTTGTGCTAGAACACCACACCGTCGAGGCCACTGGTGCGCCTACCGAATGACCGAATGAGGGACCTGCAAAGAGCAGCCATTAAGGACTTCCTCGACCTGCCTCCTAGGGTTTTTGGAAGGGTCAGATGACAGTAGCTATGAAAATAATTTGAAAAAGCAAAGAGAAATATGCTAAGTGTAAGCCATTAACATTACTCTCCCGGGCAGGGGGGAGGCAGAGGACATTCCTTTGCCTGAATCTCTCAGTAGCCTTGAGGGGAGCCTGGCAGGAACCGGGCATCTTCCATATGCCTTGCTCCCACTTTCACAGGGTTCCTTCAGGCAAGACCTCGGATCACAGAACAACTGGACTCAGATTTATTCCCATTCATTGGGGGCCTGTGGCTTTGCTGCTCTGGGTGCTAGGGGACAGAGCTATGGGAGAATATCATTTGGCCTCTGCCTGCAGGAAACTCCCCATCGAGGGTCCAGACCTGCCTTGTAAACCAGTAAATTTCTGTACTTCCACGGGCAAGTTTAGATACTCATGGTGCTGGAAGGAGCGATGAGCCCTCAGGAGATGGGGATGACAGCAGAGCCACTTGGAGGGTGAGGTTCCATTTTCTAGGAACTTCCACCCTGGTGGAGAAGTGTCTTCTGTGGCTAGGTTTCTCAAGCTTGCTTGAGCGGGCACTGCCTCCCCCCTCCCCCCGACATCTCAGCCAGTCTTTCCCCGTCACCCTCAACGTGAAGTGTTAATACCACAGACATACAGTGTGTCTGTTTATGTCCCGTGGCTCTTTGGAGGGCCACAGACCCCTTCATGCTCCTAGATTTTGCCTCCCCGAGGAATCCGTGTTTGCCTCCTTGGGGTGCTGTTACCCCTTTCTGTGAATGCCCTGGGTAGCACGCCCTCCTGCCCCCCTTGGCCGGCTCTGTGAACTTCAGACCATGCCTCCTACTGGTCGCGATGGCTCCGTGTACATCCCTTCTACCGACCGTCACCACGTAGGCTGCCCCAGGACAGGCACAGGCCAAAATTCAGTCTCAGGGGCCCTTCCAGGGAGCTTGGTGGCTATCTCTAGGTTTTAAGGGTCCTCCTGGCTCCCTCCCATCCTTTCCTGCTAGGGAATCTGGGGAGATTTACTCACCCCCCACCCCTCCCACCCTGTCCGTCATATACAGTGGGGACTCCACCATCTCTTCCTTGGCTCTTGTTTCCATTTCTGCAGACACTTGCAGCCCGTGCTGGCCGGACCTGGACTGCCACACGAGGCCATGTGCTTCCTGCTTGTGGCTCTGGCCTCTCTCGATGGTCAGCCTCCTAAGGGCAGGGTAGCCTTGGCTGCTTCGTTTTTGTTCCTCCCTCTGCCCAAAGCCGTGTTCAGTAGACTCTTCTTGGTGGAGAGGCTTAATGGCTCCCTTCTCGGCAGGATTACAGAAAGCAGGAATCGTTCTTCTTAGAGATCTTCCCACTGATGATGGGGCTTAAGAAAATATTCATTGAGGGGTGCCTGGGTGGCTCAGTTGGTTAAGCCAATGCCCTCAGCTCAGGTCATGATCCTGGAGTCCCAGGATCAAGTCCCACATCGGGCTCCCAGCTCCATGGGGAGTCTGCTTCTCCCTCTGACCTTTTCCCCTCTCATGCTCTCTCTCTCTCTAAAAACAAAAAAAGAAAAAAGAAACAAAAATTCATTGAATGAAGTGGCTTGGAGAGTGTTTGCACCATGTAGACAGTGCGATGTTCTCATGTCCTGGTCTCCTGGATGACTTGGGAAGCAGGTGGCTTCCCAAGGCTTGAACCCCAGTTTCTCAGGAGCTGAGCAAGACACCTGCCAGGGGTCACATCCTGCCACAAGGTGAGTTTACTCCGGGCGGGAGAGCTGTCACATGGCTGTGGAACCAGGTACGGTCATGGTCTAGATTCTGTCCTGGGTGCTCTCAACCACGCTTCTTTTGGGACCCCTCCCCTTTTTTTAGAGCAGTCTCTGGTTGGGTTGGATTCGCAGGGACACTTAGGCATTCTGCTTTGCACATTACTGGAGAAATTATATCCCTGTCATATTTGAACACTCTGAAATAGGAAAGATTTACTTTATTGGGTGTCCCCCCCACCTCCTCCTCAATGTTTGAAGCTAACAAAATGTTTTCAAGCAATTTCTTGCCACTAGATTTGGTGAAACTTACTTCAAGTGTCTTTCCAGAACCTTTCATAGAAAAGTAATTGTGTAATTAGCTATAAATTAGTAAAAATTATGCTAATTACTTCCAGGTGTGACATATTTTGCGCTTAAAAACAAGTAAGAGAAATAAAGGGGCTGTCACTGTGGCTCCCAAGTGAAGGTTGGCCCAGGCAGGCTTGACAGGCTGATGTGTGCATTTACCTAATATTACTTTTTTTAATTATGTAATTTCGGAATAAGTACAAACAGACCCGGGAACAAAAGTACAACAGACAAAACCCAGGGGTGGTTGTGTGTGTGTGTGTGTGTGTGTGTGTGTATGTGTGTATGTGTGCATGCTTAATTAAAAGGAACCTAAGCAGGGGCTTTTCTAGTACTTTTCATTTTGCACTTGTGATGGGGGAATTGGAGGTGGTGGGACGGGGGATGTGATATTGGGGGAGGTCTCTGGGGTTTACGGAGTCACCTTAAGCCAGGAGAAGGTCCAGTGATTCTCTGGGAGGTTTGCCTTCTCTTCACACCCCCTTCATCCTTTCAGTTCTCAATACTAAAGTAACGTGGACCGTGGAGGCAGTCACGTGCTAACGGATTGTCTTCATTTGCGTGCATCTTTATGTGGCTCAAGGCTTTATGGTACTGGTCTTTCTTGCATCTTTCTCCCCATAATCCTGTCGAGTATGTAGGACAGGTATTGTGGCCTTCAGAGCATACACGATTGTCTGAAGGACCACTTCTCCTGGGATGGGTAAAGGGAGAAAGAAGGAGAAGGTAGAGTGTCCTTCTTTTTGTTCCTTTCTCCTCCGCTTCCTGGTACTGCTCTGCATTCACCGGCAATGGCAGTGAGGTAGAGAACCAACCCATGGATCCATCAGTCAGTCAAACACATGGGGCTTTGTGGTAGGTGCTGGGCATCCTGAGCTCAGTATCCCAAGAAAGCTCACTGGTGGAGAAGGTAGACATGGGGGAATCATTCGATGGGATATGAGCCGTACTCTCACTACAGTGATGCTAGGTCTTGGGTTTTCAGGGATTGCACCACTTTAAAATATTCTCTTTCCATAAAAACATTTGTGTGCATGGAACATTATATTCCCAGCTTTGGTTTGGCGGACATGGTCCCCCGAGGAGTAATAGAAGAACATGACAAGTGCCCTAGCTGGAGGAGGTTCATTCTCACAGCCGACAGGCATGCCAGCTGCATATTTGAGGCAGTGGAAATTTTTCTAGCAGAGGAGAATCCTTCCAGTCAGTAGAGGTGATGGGAAGGACTGAGGGATGACTGAAAATGCACCAGGATTTAATGGAGGAGGAGTTGTGGGTAGGGGTGAAGCACAGAGGGATTCTACAGTGTGGTGTAATTGGGAAACTACCAATAGTTCGGCCTCACTAGAGCATTAAGAGAGAGGAGAGGAGTGGGGACAGGGAGTGAGTTCAAAGGAGAGCCTTGTGGGCTGCCCCAAGGAGGATGAATTTGAAATACAGGGAAACCACTATAAAATTTAGGTGTGTGTGTGTGTGTGTGTGTGTGTGTGTGTGTGTGTGTGTGTTGGAGGGATGGGGTGGGATCAGCAGATCCACGTTCTTTCTGATTACAATGCTTCCGTTTTTTTGAACTTCCCCACCGAGAGCTGTTCATAGTCTCAAGAAGAGAAATGTTAGGTCTGATGGATCAGCTTGGCTTGGAGACAGAACACCCCCCACACCCCCTCACAGGAAAGCAGGAAACCCCACTGCTCTGGGGGAGACCTCCTTGGTGGGGTGTTTGACAGAGTAGCAACCTGGGCTCTGATGGTCACCATGCCCTCTCTGCTCACCGCCACAGGCAGTGGACCACATCTCGAGCCTTCGCTGCTATGGATTTAAGCCAATAGATTGTGAAGGGGCAGCTGATCTGGGAGCAGCCCCACCAAACAACGGCACCAGCTTAAAGAGGAAAGGAAATAAAAAGCACCTGTGTGTTCCTTGCCCCCCTTGACATTCTCTACAACCTTCTTCTAAGTTTGTCTTTCCAATCTCCAGATTAAAAAAGGAAATTCATTGGGGTGCTGGGTGGCTCAGTGGGTTAAGCCTCTGCTTTCAGCTCGGGTCCTGGTCTCGGTCCTGGGATCGAGCCTTGTATCTGGGTCTCTGCTCAGCGGGGAGCCTGCTTCCCTCCTCCCCCCACCCCGCCTGCCTGCGTCTGTGCCTACTTGTGATCTCTGTCTGCCAAATAAATAAATAAATAAAATCCTTAAAAAAATTCATTGAAATATCTTCTTAAAATTGGAAAATAGAGAAATATTAGCAAAGCATAGGAAGAACAAAACAAACCCCAATAACGACCACGATCCAAACAAAAAGGTGCGGACCAGGAGTGGGGGAGCTGGGTCAGGTCCCAATTGCTCCTCGTTGCTCCTCTTTCTTGACTTGAGTCACTTTCCTGTCCAGGCTTCAGACTCTGCATTCTGAAAACATGAGGGTCAAACCAAGTGATCTCAAAGTCCTTTCCAGCTCTGATCTGCAACATTTACATTTTAATTTTTATTTTTTGGTAGCAGCATGAGAAAACACCTTCATTCTTCCCTGGATTCTCAGCCCAGAGAAGAAGTGGGTAAGGGAGCTGAGTATTACTTAAGCCGAAGAGGGGCCACAGGTGGATCCCCTTCTCACAGTTAGGCTCTGGGATATTTGGACATTTCCTAAAATCAAAAATACTTTCTTTCCTGCATTTTCCATTCTCCAGGGCCAAGGTGCTTCCTTTACAAAGGACCCCATGTTGTGGGATTGGATGCCAAAGTTGGTTTGCTTCCATGGGTCCTCCCATAATGTAACCATAGTAACAGCGCTAATACTGATGAGGATGCTTAGGGTGAGGGGAGCTAGCATCTACTGAGTGTGTGTCAGACATTACCCTAAAAGCTGTGTATTTATTAACCTATTTAATCCTATGTGGTAGGTACCATCATCATGCCCGTTTTATAGAAGAGGACATAGGTGCACAGAGAGTTAAGTGGCCAGGATCCTTTGTTCGGGGCTCGAGGAAGTGGCCAGCATTTGGAATTATTTGCTTGCAAGTTCAAGGCCTGGATCCCCCAGCCAGCCAGCCAAGGCTCTTGAGGATTAAATGAGACAATCTGTGATAAGTACTTTGCAAACCGTGATGTACCATACACGGTATGGTATGGAGTTGGGACAGATGGGACTAATCTGGCCAGAGTTGGCTGAGCCACCCACACAGGATAGCTGGAATCTCAGGGCAGAAGAGACCGAGACACAGGGTGATGGTGGGGGAGAGAATTTCTTGAAGGCAGAGCTGGAGTGTCTTTGCCCCAAGGCTCCCTTCTTTTGTGGGATGTGTATATGTCTCGGTTTGGCTCTAGGCTGCAGGTGCAGACCAGGCACAGCACACACACTAGGGCAGGTGGCCTTGCTCAGGGGAGCCCAGCCTTGCAGGTGGAGTCATCCTGCTTATCTCTCCAGGTAGAACCAGGTGTGGATTGATCTGCTGTCTCGTCATCTGTAAGACCAAGTCCAGCCACTGTTGCTGGCATGCAAGCTCTCCCCAGCAGGTCCTACCCTATGGTCTAGTTATATTTCCTGCTCCCCCAACTGAGCACCTCTTTCTGCTTCAATGGCCACTCTCCTTGGTGTTCCCTGCAGACAAGGTCCTGTGGTCACGTTGGAGAGCCTTTGCTGATGCTGTTCCCTTTCCTGAAATACTGGCTTATCCTCACTCCCCTGTCCCTGTTCTTCTTTCTGTGAATTCTCAGGACCTTCATCTCCATGAAATAGTGTTGCTTGGCCATCTGCTTCTGGCTTTTCTGGAGGACAAGGGATGCACCATGACTTAGGCCCCCCTCCTTTTTAATACCCTCAAGTTTGGCTCATAGGGTTGCATAGGCCCTAGTTGCAGGAGAGAGGAATAATTTAGACTCCCTTAGCCTTTCTTTCTAGATTCCTTTTGTGAGCAGTTTGGTTAGTGTTGATCACCAAGGTTGGCTTGACTCTGGGTCTAGGAAAGCACTATGAGTGAATAGAAGGGGTTCAGTGCTTACTGCCCACAAAGAACATTCGCTAGCACCCCCAAACCCTGCAAACTCCCATTAGTGAGAAGCTCCCAGGTTGGGGAGGTCAGCCACTTCACACGAAGTCTTGCCCTTGACCAGATGAGAGATCTTTATATACATGCTTTCCTGGCCTATATCATTTATGGTAACCCCTGGAAGAGGGAATTTTAAAAGTCAACATATTCTGAAAAGGCAAGTTTTAGTGGGTCTTTGGAGATGTGGTAACAACCTGCTGTGTAATTTGACAGGACAAGTGTGCGTTGAACATGGGGGCCCCTTCTTCAAAAATTATGAAGACCTTCAAGATAGTGACAAGCAGAGCACGAGTCCAAACCAAGGTCGTCTGGAGTGTGGGAGTGGGTTCAGGGGCAGAGGTTGCGGCTCTGCAGGGACTTCATACTTATGAATCTGGCTCTGCTCTGCTGGGTGCGTCCTGGCTGTTGCTACTGTCATGCGGGCAAAGATGGTGATGGTGTCGCCGTGTTCTTTTTCCTGGGCACAGCTTCCAAGTTAGGTAATAATATTAAGTGTCTAGCCTGTGTCCAGCACTATTTAAAACACCCTGGGGGGTGGGTGTGGATTTTTACAAAATCAGTAGGGGATATGGTTCTCCCTGGAGAGATATTTACAAAATTATAAATGAGACAAAGAGATACATTCAGTGCCCATATATCACTGTCAGGTGAAGAAGTAGAGGCTCAGATGGTTTAGCCCAAAGTCACACAGCTATTCCAGGACTTGGGTACTCTGTACATAGCCTTGACCACAAAATGCTTAAAGAATGGTGTCCTTGGTGTGGGGTGCTAGGAGCCATAGGAGATCAGAGAAGCAGGGGTCACAGGTCAGGGTCATGGACTGGTCCTGGCTGACATGGAGGGGGAAGGGTTTGGGGGCAGGGGTGGGAAGACTGGGGAGGGAGCCTGGAAGGGGGTGCTCTGCAGCCAGTGGGGTGGGTCTGGCTTCATCAGGAGGGGGTATGAGAAGTGGGGATCTCTCCCAGATGCTTTGTCCTCCTTAGTGTTTACCTTTGCTCACTCTTTTCTTTCTAAATAAGATACTTGTTCCCCATAGCCATCTCTTTACTGATTCTAGTCCAGTTTGAAAGTGTTTTTCAAACTTCTGGATCATAGTCTATAACAAAAAATGTATTTTCTGGTGTGGCCCAGTACACACATACGTGTGTGTGTGCGCGCATGCTTGTGTTTATGTGTTTACTTACCCATAAAGTTAAGTAAGCAGACATCTGATGCAGTCGGATGTTTTTTGTTATACTGTATTATATAATTAAAAAGTCAGATAGTGACACTCCAAATTGAGGCCTACCCTGAATATGGAAAACTGCTTTAACTCCTCTCTGCCATAGCCACCAGACAAGAAGAATCCTTTTGCACTCAGAGCCTCTGTGGAAGGAGGGTATGTCTTCAGCTCTGTGAGCCTAATGGAACCCTCTCATTCTTTGGATGCCTAAAGTTCATCCTGCTGGGACCTGCCTGGGATCTCAGCCCCTCCTAATAAGGGTTTAATTATATTTTTGGCATTTGCATCTTCTCTCCCTAATATAGTACATATTCCTTACAGAGAAAACACATGCCTAGGGTACACAATAACACATAAAAGGTAGTAGAGCTCACCGAGCCCATTTCCTAGCCCCTCTGAGGCCCAGCCCTGTGTCTTTTCTGGAGAAGGCATTCAGTAAGAGTTTCTAAGTTGAAGAATTGGTGGAGGATCTCAGAAGCACTTGGGAATTTTCTGGCAAGTTGAACATAAGCTCAGCACTGTTGGTTTAAAAGGCCTCTTGGTGGGGCTGGCATTTGATTGTTCCCCAAGCAAGCTCTTGGAACCCTCTTTCTTTCTTGGCTCTTCCTTGTCTGGTCACATTTCTCTGCTGAAAGCCTTGCTTTCCAGCCTTAGGTACTTCTGGGACTTATATCCTGTTGCTTTTTCCTGAGAGATGCTGACTGGGAGGGTGGAAGGTCTGACAAGACCCACAAACATGGCCTTTCCTGTCCCCTGAGCCAGACACTGGAGAGTCCCATAGTGTGGGGAGAACCCTGGGGTCAGTAGTTGAAAACCTGGTTTCAGAAGTCCTCTTCCCCAGATGAGTGACTTTGGGGGAAATGGTTTAGCCTCTTAGAACTTCATTTCTCTTCATTTGACACCTCCTGATGCTTATTGAGATGATCATGGTAACAAACACGTGGAAACTTTCACTGTATGGTGGTTTAATAATAACTACATTGGTAACATGCATTTACCCGTCTTTTAACAACTGCATGAATGGTTTTATGACCAACCTTAATTTAGTGAGGAACTGAGTTTTGGTTGTCCCAGATTACTTAGCTAATAAGTGGTAGAATTAGGATCCAACTCGGTTTTCTTTTTCCAAAGTTTATATTACCGTTATTATCATCATTATTTAATGTAATTCTATCAGCCTATTAAGTTAATTATTATTTTCTCTAGCCCAGGGGGGTTCTTAAGGGAGTGCATCTCTGTTAATGTGGGGAGGGTTGGCTCATGGCAGGCCTGGGAGGCAGTTGTAGGAAAATGAGTGAGAAGAAAGGAAGGGAGGGGGTATGAGTGCAGAGCTAAGTTTAGGAATCATGTGAGGCTGGTCGTGGGGGGATTCCTGGGTCACTTCTCTGCTGTTTCAGCTCCTCAGGTCCCTTGGCAGCCATCAGACACACCATCAGTGATTTTAATCAACAAACCAATGAACCGATATTTACTTGGGGATTTAGAGGCTGACACAGAAGACTCCTCGTTGGAGGGCATTTTGCACTGGGGTCATTTCCATGGCCACACAATCCCAGATCACCAACTCCAGAGTTCAGAACTGAGAAGGGTGATGTTCTTTGTAGAGTTTGTGGGCACTGGGTGGTTTTCATTGCTGTGTCATGTCCCTGCAGAGGGGAGAGGGTGGTGTCAGTGCCGGGATGGGACCACCCTCTCTTGTGACTCAGCCTCCCCAGTGGGAGGTACCAGTCAAGGGGAATTTTACTTCCTTTTGTGAGTTTCCAACCCGGTCTTTAAAAACTGCGGTGACATTCTTTGCTCTCATGAACCCTCCCGGCGATCCCAGGTGGTGGGTTCCAGCACTACCCCTGTTTTATAGTGATGAAAGTTGTGTTTTAAGAGCACCATCCCCCCGCAACATCATGAAGCCAGATTTGAATCTAGATCTTTGTTGTCAGAGCCCACTACGATCTTTCTACTTTCCTTCTGGTGCCTCAGCTCTTAAGCAAGGACCGGGTAAGAGTGAATACGAGTTACCCAAGCAGTCATGGATTGCCATGGGCTCCTACAGAGGACCTCCAATTCAAATTCTGAGACTCTCGCCTCCTGGAGGACAGGTCTCTGTTGAAGCTTTCAGTTTCCCATTCCCAGTTTCTTCCTCTGGAGGACTGCTTTCCAACAGGTATTAACACAGTGATCTGCCTATTAATAAAACCTTTAATATGGGGTCTATCAAAGCAGACCAAATAATTTAGAAGGTCCCCATTTCCTGTCCCATCTTAGTGGTAGCTGTTGTTAGTAGTTCCATATGTGGCCTCCAGATATTTTAAGCATGGATATGCTGTATATGCATGTGTGTGTTCTGTATAAAATGCTTTTAAGCGTAGGCAGGCTCCTACTTGGCATATAATACGGGAACTGGCTTTTTCACTTGAAGACTGTTTTACAGACCCACAGTCCCACCTCACCCTTTTTAATGCATGCATAGTATTAATATTTCATTTTATGGATGAACCAGTTTATTTAACCTATTATCTATTGATGGACACTCAGGTTGATTCCAGCTTTCTTCCATTACAAACAGTGCTTCACTGAGCATCCTCATACAGTTGGATAAATTCATATAAATGAAATTTCTGGCATGCAGGATTTGTGCATTTAAGATTTTGATCGATATTGCCACATTGCTCTCCAAAGAGGTTGTCCCCATTTACAACATCAATCTAAACATTGTTTTTTGCAAGTGTTCAGTAAATGCTGTGAAAATTGGTCCTGGCAGTTTATTCAATTACTGTTGTGATTCAGCTATCCACTCTACTCAGGGGCGATTCCATCACATTCTGGGTGTGCGATTTAAATCCTATCTCTGCCCTGACTGGCTGGAGGATTGTGGGAAGCTTGCTGGACTTTTCTGAGCCGCAATTTCTTCGTGGAGATAACAATACCTCTCTTGAAGAACAGAGTGAGGGACATTGTAAATATCTGTCAAGCCTCTTGCCCAAGGGCCTGACACAGAGTAGGGGCTCAATCAGTACATCGAATCTTTATCCCCTACAATGTGGCGGGCTCCTGCCATCTGGCCCTAAGGAGAGAGGATCGCATGGTTTGCCAAAGGAGGGGTGACTGGGGCACTGGTTGTTAATGGTCTCTCTAAATTGGCAGTGGCCGAGTGAAAACTCCTGACTTAGAAGATGGTGAGCTCTTGTAGGGCAGTGACTTCATTTTCTACTTTGTAGTGTCAGAGCCCTGAGCTGGTGTCTGGGACGTGGCAGGCAAAGTTGGTTATCTTAAGTGAGAGGTGAGCCAAGGTTTTGACCAGGCACCATGAATATCAGGGTCCCGGTGGAGGCAGAGTGTCCCTTTTAGAATTCACACCCACTAGGAGACATAACTTATGCTTCTCACTTTTTCCTGTTTAGAGAATTTCAGAAAGAATCCTCAGTGGAAGTTGGGGGATGGGACAAAACCCCAAACCAGCCGAGGCCCACAAATCCCCTTTGAGAAACTGCCTCTGGAGCTTGGTTGTGAAGTGGGAGGCAGGGATTGATGGTGTCTGGGAAACAATGTAGGTAATTTACAGGTGGGGCGCAGTGGGGGGCTTGTTGACCCGAGTGGCATCTTGGCCACTCTGGATGGGGTATCTGGAGGCCCTTGTTTCCCACCGGGCTGGTGCTCTGCTGCCTGCTGCCTGCTGCCTTACTCTCCCGGGGACTTTCCACCTACTCTTCTGGTCTCTTCTCACTCTATTTTTGGAAAGGGCCTTGTCCTTCTTTCCCCCATCAGTCACCCTCCCACACTGTCTGCCTCTCCAGAGGCATCTGGTGTCAAGAACTCTATCTAAAAGGTTCAATCCCCAGGTCTAGGTCTGTCAGTCACAGCTCAGCACTGGCCAGGGGCACACTTGGGGGGCAGGGAGGAAGTAGGGCTGTGCCCTGGGGCATGGGAGTAAGTTCAGGACAGGCGCCAGGTGACCAGGGAGTTAGAATCTGGGTTTGACCACCAACTTCTCACTGTATCACATCTCTCCATGCCCCAGACTTCCCTTCTGCTAAATGCAGTTATACCTGCCCTTGGCTCATCATGAGCCAGCTCCAAGGACAGCTCAGATGCCTGATACCAAAGCAGGAGAAATCACAGAGGAAATTCCTCTGTCAGTAATTTAAGAAGGTTGTGCTGCATTCATGTCTCATGAGTCCCTTGGGACGGAAATGTGCCAGACTAATAATATTGCATGCAGAGGTTGGAGTCTCCCGCCTGCCTGTGCCTAGTTTAGGCACGAGGAGGCCAAGTCTAAGTTCCTTCTCTGCCCTTACTACCTGTATGATCTGGAACAAGTTACTTAGCCTCTCTGGGTCGGAGTTGCTTCATATATAAAATGGACATTAGCATCTCATTTGGTTGTGACAAGATTCAATATTATTATTATCTTTGGCCACACACACAAGTCCCATTTCAAGGTAGATAGGTAATACTTGCCCTTCAGTCAAGTAGGCTGTAGACTATGTTGTTGGCTATAGTAAGCTGTTGACTTACTGCTTCCAGTGAGAAAGCTTCAGGAAAGGAAAGGTCTCGTTCGATGGCAGTAGGCTTCTTCCCAACTGTATTCCAGTCCACTGCATTCCATTCTATGGCATCGATGCCACTCAATACACTCTTGTTGAGACACAGTGAACTAAGTTGGGAATTCTGATGACTTTCATTCACTCAGCCTGAATCCTAGAGCCAGAAATGGGGACAAAAAAGGCAAATCAGAATCAAGGCTCTGCTGTGGAGCTTCTGAAGAAAAGGGTAATGACCTCTGAGCTCTGGCTTCTTAACTTAGCCCCTGCCTGGGCATGGACCAAAGGCATGGGTCCAGAGTTGAAAGAGAAGCCTGGTCTCCAAGCAACCTGTTCATGTTGGTTTGGCTTTGACATGAAAGTGAGGAACAGCAGCTGGGGCCTGGACATTTGAGAGAGATGAGGTTAATTGTTCTCTTCCTCAACTTGGCCTGGGTCCTCTTATTCCCACCACAGCTCCATAACAAAAAAAGATCTAAACTATACACATGTTACACACGCACTCATACACACACAAAGACACACACACACACAACATACACACACAGAGGAATTCAGAGAAAACCAAATGAGCAAGTTTGCTACCCGGGTTCTATGTGTCGGTCTGTCGTGAAGGAGTAAAGACCCCTGTGGCTTGAATGTTGGTGTCAGCACTATCAAGTGTTGATTGAGTTTTGGTCCCAGTAGTAAGAAGCATGTGTGAAATTCAAATACAGAATTTCAAACCCTTGAGCACTTCCTGAGAGTCTCAATGGTTTTAATAAGGGAAGGGCATCTCTTTGATAACAAATGATTATCCTTCACAGTGCAAGCACAAATTGGATCATAATTAATGATTTTGATATATATTCTTCCTTGTCATGGATGGGAGCCGGAGTTTAGTTTCTATTTATCTGTATCTCCGTAACTTTATATTCCCCTCTACAAAGGGGGGGGGATTTTGCCATGCAAATGAAAGGTTATATATTTGTAAGTACTTTGTAGCTTAGCGACCAGTGTGGAGCAGTTCAGCTCTCTCTCTCTCTCTTTCTCTTCCTTCCTTCCTCCCTTCCCACTTCTAGTACCATTTTGGAAATTCTGAACCATACACTAACTTCCTAGAGCTGCTTAAATTGCTCTAAATGACAGAGGTGGAGGGGAGGAATACACTGTTTGGCTTGGTCCAAGTGTGCTTTTACCTTGATCTCTCCTTTCAGTGCCTTTCTTGTCTCCTTTCCTTGTGGGGCCGTCCAGTGCAGTGGCGGTCATTGAACTGATGCTAAAAGCCATCACTGTGAATGTACACGGAATCTTCCCAGTGCTGAAGGGGCCAGGAGCACCACTGGCCCTTTAGCTTGACTCCCATCCTTCCTTTGTTCAGCAAACATATGCTGACTCGGTGTTCACTGAGGCCAGCCATACTCTCGGCACCAGGAATATGAAGACCAGTAAGATACAGTCCCTATCCTTTGGGAGTTTCTGCTCCTCACTTATTCTTTATCCGTACCCCATCCTTTGCCGGTGTGGACCACCTTCTCTTCTTTCCACCTTGTGCTGACTTTGAGGCATCCCAAATGATTTGCTCATTTCCAGCATGGGCACACAGGCTCCCACCCTGCCTTCTTTGACTATAACCCAAGCTGTGAATCTGTGCCAGGGAGAGTAGATTTCTTTCTAGACAGATTGCTATGGAATGAATGTTTATATCCCCTCAGAATTCAAATGTTGAAATCCTAACCACCAAAATGATGGCATTAGGAGGTGATCAGGACATGAGAACAGAGCCCTCATGATGGAGATTGGGACTCTTATAAAAGGGACACTTTCCACCCTGTACGGACACAGAGAGAAGTAGGGGGTCTGTCCATGAACCAGGAAGCAAGCCCTTACCACACACTGAAACTGCCAGACCCTCGATTTTGGACTTTCCAGTCTCCAAAATCATGAGAAATGCTTCTGTTGTTCAAAACTACCCAGCGGACAGTACTCTGTTGTAGCAGCCTGAAAAGGACAAAGCCACAAATGTAAGGAGAAGATAAAGGGCATATAGGGATCCTGAGGGGGGCCAGTCAACAGTGCCTGCCTCTGAGGTTGATTTCAAGGGGCGCAGGAGAGCCCAGACTACCACAGTGCTCCATTCCAGGGGCGCAATTCCTGTCGCTGTTGCTGTCCATGCAGAGGGCAGTCTCGCTTTAGGAAGACCGGGGATGGGTGGTTTTCTGCAAAGCCAGCCCCCTCAGCGCTTCAGGCAGGCCTGGAGTCTGCCTCAGAGGGGTGGGGCGTCCCCTGGGAAAACTGGCCAGAGTAAGGACTTCTAACTCAGGTCACTGACTAGGTAGCGGTTAGGAAGGTCCCCTCAGGGACCGGCGGCTGGGGCTGAAGCAGGTGGTCTGGCCAGGTCAGCTTGGTGCCTGTGTCCGGAGGGAGGCCAAACCTGCAGGAGCAGGTCAAGGGCTTTATCTGTGGGACCGGGAGCCAGACATCTCATTATAGGGGATCACTGTGCCAGGACACGGAGGCACTCCTAGGTCTCAGCCTAGTGCCCTTTCAAAAGAGGCAAGGCCGAGGAGGTGGCCAGTGTGTGGTTAGTTGGGCCAGGGGATTTGACAGTGATTTGACTCAGGCTGCTCAAATTTCTCCATCAGAGCAGTCCTCTGTCATCCATTTCCTAGGACTCCCGGGGGACCTGCTCTCCCTTGGCATCTCCCTGGCCTCTGGGGAAGGGAGGTCCTTCTGCTACCCAGCACTCCGCGGAGGCCAGGAGGAGGGCGGCAGCAGCTGGTCCCACTCAGTTCTTGCACTCTCCTTGGGCACGCTCGTTCTCCCTGTGTGGGGCGTGTGACAGGCTAGGGAGGAAGCCGGCCCACGGGGGCGGGACGGCAGGGCACAGGGCCTGTCTCGTGGCTGTGACAGGCCTGCTACCTGCCCACCCCCTGGCTGCTGCTAATTGGGGAAGGGCGGAGGGCGGTGGTGGGCCGGGGCTCAAGCTCCAGGGTGTGCGGCAGTGCACACGCAGGTGGGGAGGGGGTGGGTCTGTCACCAGCCTCTGACAGTGGGGCCCCGCTGGGGGCTTCGTGGTGGCATTTTTTCCTTTAATCCTCCCTCCCCCAAAAGGAAAGGCGGAAGAAAGTAGGTTGTAATTGGGCTTTGGAAGGTTCTCGCTTGTCAGAGGAGGTGTAAACCTTGAGAAGCAGCCATTAGCATAAATGTGTTGCACAGGGGGAGGAAGAGAGCTTCAGTCCTTCCCCAGGGTCCTCCCTGGCCAGGAGGACAGCTCCTGGAATGGGGTATGTGGGTGCAGTCCCCACCGGGGGGTGGGGGTTTGGGGACTGCCTCCTCCAGCAGGGTGGGACCATTCAGGCTCCTGTGGATGCTCCCCTGCCCAGCTGGAAGATTCTAGAAGAAAGCAGGAGGGATGAGAGGAGACACTGTGCGCTGAGGCTGGGTTAAATGTGTCTTCCTCACTCACCCCTATGCGTGCACGTGTGCGTGCGCGCATACACACACACACTCACTCAGGACTTTGGGTCTCAAGGGAACTCTGGCTCATCTATCACAGCTCTCTCCTGGGCAACTGGGCTGGAGAAGGGTGAGGGGACCTGTCGAGGGTCATACCTGTAGTTAGAGGTAGGGTTAACTGTTCCTCAAATCTTAATCTTGGGCTTAGAATGACGGTGGGGATGCTGAGAGTGCCTTTTTACTCTCTTTCCCAGACAGTGTCATTTCAGCCCACGGATGTCACTAAAATCACATACTTAGAGACTTCTTCATTTGGATTCAAGCTAAGCTCACAATTATACAGCATATTCTCTTGGTAGGACTAATACATTAAGCTCTGTCAGTAATTTCTCCCTTAGAAAAAATGATAAGGGAGATGAGGTACTGGCCACCTGGAGCTAGTGTATGTGTGCATCTGGGGGCTGTTTGGAGGGGGGAAAGACTGGCAAGAGGGAAAATGGGTCTGGGGACACATCACCTGGGGGCCAGGAGAGCTGAAGGGGGCGTCTGAGCGCCCCCACCCCCAATTTCACCTCCTTCAGAATTTGGCTCCATCTAGGCTTCCACTTCTGCATTAGCCCCTTCCCACCCCGTGGGCGGTAAGGAGTCCACTGCCGCCACGTCCCTCCACGCAGCTGCCATTCTCCTGGAGTCTGTGTGACAGAATGGGACCTGTGGGGAAAGCAGCCACGTCAGCACCCAGCCCCGTTTTGCACTCCGGCAGCTAATTAAAGCCAGGAAGGTAATTTATTGCTGAGGGAGAATGTGCGGGAGGTTTGGCTTAGTTGAAATGGCCCCCAAAGAGTTATGGAAAGCTAAAGTGGGTTTTCAGAAGCAAAAGTTAATTGCTCTTCACTTAGCATTTCGGTGTCATGTGGCTCTGAGTTACACACATGCTGAGTGGAAGCCTTTACCTTGACATGGGGACTGAAAGGAGAGTGCTAGCGCCAGGAATGCCAGGTGGCTGGATGTCCCCTGGCCATGGGTCAGAAATGCCACCCCTCTCCCCAGGAGGGATGCGGCTTTGCCTGCCCCTGGAAGCAGCCCCAGGTGAGGGCGGCACTAGGAGGCATTTATCTCTATGGAACAGGGTTCCTGTGTGGCAGAAAGAACATTGCTCTGGAAACAGGAGATGCAGGGTGGGGACTCCCAGCTCTGCCCTGACAGCTCTGTGGCATGGGTGAGTTCTTCCCCATCTCTGGATCTCACTGTTCTCTATTTAATGATCTAGTGATCATCACCTTCACTCTTGGTGTCTCATCATTTTCTTGGTGCTATGATTCTTGTCCCTGGGCCTCCTTAAAGATGCTGTTGTGTGACCCATTTGGTAGCGGGGAAGACTGAGGTATAGGATATCCTAACAGAAGATACTGGAGGATATGGGAATCACATGACTTTCAGCTGAAAACTGATACATCTGCCAGCTAGAAATAGGATCTTCTTGGGCACTAAAGTGTTTCTTAGATTTATGGATAATGGCATTTGGGAAGGGGGTTAAAAGGCGTGGATTTGGGCCACTTCAGGAAGAAAGGGTGAAAGATTCTTTCTACCAGAAAGCGGCCAAACAAAAGTGGTACAAAGCTGCTTTGCATAGAGACTTATCTGTATCTAAAGGCAGTAAGTATCCTGATGACAGATAGGCCTAGTATTAGGTACTAAATTTTTAAAATGATTTCTGCTCTTTATGTGTAGGGAGCTGACTTGAGAGGCCCACGTGATCTTCCTAGCTACATTTGGGAGGGGAAGGGCACTGAGCAACAGTCTGGAGTGGGAGTGCTGGACTTAGGTGTTCGGTCTGAGGTAGTCTATGGTAAGTAATGAATTCTAGAGATAGAGAGGGCATAGCTTGGGTGGGTGTTGCATTCTCTAGGTCGGTGGGGATGGTGAGTCCAGGAAAGCCAAATTATTTCTGAAAGTCCTTATATTATGGGGATTTCTCCTGAGAACTCAAAAGTGAACACTTCTTCTTCTTTTCCTTTCTTCCTTTTCTCCCTCTCGTTCCTCCTCTTCCTTCTTCTTCCTCTCCTTCCTTCCTCTTCCCTCTCCTCCTCCCCATCTTCTTCTTTTTCTTCTTCCCCTCCTTTCTCTCCTCTTCCTTCTTCTTCCTCTTCTCCTCCTTCTCCTTCCTCTTCTCTCCTCTACCTCCTTCTTCTCCTTCCTCTTCCTCTTCCACTTCCCCTCCTCCCGCCCTTGTTCCTCCTCCCCCTCCTCTTCCTTCTTCCTCTTCCTCTTCTTCTTCTTCCTCTTCCTTCCCATTGACCTATTTCTTCCTTCCCCCCCCTCCTCCTTTTTCTCTTCCCCTCCTCCTCCTTCACCTCTTCCTCTTTCTTCTCCTTCTCCTCCTTTCCTCTTCCTTCTCCTTCCTACTGATCATCTTTCTCCTGGAACTAGGTAAAAGGTCTAGTCTGAATGGAGATGGGGAGTGTGATGGAGTAAATAGGGTATATATCTTTCTGTCATCACCAAACATTTGTATTTCACTACTCACTCTGTTGTCCCAATAAAGCTAGGCAGGAAAGTCTTAGACCAAAGTGTCTACAGATAATATAAGCTCATTGAGAATTTTTTTTCATATAAATGAATGAATAGAAGTACTTTAAAAATTCTTGTAGTCATGCTATCACTCCATATCATGGACAGTGGAATTATATAGTTATATACTTTGTGGATGTGGCTGAATGGTGGTACCTGTGGTTCAAGAACTATATTGAAAATAATTAAAGCTCTCTGGAGACAAGATGTGAAACCCAACAGGAATGCTTTAGCATCTGACACTTTTCTTAGGAAGAAATCACAGCCACGTTTATCTGAGAGTGTTGGAAATGAGATCAGATTCCCTTGCACAAGCCATCTACATGGCAATTTGTAGTAAATCTAAACATTATTGACCATTCTTTTGAAAGCTTCCTTCTCTTATTAAAAAAATGTTTCTGACTGCAAGACTATTTGACTCAACAGTCCCCGTTTATCTCAAGGATGGGCTGGAGCTCAGAATGAGGTCCAAATCCCAGTGAAGCTCAGAAAGGCTTGAACATCAGCCAAGGATGGTTCTTGGGTCATGTTCTAATTTGCAGACTCACGCTGCCTGGGAGTCCGTTGTTTAGCCAAGGGCTAAAGTGTCACTCTGGTAGAGGCCCGACTAAATGGAGATGAAGTGGCCTTGGATTTTGTTGACATGTTTTTAGACCAGAGACGGCATTTAGGACAGTGCCAAGTGCTAAGGAAACACAAGGTATCAGCCACTATCATGCCAAATTATTGTTAATGTGAGCAGCATTTGCAAAGTGTAGTCATCTTTCACTCTGCCTAATTGGAGGGTAGAAGAGATCTCTGGGGTGATTCCATCCAAAAGCTATTCTTTTGGTGGAAATGAGAAGCTGGTATGGCCAGTGATTCCCTGTCTCTCTCATACCATGACACGCCCAGACATACTGGATTTACCAGTAGGCAGAGGTGGGGTATAGAATAAGGTGGCAGGGTCCCCACTGGCAGGAAGAAGGGTAGTAGAGTCTGCATTATGGATGCCTATGAAAAGAGTTTAGTTTCTTCGAGGAGAAGCTGGAGAGGGAATGGCCTTATTTTCTTCATATGCAAATTCCAATATCTTGTTGGGATGAGGCAAGAATGAAAGTGAAGCATTACTTAGGTGAAGGAAACAGTAAAAAGGGACGAGAAAGGAGCTACTGATCATTGTGTAATGTTAGGTAGAGGAAGTATGGCATAAGACCTGGGAAATCCTAGAAATTAGCATCAGCCTTTGGAAGTCATGGGTTTTATTCTTCTGCAACATGGAGATTTGGGTTCCATCACCCTAAATGTCAAAAGACTCTTCTGTCCTTAAGACTTCTGGGGAAAAATTTCTTGAACCACATGTCTGTAGACTATGTCCAGATCAAAAGCTTTTTAAACTTCAGACTGCAGATGGCTAAATGGAATCCCTTGGCTAGAGAGTGGACCAGCCAGGAAGGGACCCAGCTCAGAATGGAGTTTCTTCAAACTTTTAGCCCAAGTAAAGGTGGAGGAGGGTGGACAAGGCCCCCAGGGATGTCATGGCCTGAAACATCTCCCAACAAGTGTTATATGTTTGAATGGTAGTGTTTAATGTTAAAGAAATCATTAACATGCTGTATGTTCAGTCACAATACACTTGTGGTTTAATATAAAAACAATACTTTAAATTACCTTTAGGAAAAACACAAAGGAACATGCATGTTTCTTAGTTATTTCAGTTAAAGGTAGAAACACTTTTGAATCCAGTATTTGGAGCTCTGAATTAGGACAGGGAGTAGCCTGTGGTTGCCAGTGTACAGATCACTTTTGCTTTCTGAGAGCTGATAAAAATGTGCAGTTTTTCATGAATTTTCGAGGTTAATCAGAGTGGTAGCTAAGTTGAGATGTCCTGAAAACTCTCTTCTCACTGAGAATACCTGGAGATGGCACAGTCACGGTGTACCACTCCCTGGATGGGAATCCTCAGGTTTAGCTGCCATGGTTTGGCCTCCTCTGTGACAGGAAACTGCCCTGTGTTCACTGCAGGACCAACCAGGGTGGCCAGACCACAGCTGCTTAAACGTGAGAGCATGGGCACCCATCCGAAGAGCCCAGCATTATTCCCCATGGCCTCCTTGTCCAGCCTTTTTCAGTGGCACACCCCATCTCTTAAGGAAAATCATGGTGATCAATTTCATTCTGCAACCAATCTCAGTCCTTGACTGCCCTTGCAGTCTGCTTCATCATGCTGTTTTTAGAGATGTTTCCAAGAATTAAGATGCTTCAGCAAGTTCTAAAATGCTGTTGATGATTGTCTGTCTGTCTTCTGATGATGCACTTGGTTAGGGGGCTTCCAACATTCCGGCCTAGAAACAACATTGGAGTAGCCATTTCTCTCCTACCATTTCCTGGACAGAACTGAAGAATGATATGATGGGGGTCCATTTACTGCTTGAGTATGGGATAGGATTCTGCCCTACCTTTTTGCCCAGTTCCTCATTGTCCCATTCTCCTTGGAGTTTGGTTTCTACTTATTATGTCTCTTCCTGCTGTTTCCCCTAGGTTTTAATCTCCCCACCCCTACCTCCTCCCTAAACATGGTAATCTGAACAGCTGTTAGCTGCTGCAGTGGGTACTCCATGTCCATTCTGTCTTGGGGGTCTTACACTTGGGTAGATTAATCTTTGGAATGTGACCTTACCCACTCTGAGAAAGACAGCATCAGTCCATTATTATTGACTATTTACATTATTATTGACCATTATTGACTCTAAATTCAAGTTGTACAGCAGCTGCTGATGGGGGTGGGGGATGAGATAAGGAAGAACATCAGACAGATGCTTCACCAGTGCCAGACCCCTCAGTAAATGGAAATAACTGGCAATGGGTCTGGAAATGGAGGCCAGTTGTATCTCCGAAACCCAAGGTTTCAGAGCACAGCAGGGATGGTGGGCTTCTCCTTCCCCTTCTTCTTCTTCTTCCCCCTCTTCTACCTCCACCCCCTTTCTTCTTCTCTCTCTCTCTTCCTCTCTCAAACTTGTTGTACTGAGTGGCAAAGAGCCCCACAAATAACTGAGGTGTACATTGGAAATGGATCTGATGACCCTTTTAATAGAAGGAAATCATCATTATTTCCCAAGAGTTCACATTCCCATAATATTTTTATTAGCAGCATCTCTTCTAAATAAAGTTCAGTGGATTGATTTTGGGTGGGTTTTCTCATTTTAAATATTCCCCTAAATTATGGCCACGGATATAGTCCCGGCATCACCACTGTTATTATTGTTATCGGCACCAGCAGCTCCGTCGTTATGTTTATGTCGCACTTAGAAAGCTCTCAGACACTTCAGGTATATTGCTTCATTTGTCCTCATAGCATATTTGTAAGGAAGGGAGGGGACCCATTAGAACTAAACACTGAATACAGACCTCTCCTCTCTGTGTTTCTGTGAGGAAACCCCCCTTTGGAGTGTGGTGAGGAGAAACCCCCTTGGAGGTCTAGTTCTTAACCCCAATCTCAAGCAGAGGGAGAATGCTCCAGGATAATTTACAGCCTTCCAGAGGCTGGGTACCTTAGAAGACTTGGCTCAGTGGGGGATGGAGGGTACTTACCTTGAAGGGCTGTGGAACGGGGGCAAAGCAATTGGGAATCACAGTGACCATCTGGCCCTGACTTGCCCTCTTGCCTTGCCTTGGCCCTCATTTGATATGTGGGGCAGTGTCTATCATAGGGTCCCCAAAGCCCCAGAGCACAGCGCCATGGAACAGTGGAAAGTTACTGGTCTAGGAGCCAGATCTGAGTTTGAATCCTGATTCTGCCGTTGAGTAGCTTTATTTCTTGGGCCAATCCCAACAAAAATGTTAAGACATTTTTTAAAAAAAGATTTTTCTTATTTATCTGAGAGAGAGAGAGAGAGAGAGAGAGAGAGCAAGAGTAGAGGGAGAAGCAGACTCCCCGCTGAGCAGGGAGCCCAGTGCTGGACTCGATCCCTGGATCCTGGGATCATGACCTGAGCTAAAGGCAGAGGCCCAACCAACTGAGCCACCCAGGAGTGCATCCATTAACATTTTGAGCCTTCATTTCCTCATTTATAAAAGAAGGGGTATTAATGCCTTCTTTCTGGATTTGTGTGAGGATTTAATATGGTAAACTATATAGACGTGCCTAGCATGGTGAATGGGACATAGCATGCAGTAAACGTTGGTTCCATTCTTCCTTTAACCTCCTCTCCTAGCAAAACTTAAACTGTCCAGTATGATTTTGAGAGCTAAAAAGAAACCTAGAGAACATTTGGATAGGTTTATCATTTTAATCAGTGCCCTGTCAAAATTCATGTATTTTCTTACCTATGTGGAGTAAAAAGCTAGTAATCAGTAATTAGTGTTTTTTAGCTTGTGTTAGAAATAATGCTGGACTAGAGAGTAAACAGCCTGTGCTTCATCCCCCCTTTTCACCACGAACCAGATGGAGGCCTTTGAGCAAATCACTTGGCACATTTGGGTCTCAGTTTCCTGATCTGTAAAGTGAAGAGCTTGGAATATATGATCATATAGTTACACATGAGCTTCACGATTCTACAATTTTATAAGAACTGGTTTTTAGGGAGAAAGCCAAATGATATGTGTGACCTTCATTCCTTCCATTTCCTCTGTTATCTGTGCCATAGGGAAGAAACCCCACTAGTTGGTCTTGGGATCATTATCAAGGAACCCCCCCGCCCCGCCTCCACTGATTTGGAGGCAGTACCATGTTGTGGGCCCATTGCCCAGGAGGAAATGAACCACCTTTGGAAGGCCAGGCAGCAAACCCAGTCTGCAGTGGCTGCTGATGTCTCAGACTTGGCATCTATTCATTGTTCAACCCCCAGCCTGCCTCCTCCCTCCTGCCTCCCTCACCTGCTCCAAGAGTCCTGGGTCTAGCCTGATGGCAGCATGGGTATCTGTGCACAGGAACCCAGATGCTCTGATCTCTTGGGGGTAGGGAAGGCAGGTAAAGGGCTGGATGCTGGGTCCCTTGCATCCAGGTCCTGGGTCCCTGGCATCTCCTAGCAGGCCCTGTCTTTGCAAGTGCTGGTTAGGCTTCTCAGCAGAGCCTGCATGCTCCACAGGGTGGTAAGAATCTTCCCAGAAACCAAATCTCCTTGAGCATGCCTCAGTTAGGGCCCCCTGACTCTAGTGCTCCTTTTGTATCATCTGAAGAAGCAGGGGGAGTGTCTTGGAGGATGAATGGTGAGGGCATTTTCTCACGTAGGCTTCCCAGCATGCAAATGCATCAAGAAGAGCATAAAACACAGAGAAGACTTTCCTTTGCAGGATTTACCCCATACCTTATTTTCTTTCTTTTATAGAACAAAGGCTAGCCACATTTCCAGTTTAATTCAATTGAGTCCTTATGAGGGCAACTCCGTATGCTGGGTTGTGAGACTCTAATGGGGAATATGATTCTGTCTCTACTCTGCAAGGGCTCACAACTAGGGGGAGAGGTAGACAAACACACAGTTAACTAAGATAACAAGGCAGACAGTCAGGAGTCCTTTTATAAAGTCACTAAATATTGTGGAAGGATAATTCCAACTGGGAATGTCAAGTTTTTTTGTCAAGGCTTCTGTTAGGAGGGAGTTCTTGATTTGGACCTTAAATAATTGGAAGCATTGCAGTAAAAACACAGTGGAGGGTGGGGAAGGTCATTTAGGATAGAAGGGATAGTTCCAGGGAAGGCAGGCTGGATGAGAAAGGGAATGCCAAGACTGATTCCTTTATTCCATGTGCAGCCTGTCCTTGATGATGCCTGGACAGGACAGGAAGAAACCACACAAACCAGCTTCTTGCATTCCAGAGTAGGAGAAGGGAAGTGCTGCTTGGTGCCCACCCTTCCATAGGGTCCAGAGCCTCAGCATTTTCTGATCTTATTTCAGATCATTTTCTACTTTATCTGGACCAGGAGCACACAGATTCTTGAACGCCCCTTCAGTTTAATGAGGAAAATAACAAAAATGGAAAACAAGCTCTCACTTGAAGTATGAATGAAAACCTTACACGTAAATACCACTTAATCAGTTCTGAATATTCTTCCTCTCTTGGAGGTAATATACGTTGAAGTGGAGCTGGAAGGGGATGGCATCTTTCTGACTGTTCCTAGACTGGACTCAGGCCAGGCATCACTTGCTGAACCAGCTCGCCTTCTCCCTGAGCTGGGCTTGTCCTCAGAATGCCCTGGTGCTCCAGATAGGCCCTGCCAATCAGCTGGGGCTATTATACTAGATGAATCTTATTTGCCATTTTCTTCTTTTAAAAGAATTTATTTATTTATTTGTCAGAGAGAGAGTGAGAGCGAGCGAGCACACAAACAGGGAGAACAGCAGGCAGAGGCAGAAGCAGGCACCCTGCCGAGTAAGGAGCTCAATGTGGGACTTGATCCCAGCACCCTGGGATCATGACCTGAGCTGAAGACGGACGCTTAATTGACTGAGCCACCCAGGCATCCCTATTTGCCATTTACTGTTTTAAAGTAGGAATACTTCATTGCTGTCTTAAATACTAAGTGCATTTTTATGAAATCCAAAGATGGTCTGAAAGCAGGGAGACATTTTTTAAACATCAACTGCAGTGATGTCTCAAAATACAAAAGGAAGTAGCTGATGAGTCCATGAGATGAGGATAAAAGTATTCAGTCCCTTTCCCCAGTCTCCCTGTGACTTAATGGCATAAATATGAAGTTCAAAGAGACAGAACGTATGTGAGAAAGTGTAATAAAGTACATACAGTAAAAGAACAATTGTCTTAGATCAGTGGTTCTCAACCTGGATATACATCCGAATCTCTTGCTTTTTTAAAAATGCAGATTCTTGGGCCTGATTTTAGAGAAAATCAGAATTTCTGGTCTTGGAGCTTAGAAATCAGCATGTCCACAAAACCGTCAGTAATTCTTCTGTGGTATCCCCAAGCCCAGCTCACAAACCTGTGTTTTGAAGCTGGAGACTCAAATGGTAAAGTTTTTGCCCTTGTCTGTGTCATTGGATGGTTGGCAAAACATACCATATCCATGTGCCATAGCTGAGATGCCTCATGTTCCACGTTTACTCCAGGTACTGAGCGACTGCAGTCATTTGGAAAGTGGAAATACGGTCTCAATTTCCAAAGGGACTGGTCATTTGGATGAGCTTGAGTTATGCTTTATGGAGATATGTCTCTAGGATGTATCTGAATTATCAAGCATCTATATCATTTGGACTTGGGTTTGAGAAGAATTGAGAGAGAAGAAAGCCAGTTCATGTTGACCAAGAAGACAGACGGTCTTGAAATTTCTGGTTCTATGGTCAATGTTCAAGTCTACCTGATTTCCTGAACGTTATAGTCAAATTAACAAATACTAGATATTGTGCATGTTTGCCCTGGGTACTTCCCTATGACTGTATATGCACTGTCTGATGCGGTCCTTCAAATAATCCTATAAAGAAGTTTTATTGTCCCCAGAAGAGGAAACTGAGACTCAGAAAAAGTTAAGTAACTTGCCTTGGGTGCCCTAGACTGTGGATGTGAGTCTTGAACCTAAGGCTGTCTAACTCCACATCTTTTATTCTTATTTACTACACTCCACCTGCTGTTTCCAAGAAATATTCTGTTCTCTGAGAATGCTGGAGCCCAAACCATCATGAATGATGCAAAGCTCAAATCAGAACTAAGAAGGACTCCTGCTAGAGCCACCAGTCATTGTCTGTAAGACTCGGGGGTTCCCATTGGCTTGATCAAAATCATCATTTATTACGGGGTCTTTTATTTGGCTACTTTTGCATGAATAAAGTTTGTTAAGCTTTATGAGGATGGTTCTTATACCCCAAATTCATATTTTTGAGAAGATAAAAACCTACAGACTTTATCATTGTTATATCTATAAAAAAAGAACCACCAGCATGATCCTTGCATGTATGGCTCTTCATGGAACAACCTGGATGTCCCTCCCATATATCCGGGAAAGTGCATGTGGACAGGACTGGCCCAGTGCCCACAAGACCGGCTGATCACCCAGTGTCTGGAAGAGCTCTACACAGTAGTCCTGAGGCTCGGTTTCCTGGTAGGTCTTTAATCTTGGGCAAGTTATTTTACAACTTGGGTCCTCTGTTTCCATGCAAATCTGTTGAACTAAAGCCCATAAAGTTCTCTTCTGGTTCTAAAATGTCCTGATTCTGCCATGGAGCCGGCAAAGAGATCAGTGGGGCTTGTGAATGGCATCACTGACCCTGTCCTCACCTGTTCAGGATGGGCGGGGGACTACAACTCTGCAGCCCAGTCTCCTGAAGTTTCTCCTGTCCCTCTGACCTCGCTGGCCTGCCTCCTTCTTGGGCCTAATGTTGTCAGACTCGCCTCTCTTCAGGAGACAGTCATGGTGGGCTCTAGTGCCGTAGTGTCCTATACTTCCCATTGGTGTGAATTTAAATCCCAGATCTTCAAGCAAAAATTGAAGTAGCCCCTTCGTGCATTTTTCTTGGAAATGCTGGTCATGCATTTACCCTGCATCCCGCAGTGGCCTAGGACTGGGCTGCATGTACGACAGCAGACCTCATGGGGTCACGACTCACAGGGATTTGAAGCTCAAGGGACCTTCTCGAGCATCTACTCCAACTCCTTTATTTCCCAGATGAGAACAAAAGGCCCCAAGAGGGAAAGTGACCCAACTCAAAGCCACTCCACCGGTCAGTGAAGGAATTGACACCATGTTTTCAAATTTATACCATGAGTCTAATAATAAAACTGACCCTATGGACCTGCCGGGAAGATACGCCTGCAAAGCACTTCAGTGTCTTTCTTAGCCTGGACAACCATTGGACGCCAGCTGTTGCCTCCCTTCCTAGAACTCAGATCTCCAGGTCCTTGCGGAACTCACCTTCTCATAGAATTCCTGTAAGTGAGGATGGGCAGACTTTATTATTCCTTTACTCCCTGGCTCACCAAGGCGTGCAGAAGTAAACTGAGCTGCCCGTGCTTAATTATTGCCTTAGTGGTGAAATCTGACTTGGCTCCTGTAACGTACTCAAAGAATGTTTGGGGAGGCTGCCCACTAGAGCTCATCCCTCCTGACTCTTAATCCAGTGCTCTTTCCATTATACCAAGCTGATGGATGCGTGGGTGGGGACAAGCTACTCTTTCTGAAATGCTGGGAATACCAGCACAGTGACAGATGCGTAAGAACACATGGGGCCACAATCCCAGTATATCTTAAGTCTGCCAGCGTAATTTTATTATCGAGCATTTATCAAGGCTACTATGGGCCAGGAGCTCTGCTTACTGCTGAGATGAATATAAAAATGAAGAGGATACAGACCCTGCCCTCAAGGAGCACTTAATTTGATAAGAGCGACAGACTAAACATAAATAATTCAAACGTGAGGCAGATGGTAAACCATGACTCCTCTAGATAGACCAAAAGGAAGTATAGGGATTGGGGCCTCACTTGTTGACATGGTGGGAGGGGGCTGGGCGAGGACAGGGCCACCCTCAAATGTCTCATCTAGCCGGGTGTGCAAGATGCCTGGGTAGAGGGAGAGGGAGTGCACCCCAGGGCCCTGCCGTGCCAGAAGGAAAAGTACATTTAGGGTCCACCAAGCAAGCCAGCCTCTGAACTCCTTGGCCTTCACTTGGCCTCAGTGGAGTGGCCTGAGCTGGGCCATTGTCCTGTTCCAAGCCTGTGTCTTCAGCAGTTTTGCAAAATGGGAGAACATCCCCTTTCTTGCTCTGTACTCGGTGGGGACTGGAGTGTTCCTTGGTCTAGACAGCTGTTTTTGGAAAGGACTGCCCTCACTCCAGCAGAGGGCTAAGCATCTGCCATCCACACCAAGAACAAGAAAACCGCCATCCTTTTTCCTCTCTCCTCTCTGTTTTGCAGAGAGGAGGAGGTGGGGGGTTGGGCGGGGACATGGGGGAGAGGGATGGCGATGGTGAGGGAACTTGTAGGTCGGTGCTTTGACAAGGCGAGCAGGGTCACCCGGGGGGGAAATATGGCCCTGCTCTCTACTGGCAGATCCCCAGAGAAGCTCTCACTGTTCCCCACCTGTCCTATGCTTCCCCGCCCCGCAGAGCTGCTGTCCCCGCATGCACGGAGCAGGGAGGCGATGATGAATTTCCCCCAAACGGCATTACAGACAGTCATAAATAATGCTTTGCTCTTTGGTGACGGCACTTTCCATTAGAGCTGCCTGTGCTGGGCTGTTGCTACCCCCAGTCTTCTGCCGGGGACTTGCAGTAAAATTTATCAGCGAGCTTTCTGCACCTAATAAATCATCCCCTCCGGGAGCCATCTGGCAGATAAGGCCGCGAGAACCCACATGCTCGGCAGAGGAGAGCTGGAGTGAGAGCCGGCCTGGCTGGGGCCCGGGGCCCTGTGATGGGGGACTTTCTCCCCCTCAGCCCAGGGCCTGTCATACTCCTTCTGGCTTTTCTCATCAGACTCAGGATGGGGGCCCTGGCTTTGGTGGCTGTTCTAACTCAGAGCTGTTTGCCCCACTCTGGGGACAGGTCTGAAAATCACATCCTTCTCCTATCTCCCCACCCCACCTCCGCAGGTGTACAGAAGGTCCTGGGGTCTGACAGCAGGCAAGAGCTGGGGTGTCCTGGGACAAGGCACAGGCTGTGATAGGCAAGACTGTGGCTTAATTGAATCCTTCCTGCCAGTCTTACAGCCACCTGGGTATTGGCCAACATGGAAATTATCGCCTAGTGATAAGAAACTTCCTGCTTAGATGAAAGACGTCTAGGAGAATCTCATTGCAGTTCAGGGTAAAGCTTCATATGGACATTCCCACTCTCAGAGCAACAACCACCGTGATGTCAGCTTTCTTTCAAATGTGGGTTACTTTTCATTAATACACATTAGAGGATGGACTCAGGTAACCTGGACACAGAGGGAGCAACACACAGGTTAGCGATCGTGGCTCTTTCCCTAACATGCTCATAGTCTGGTCAGAGAAACTATTCTGGAACTGTCTCAGGCACAGCTGTGGCACAGGGGAGACACAGCACCCACGTGATGTGAGCGTGGTGGGGAGGGTCACAGGGGGTCAGCTCTCTGGTTTTGCAGTCCCAGGGAGCAGTGTGGGGCTGGGCAACCTGTAAGCCATGTGTGTTGAATGTACCGAATCTCATGTGGCAGTGAGCAAAGTGTCTGACAGAGCCAACAAGACAAAGTAGGATATGAGAATAAGCCTGACCATCCGGAGCTTATGCAGAGTGTGAATCCCATTCCTTAGGGTTCCTGAGACCATCTCGGAACAAAATCCTGTCCTGGGCATGACAGAGCCCGTGTTCGTGTCTCTGCTCGATCAAGGGGTTCACAGAGCATCAGCATTCTTCTCTATAAAATAATAGGAAAAGGTGAGGTAATTTGGGGGGCACAATATTTCATATTGCTGCTTGAAGAATATTTTCTAATTTTTCCCTTTTCTGGTGCCTGCTGTTTTTGAAAGACAGGAAGCTGAATGGGTAAAACCAGTGGGGACTCCTGCCTTTTCCTGCCCTCTTTTCCCACTTCCCAGTTGAGATAAGCTTGTTTAAGGTCTGAATGTGGGGACCCCAGGGGACTAGAGCTAGAGCTCCTTAAATTCTTCCCAGGGACTCATTCAGCAGGAGGACACCTATCATGCGTCCTCTGATTGCTGTGGACATATCCCAGGAAAACATTAAATGGAGTGTCCCAAAGATGCTTAGCTTAGCTATGCATTTAATTTGATGGTAATTGAAATTTGCCAACAAAGATTTGCATGTAATCTGTGCTTTCATTTTTCAATTAAAATTGCTTTCTTCCTGTGGATGGGAAGTGCTTGGCTCTTTTCTTCCTCACAGCACTTTGCAAATAGGAATGCCGTACTTGCTGGGGTGGGGGGCGATTAGAGGGGAGGGTTGTGGGACAGGGAGCTGAGGCCAAGAGGGATGCCCCCAATAGGATGGCCAGGCCACTCAGCAGAGGTGCTGGGGGCTAGGTGCTGGGGGCATTGCTCCTTAATTCCTGGTGGGTTTGGCAAGGAGGCTCCGGCCAAGACCCTTGGAACCTTGGTTTCTAGGGAGCTGGCAAAGTTTGGGGAGTAGAAGATTTAGAGAGGTGGGAAGAGTCAACCAGTTCTCCATGGCCAAGGCAAGCAGACAGCAAGAAGGAGGAACAGAGCAAGAGGCTCTGGTACTGGGAGCAGGCAGGTGGGCTGATCGGAACAAGATCTCCTCTACGGGGTGAGTGTGGCCTTTGATAAAGGCGAGAAGCAACACAGCTCCCTGGAGAAGAGAAGTTAGAGGGCAGTGCGTTCTAAGCATGGAGGGAGAAGTGAGACAAACCCGAGAAGCAGAGCCTTTGGAGATCCCCTTCAGAGGCTGTGGAGCCTGATGAATGTGGGTTCCGATGAGCTGGCCCCCAGGTCCAGATTTTTCCTTTGTGGGCTCTGTCGCCTTGGGCTAGTACTTAGTTTCTTGGAATTTTAGTTTCCTCAACTATTCCCTGGGTATAAAAGTAATGCCTACCTGAGTGGTCACAGGGAGAAGCAGCCCATGGATCTGTGAACATTGTTCCAAGGTCAGGGGCTCCATCTTCATGCCCTTCGTATGCCCAGTGCCTAGCACGGTGCCTGGCACAGAGCGAGATTTTAGTAAACTCAGTTAACATGGAAAATCGGTCCAATGAGATGATGTGAGTGGAAGAGCATCTTGTAAAGTCCAATAAGTCATTTGTGGTACTCTTAGAGCATTCTTGCTTGTGAAAATGAGATTAGGTATTTGACTCAAGACTGGGCTGCTTCTGGGCAGAGGCCCAGAGCAGAGGTTCTAGTACAAGTGTTCCTGCCTTGGAGCTTCTCTGGGAGCCTGGAATGGCGGCAGACTCAGGTCCCTTGTGTGACCCAGTCGGGGCTGCTGTCAGTTATGGGCCCTCGTCAGCATGCATCAGGCCAGCAATTTCTGCCATGGTGGGATGAGCATGGAGGGTTTGCCTCCATGTCCCCTCCCAAAGTGTGGGGGACAGAGCCTGTGAGAGAGACAGTCTGGTTCCTGCCACCAGGCTGGGGACGGGATTAAGAACCATTTTAAGAATTACATGGACGGGACTGGAAGAGATTATGCTGAGTGAAATAAGTCAAGCAGAGAGAGTCAATTATCATATGGTTTCACTTATTTGTGGAGCATAACAAATAACACGGAGGACATGGGGAGATGGAGAGGAGAAGGGAGTTGAGGGAAACTGGGGGGGAGATGAACCATGAGAGACTATGGACTCTGAAAAACAACCTGAGG